>CM053767.1:46187127-46340643 GCA_028658305.1 Pachyuromys duprasi | reverse complement strand
CTCTCTCTCTCTCTCTCTCTCTCTCTCTCTCTCTCTCTCTCTCTCTCTCTCTCTCTCTCTCTCTCTCTCTCTCTGTGTGTGTGTGTGTGTGTGTGTGTGTGTATGTGTGTGTGCTGGGGAAGGTGTGTTGTTGGGGGTCGGTCAGTGAACAGTTTGCCTTTCTGACAAGTCCTGTATCCGGAGGCCAACACTTCCAGAACCTCTAGACTGACATGGTCTCCTTTAGGGTCTTCTTCCTTTTAGGTACTCTAGAAATCTGCAGACAGACAAGCTTTCCTGCAGAATTAACAACCACAAGATTCACATCTGAAAGGGACCCTTTGAATAAGCAGCTCACCTCTCTTCAGTCTTTTTTATAAGATACAGATGTCGAACATCGACGGGAAATTCCTTGAGAAGCCTGTGGAGGGACAGCAGGGAAGGGGCCAAGCAGCCACGTCTCTGCCCTGAGGGCCAGCCTTGCAGGGTAGGACCTCCCGAACCCCGCTGTGATCACGGCCAGCTAAGAGCCTAGTCCTCTGTGCCCTGTGCACACCCTCACCAGAGCCACAAGCACAGCAGTGGTGTGCGTGGGCACCATAGACTTCTCCGGTGTGTTGGTCATTGATTGCGGAGAGACCTCTGGCAGAACAGGCGGCAGTCACAGCTGACTCTCTGTAACCACTGTCCCTAACCTTCAACAACTCAAAAGCAAGGTCACACGATGGATGCACCTTTCTCCTTCTAGAAAGAGAGAGAGACTCATTTTCTTTTACCAGCACATGACAAGATTTGGGTGCCATTTCTGGTAGTGGCCCCGGGAATGCCAACAAAAAGGCCATTTTTGTTTCTTAGAAAAGAGACTAAATTGGTGGCAAATGGCCTGCATATGTAATCACAGCTGGATGTGAGCAGGAGGCCCTCTGACCTCCAGTCCCTCTGCAATAGTGCCCTTTGTCCTGTGGCTGGACACACTTAGGCCCAGAACCAGAGAGAGAGACTGCAGAATGAACACAGAATGCTTCTCATTTACGTGACATTACAAAAACAATCTCACGATATTTAATGAAGATGTTTCAGCTGGTCCTTTTGTTAAGGATCCAGTCACCACCAGTTCACCAGTTCAAGCTTGGCCCTATCTTAGGTAAATAAAAGAATCGGGGCTGGAAAGATGCCTCAGCAGTTAAGGACACTTGCTGCTCTTCCACAGAACCTGGGTTCGATCCCCAGCGCTGATGTGGTGGCTCACAACTGTCTGCCGTCTGTAGCTCCAATGCCACGGGATCTGACTCCCTCTTCCGGGCTCTGCAGGCACTATACCACATATGTGGTACACGGACATACATGCAGCCACAACTCCCATGAACATAAGTAATAGTCATTAAAAACTTTAAATAGGAGAATCAAGAGAAGTGTAGCCAAGTGGAGGATGGGAGAGTTGCACACATCTGAGAAAGCAGACAGATACCCTTAAAATAAAAAGTGGGGGGTGCTGCTGGGGAGAGGGGAGATGGCTCAGGTGACAAAGTGCTGACTGCATGAGGACTTGAGTTTGCTCCCCAACAACCATCTGAAAAGCCAGGCATAGTGGTGTGTTCTTATAACCTCAGCCCTAGGAAGGCAGAGACAGGAGGATCCTTGAGGCATACTGACCAGCCAGCCTAGCCAATCAGTGAGCTCTAGGTTCAGCAAGAGACCTTGTGCCAAAAGACTGGAGTGATTGAAGAAGATACTCAGTGTCAATCTCTGGCCTCCACACCCATGTATGCACACAGTCATGTATGAACACACACACACATGTATACACACATACACATCCATACATATTTACACCCATCTATGCATGCACACACAAGACACATGCATACATACACACACATGCACACACAGCAATGCCAGCAAGGCTGCTTGCAGCCTCTGCGCTGTTGCCAGGTAATTCCTCGTTGGGAGGCCAGTCCTAGAAATTTGACAATAAAATCATCTTACAATGTTGTTAAATATCCCCTAAAAGGGAAACCACCCTGGGGTTTGAGGAGCTTGGTGGTGATATCAGTTGTGTTGGTGAGGGCTGAGAAGTGTGAGCCAAAGAGAAGATCGAGAAAGATTAAACAGGAGGATAGCTAGAGAAAACAAAGCTGAGCTAGATTCCGGGTGACACGGAGGATGTGTCTTGCCCCAGGAGATGGATGGGAATGAGGAGCTGTTATTTCAGAATATGAACATTCAGTGGGAGGTAGATACTCAGTCCTGCGGCTGCTGGTGGAAGCATACAAAGAGAAGGGCAGTATTGAGTGACTCTAAGGAGAGTGTGACAGGCTGTAGCTGCTCAGCGCAGATATCACCCATCAAGAAAGCAGCATGGGAGAGAAAGGAAATGGCCGACATTTATGTAGCATGTGTTGTCAGACACTGTATGAGTGGTTCCTATGTTAATTCAACCCTTCTAACCACCTACCAGCAACCTATAAAATCATTGTCATTCTATACAGCCGGGTGAAGAGAGGTGTAGGCTTGGAAGGGACAAGTGCTGTCTCCTGGTGGGAAATGGAAGCACAATGTCACCCCATGCCTGGCCGCTCCGTTTTCCTCTTGCTGAGCTGGGATTTCAGAGTGATGAGGTTCTGTCAGCAGAGAGAGGATCTGGAATACAGGTGCTCACACAAGGTTCGAAAGGAATGTGCATACTACCCTGTGAGAAGGTCAGGGTTCCAGTGTTCACAGGAGAGCCACACAAAGGCGGAGAAGATCTCATGGAAAAGCTAGGGATAAGGGGTCCAGAATGAGGGTTCAGTTCAGGAATCCCTGGGGCTGGACCAGGGGTAGAAGCAGAGGATGTGAGAGGCAGCCAAGGCAGGTCTGAGGTAGACACTGGGTAAGAAAAGCTACCTTCTCCTGAGGAACAAGCCAGATGACCCTACTACTTATGGCCAGGGTCTGGGTCGGTGGCTTGGCCACCACACTAGAGTCCTGTTCTTAGAAGACATTATCATACCAGGGTACCGGGAGAGTTGAATAGGACACCAGGGACCAGCCTGGTGCTGCTTCTGATCCCTGTCAGCAGAGGAAGGTTTTTAAGTGCAGTAAAAGGACAGACTGGAGTGAAACCAAGCAGACAGGGGACTACAGAAGAGTCCTGGCCAGTCAGGAAAGGCCAGTCAATGGTTCTGGAGCTCCGTTGTTGTCAAGACTGGCAGAGTTGTCTGGCTGCGAGGCAAAGGACACCCAAGTTATAACATGCCTGTTTCAGAGGCTCATCCAACACAGATTCCCAAAAATGGACAGACATTGGTCAGCCAGGGCTGGAGTAGATTAGTGCTCAGAATGAGAGAAAAGCTAAAGGCTGTTTTAGGGGCACAGCTAATTTGATCATATGCAAATTTAGTTTTAGAAATATTCTAGACTCTGTGGCATCTGAAGGGTTTGTAGCATTCTTCCTACGGGTGTGTGACCCATGCCTACAGTCTTCCCACTCTCATTCACATGCCTCGGAGCTAAGTGTGAGAGGCCTGGGCTCTGGGCTCTGAAGGCAAACATAGAAAAGGGCCAAGTACCAGTGTGGGGCGGCATGCTGGGCAAACCCTCACAGCACCGGCACCACCATCCCCTGACAGCCTAGGCCATGATGTGTAAGGACTCATCTTTGTCAATTTCCAGTTAATGCTTTGGTTGCCTAACCGTGCCATCCATACAACATGACCTACAAATACTGGCCACACGCCTAATACTAAGATTTCTAGCAGCAACTCAATTGCAGCAGAAAGAAATAGCTATTTTAATAAAAATATTTTACTTAATCCATTTATTTAGTGTATTCTCTTATAGATAACCCAACCGTCTCATATAAATTTAATCAATGTTTATAATATTACATTTTCTTTTGTTCAAAATCTTGAAGATCTTGGATGAATTTTACACTTGACAATACACTTTAGTTCAAACTGTCTTCCTTCAAGTGCTTAAGATCTGTGCGTGACCAATAGCCATCTGAGTGGACAGTGAAGATCTAAGCCCCTTGTCTGAGATTCCAGGGGAAAGTTAGTTATTACTCTGAACTTGAGGGCAGGTAGTCACGGGTCCCAGACTGAGGCCAGCTGTACGAAATGCCATTTGTGGTTTTCTTCCCACATCAGCTAGTCTTCATTACAAGAGAGAAACTACTTAACAGACATTTATCTCTTAGGGAGGCCTCACATGGGCCATGCCTGTATCTAGATGAAAGCAAAATAAATAGAACCCAAGTTTGTGGGGAAGAGGAATTTTCAAAAGGTAACAGACCACCAATAAGGAGTTATTGGGTTCAGTTACAACAATGAAAAGCTCAGGACTGAAGTTTAGGTTTTATTTCCTATGTTTGGGATTCTCATCTCAGACCCTGCAATTCCGTTTTTGTGCTCAGCCGTATGCAGGCTGGCTTCAGGGAGTCATTACAAAGAAAAATCATTGAGATGACATCTTGCAAAAATCACTGGGTTGATTTTTGAGGGCAAAAAAAAAAAAGAATATAAGAAAATCCAGGTGCTTGGAAATAGCTTAATTTTTAAAGGGCTTGCCTCGCAGACATGAGAATCTAAGTTCACCCCACAAAATGTTGGACACAGTGCCACGTGCCTATAATTCTTGCTCTGGGGAGATGGAAAGTGGCAGATGGCTGGCGCAGGTCTCAGTGACAGACCCTGTCTCTCAAAGCAAGATGGGAAGCTCCTGAAGGAAACATACTCAAGATTGATTTCTGGCCTCTATACAGTGCTTATATACACCAAATAGCTTTCACAGAAAGGGTTGGAGGGAGAGAAAGAGAGACAGCGTTGGAGACACACAGAGATTATTCAATGCAGAAACCTGACCCATCCTAAACGGAGAAATAGAGAGCAGACAACACCTGCAAACATGGCTTGCGGTCCTGGCTATGCACTGCTAGTTTCTGACACCTGGATTTCTTCCACCACCCCCACGATTCCACCCACATACAGATGGTAGTAAACCATTCTCAATTGAATCCTACATTAGAACCATTCCAGCTCAGACAGCCATGGTGTGATGACAGAGGGCTTCTCCAGGCTTCCGGAGACACCCTCACTCAGAAAAAAAAAAAAAAAAGCAGTTAAAACTGTTCTCTGTGATGAATGGCTGTTGGATTTTCTTTCATCCATGTCTTAATGACTGTTTGCACATTCGGGCCATGACAGATACAGAGTCTGATGGTAACTGCAAAAGTAGATGGAAGAGGTGACTCAGGAGGTTGCAGGTGGCAACATGGTCTGCCCCTGTGACAGTGGGTGTCAGCCTGACCCTGGCTGCTTAGAAGTCTTTTGGAGCAAGTGTACTGAGAATGTCCGGACAGAGCAACAGGCAACTCACCCCAGGCTTCCAATGCAGTCTTCTCTGAGATAGCTTTGTTCCAAAGCAAGTACACTGCAAACCTCAGCCCACAGCCTGGCCTCTTACTTCAGTATGACCGGCCACTGAGCTCAGGGCTGTGTTACCCACCACTTAATGTCTGTATTAGTGCAAAGAAGCTGCCCCATGTCCACAGGAAAGCGAAGCCACTCTGGCGTCTTGGAGGGCACCTTCTCAGAAGAGAATTGCTGAACATGTTTCATGGACACTTTCTCAGTCCTCGGGTAGAGTGTTGTGTTCGAGTCATTGGTTTCATTGTTCTGTTCTCCCCTTTCCAAAAGCCCAGACACCAGCATGTAACCTGGAGTTGTAACAGTTGTGAGTGTGCTGCCCAGAAAGACTTGAGAAGGAAAGTCCTTGAGGACAGACGGAAAGTCAGAACATGTCAGTCAGGTGTCGGAATGAATGTGAGAAGTAGGAACGACAAAATGAGGGGCAAGTCTCACAGGGAAGAAAGAAGCTTGAAGCAGGTGCTCATTTCCAGAGCTGAAAAGTTTTCCCCCCCAGATAAATAAAAAATAACAGCAGCTTAAGTGCACAGCAATGGGGAAAATGGATGATTGAAATGTGGCGTAACTCTGTGACAACAATTGTTAAAGATCTCACCACACTAACTACACTATTTGGCTAATGAAATAGCTCAGTGGGAGACCACTTGTCCAGCATGCTAGAGGTTTTGCAGTCTCCAGGACTGAAAAAAAAAAAGATCAATGGCTTATAAAAATAATCTGGGTATAATTTTGATAGCACATGCAAAATGCAGAATACGAAATGGTGTCTGCATTATAATCTTTTTTCATTTTTTTATTAGTTACAGTTTGTTCACTTTGTATCCGAGCTGTAGCCCCCTTCCCCACCCCCTCTCAATCCCACCCCCCTCCCTCTTCTCCTCCTATACCCTCTCCCAGTCCAATGATAGGGGAGGTCCTCCTCCCCTTCCATCTGACCCTAGTCTATCAGGTCTCATCAGGACTGGCTTCTTTGTCTTCCTCTGTGGACAGGTAAGGCTGCTGCCCCCTCAGGTGGAGGTGATCAAAGAACCAGCCCATGAGTTCATGTTAGAGATGGGACCTAATCCTATTATTGGGGAACCCTCTTGGATACTGAGCTGCAATGAGCAGCTACATCTGTGCAGGAGTTCTAAGCTATCTCCATGCATGGTCCTTGTTTGGAGTATCAGTCTCAGAAAATAACCCTGTGCCCAGATTATTTTTGGTTCTATTGCTCTCCTTGTGGAGCTCCTGTTCCCTCCAGGTCTTTCTATCTCCCCCTTCTTTCATAAGATTCCCTGCACTCTGCCCAAAGTTTGTTTATGAGACTCAGCATATGTTTTGATACCCTGCTGGATAGAGTCTTTCAGAGGCCCTCTGTGGTAGGCTCCTGTCCTGTTCCCTGTTTTCTCCCTCTTCCAATGTCCATCTCATTTGCCTTTCTAAATGAAAATTGAGCATCTGAGCTAGGGTCCTCCTTCTTGATTAGCTTCCTTAGGTGTACAGATTTTAGTATGATTATCCTATATTATATGTCTGATGTCCACTTATAAGTGAGTATATACCATGTGTGTCTCTCTGCTTCTGGGATACCTCACTCAGGATGAGCTTTTCTAGATCCCACCATTTACCTGCAAATTTCAAACTTCTGTAAGGCAAAGGACACTGTCATCAGAACAAAGCGACAGCCTACAGATTGGAAAAGGATCTTGACCAACCCTGTATCTGACAGAGGGCTAATATCCAGAATATATAAAGAACTGAAGAAGTTAAACAGCAACAAATCAAATAACTCACAGAAAAATGAGGCACAGAGCTAAACAGAGAATTCTCAATAGAGGAACATCGAATGGCAGAGAAACACTTAAAGAAATGCTCAACATCCTTAGTCATCAGGGAAATGCAAACCAAAACGACCTTGAAATTTCACTTTACACCCATCAGAATGGCTAGGATCAAAAGCTCAAGTAACAACACATGCTGGAGAGAATGTAGAGAAAGAGGAACCCTGAATTATAATCTTAAAACACCCATAAGCCTAGGAAATTGACCTAAACTACAAGGTCTTTTTTTTATTTTTATTTTTGGCTTGGTAGAATAATGAGTGATTTTAGTTGTTTTGTGTTCTTTCTGTTTCTGATATTCTAAAATCTCTGTGAGGCATATAGAATACTAGTATAATCAAGTGGAAATCCAGCCAGGTGTGGTTGAGTGGATGGCTATTTAACACTCACCAGTCATCACTTTCCTGGCAGCAATAAATTCCAGTTTTGCTCAGAAGGCTTTCTCTCCTCCTGGGATAATGAGATCCACTAGTCCTATTTGACTCTCACAGGCATTCTAGGAGTGAGGCACTAATGTGAAGAAACTGTGAAAACAGCAAAGGGCTAATGCCAGCAGGACATATGGGCATCATGAGGCATCGTGATGGCCACTGTGTCTGTTTGCAAACCCACTGGAGCATAAGGAATGAGAAACTGAACAGGGATGTATGTGTTGCTAAGAATCAGAGCCCAAAGGAAACAGAAACTGTGATGTGGCCAGCTCTTAGCTACACACTGCCGGAAGGGCTCAGGGAGCCCAGGTTTGGACCATGGCTATGTTAGTTGCAACCAGTCGTAGGTTTTTCTTTATGGGAAACACCTCAGAGCATGTACTGGCTGTGTCCTGTAGCTGTTCTTGGAGCTGATGTTCACTCTGCTTCAATCAGAGCAGAGTAGGTAAAGGGGGTACCACATCTGGATGCAGCAAGAAGAGCCAGAGGCTGTGCTGAGTCTCATTAGTCACCTGTGAGCGGCTAGGTGAGTGCCAGGGACTGGGCTGGGGCAAGGATCCCTATTCTTAACCTCCTGCAATCTCTCAGGAGGCCTGGCGTTTTTTATACTATTTTCTTTTCCTTTCTTACCATGCTTAATGATTAGCTTTGTTATCATGTTGTGTAGATTAAGAAACACCTACGGAATTGGTGAGGTGTGTCTGTGATTGTGTTTCTCGAGAAAATCAGATCCTGAGGCCTCTGATATAGTCAATGGCTTAATCCTTTAATAGGATCTTTAGTAGGATGGCGTTATTGGGAGATCAAATAAGTAGGAGGTGGAGCCAGGCTGGAGGACATAGCCCTGAGGAAATGTCTCAGGGGGCTGCGTGTGCCCTGGCCTCTTCCTGTGTTCCCCCTTCTCTCTGCCTATGTTGTCAGGAGAGAGAAAAACAAACAAACAAACAAACTCCAATAATTCCCACTAATTCACAAACCCTAAAATATTATAAGAAAGTCCCCGAGGGTACTTTGAACTCAAGCCTCTAAGTCTCCTCCTGCCCATCAAAAAAGTGACTCAGCCACATGTCTGCCACTGTGATATCCTACTAAAGCACAGGAGGCCAGGCAACTCAAACAACAATTATTTTCCTTAAGTTGTTTGTGCCAGGTATTCTGGTCACAGTGACAGTAACACACCATGCATGCTTTATCTCTTATAAACTGTGCACACCACAAGTAAATAATTTCCCCCTAGAGACCCCAAATCGGCAGGTGGGCATGCCATGAAGCCCAGATATGCCTTCACATCTAAATGTGAGACCCAGCATGCTAACCCTTGGATAAACCTGTTGGCCAACATACCTGACAACGGAGGCAGATACAAATGCAGCTGATGAAGTCAGAGATCCTGTGTTTGGCCTTGAGTTACTGAGCTGAACTGGAAAACTAAATACCTGTATATTATTTACCTTCCCAGGGTCCCAGGAACTGGCTTGTCCTAGTATCTGAAAGTTTGTAGAGACAGTTAGAAACACAAGTATTTTCGAAATGTCTGACAAAGTCATTTCAGTCTCTCAACTCA
This sequence comes from Pachyuromys duprasi, assembly GCA_028658305.1. Classification (NCBI taxonomy): domain Eukaryota; kingdom Metazoa; phylum Chordata; class Mammalia; order Rodentia; family Muridae; genus Pachyuromys; species Pachyuromys duprasi. The sequence goes on along the minus strand of CM053767.1, from coordinate 46,331,438 downwards.
ACTGTTTTCAGGGAAAAGCCAGAAGGGGCAGCTGGCAGGTGTTTAACGTGAGAAGCAGGATCAGTCAGACTCGGTGCTGAGGACTGGAAAGGCGTGGAGCTCTGTAGCCTATCGTGACATGAGACCCAAGGCCTTTGTCGGGAAGGAGCAGGATAAACCTTGGTGCGATTAAAAAAACAAAAAAACATACAGAAACTTCAACTGGACTCAGTGTCGCTGGGCTGAAGCTCCATGCTGGCCCATTGCTCTGTCCCTGGGGCAGGACAGAGGTCAAGGCAGGCTGAACTGCTCCCACAAACACCATGCAGCCCCTCTTGGCAGATGTGGGTTGTGGGTTGTCATAAGAGAAGAACGGCATCACATTCCACTTCTGGTCACCATAGGCTTGGAGCCATATCATAATGCAAAAATGCATTCAGTCCCGATTCAGACATCGCAGTCTCCAGTTAAAATGTGGTCATTTGTACTTTTTGGTGTGTAGGAACTAGTAGCCATTTCAAACTAATTGCTAGAACTATAAACCCGCTTCTCTCCCATTTCTATCCAAAACCGTTTACACAACAGATGTTTACTGACTGATTTACCATCCCTGAAAGTCATTGCTGAAACACTGAAGTAATGCTCAAAAGAAAGCCTGATTTTGTAGGTTCTGAGTATGTATCAAAATAACTGTAATCCTGTTAACCGCAGAACTTGATAACAAACCATTCACCCTAATTCTCTCAGCCCTTATAGTGTGATTAACAATGCAGGTAGGGTCCTTCATTAGAGAACCTCTGAGCAACAGAATGGAAAGAAACAATCAAGTTGCCAATCATAAGATCACATTTAGATGCATCTGATTTTTGTCTGGTTTGCATTTGAGGACTCAGTGGTGCCATTGAAAGCTGTCACGGGCCAACAAATGTTTATGAGGTCTGGGATGAGATGGCAGTGATTAGCTGATGAGTTTTTCCAGGCTGTCTATATAAATTAAGGATTCTGTCAAGGCAAGACTGCCTACTTTCATTGTCATCGCTTTAGTAGAAAGGTGTTAAATTGAAATTATTGGCCCACTGTGGGATTGGACTTAGGCTAAAGAGACATGTGTTGGGTTCTTCATACTTGGTCCAGTAGCATAAGGTGGTTGCTTACAGGTGAATGTTTCTGTGGGGTTGATGTATGTGAAAGGACCTATGTTCTGAGTTAGTCCCATACATTGTGCATCACTGTGTGCTTAGGAGTCAGCTTGAAAGCCCAAGATCTTGGAGTGGTCTACCCAGGAGTGAAGTGGCCTCCTCCTCTTGGCTCCAGGATTGATGGGAGACTCTGAAAAATATCTTACACTCAGTCTTCTAAGAAGGCTCAGAGGATGTCTTCCAGAAATGATCAATGAAAGCTCAGAACTTGTAATTAATTTCCTCAGAGCAGCTGAGCCACTTCCGCACAATCTACATCTGCGACCGTCAGAGCAGTCAAACTGCCTCAGTCTCCTGGGACCGCTTTATGCGCCAACTAAAACTCAGTTTCAAAAATAACTTTTTTTTCCTCATTGTGAAGCAATACATTTTGCTTATGAAAACTTTGAAAAGCGTAAAGAAAATTAAAATAGATTTTAATGTAATAGTGCTTTAAGCCATAAGTTGGATATATCTGTAGTTAACATTTTGACACATCCTGGTTTTTCTCTGAATAACATATTTTACACAAACATTTGGTCACATTTTATATTACTGTTGTGAAAATGGATTTCCCCCTGATTATGCTATTCACCTCATCCTTAATTGGTCCATAGTTGTTCGCTGAATGATCAAATCATAATTTATTGGCCCTTGTGTTAACACTGCAGGTTTTAATAATAAGTGGCCCTATTGTCTTCAGAGTTCATGACATTTTCCTTATGTCAAGTACATAAACTCCTATTGTGCTGTTTCTGGACTAAGTGATTTATGTATTCAAAGATTTATTTTTTTTACATATGTGAGTGTTTTGCCTGCATGTGTTATGTATGTTTGTATTATGTATGGATATGCACCACATGTGTGTGGTGCCCATGGGCAGTGGATCCCCCATAATTGGAACTACAGATAGTTGTGAGCCACAGTGTGGGCACTGAGAACCCCTCAAGAGAGGCAAGCTCTTAATCGATGAGCCATCCGTCCAGCCCCAGATTTTCTTCTTTAGAGTTTTGATAGACATAGCTTCCTTGTTCTCACAAAAGTTGTTTACATTCTTATCAAAAGTGCATAAACCTGCTCTGAGTATCAGTAAACCTTTTCATTGAGAAACTAACCTTGGAACATACTTGTCTGAATAAGTTGATCAAAACTCACAAGCCTTTTGAAAATATACTCACTGGTCAGTCTCACCTTCTTTTTGTGGTTTTTTTCCTATCTTCCTCTTAGAATATTTGTCTTTCTTACTCATTTGCAAGTATTCCTTAAGGGCGTTCGGTTCTGTGATGCATGTAAAAAGGATTATTCTACTTTATCATTTGCATTTCATGAAAGTTTTGGCACATTTTTTAATTGTGAATGAAAAGCCATCTATGTTTTCTTCATTCAAGATATCTTGCTATATAAGCTTAGTGCTGGGTCAGTAAGATGGCTGCCAAGGCTAGTGTCTGGGTTCAAGTCCTCAGGCTCCATGTGGTACATATGCGCCTGGGTGCACACGCATTCACATTCACATAGAGATAAACACATGTAATAAAAGATTTTTAAAATGACCTCCTCAAGTCTCTACTTTTTTGTTATGTTTTTATTTTTTATACTTGAACCTTTGCTGTATAACTGAATTTAGAAGGTTTCTTTTTCCCTCTTAAGAATTAGCTGTTTAACTGGCTAGATCCCAGGGGAGGACATTGCAGCCAGCCCTGAGGAGACAGGATAAGCTGGGGTTGGATGGAAGGGAAGGAGGTCCTCCCCTGTTGGTGGACTTGGAGGGGGCGGGGAAGAGGGAGATGAGGGAGGGAGGGAGTGGGAGGGTAGGAGGGAATGGGGGAGGGGGCTACGCCTGGGATTCAAAGTACCTAACCTGTGATTGAGATAAAAATAAATAAATTTAAAAAAAAAAGAATTAGCTGTTTAGCACAAATCTATTTATGGATGATCTGTATTTTACTTGGTAATTTGAGCTATGTTTATCAGGTGATAAATCTTGGAAGAATTTGGGTCTATGTGGTAAGTACTGGTTTTGGCTTCACTTGTTCCACTTACTCCTGGGCCTCTTATTACTCCTCATTATTTCTCTTTGCAAATATCCTCAAACATGTTTTTGGGTGAAGTGTGACATTATTTTATTAAGTTGGTCAGCTTTTCTCAAGTCATGGAGTACTTGGCATTGAAATGGATGCTCAAGATAAACTGGGTAAAGTAGGCACTTCACTGCATCTCTCGGTGCCATTGGATGCCTCTCCAGGTTTTTCAAAACCCCCTCCTTATAGTTTGCTTATGTGGGATCTACCTATTGTTATCTGTTAAGCATTTATTCCTAGAGATTTAGAGGGATTCCATGCCACATGGAGCAGTATTCCCCTTATAGATCCCAACTGTTATACTGGCAACTCAAGAATCCTTTTGAAGTATAAGTATTGTGTGTAGAGAGAATATAAATATGTATATAGAGTATATGTGTGCATATGTACACACACATGTATAAGAATTATAACATGAATAATAACATCTCTGAACGATGGAAATCCAAACATTATATATATATACATAGTGTGTGTACATATGCACACATATACTCTATATACATATATGTATTTACATTCTTTCTACACAGTATATATGTATAGATAGATAGATAGATAGATAGATAGATAGATAGATAGATAGATAGATAGATAGATAGATAGATAGACATATATATGTAGAGAGAGAGAGAGACTTATACTGGTCACCCATTGAAGATTTTTCTTCATTTTAATGAGAGGCAAAAAAGACTGGGACCCTCCCAAATGGACATTTTTTTATTCTTTAAAGTACCACACATTTAGAAATAGCACTCCTTAGATCCCGTTCTCTCAGGGCCACAGATAGAATCTCACAATAGTGCATGCCAAGTGAAACGGGAGCGGGCACTCACATCCGGGACCGCACTGATGCCCTCATATCAATGCCCCTCCAACTTCAATAGAAGCGTGTCAGATTTCCTGGTGGTGACACTGAAGCATGACCTGCCACAGCATGGTGTCCAGTGCCCAAGGTTTCCCTTTGTTCTCTTCTGCTTGTCTTACAATGTTGCAAACACTGGCAAGCCAGGCTGATCTCTATCAGTATACAGTAGCCAGTCCTCTCTTACAGCACAGAATCTATGCCTTACAGAGTACAAACACATGCAAATATTTGGAGCTTTGGCCTTCAGAAGAACTGATTTTCATTTACACAGCACAGCAGTTTTGTGTGGATGTGTGCAGGAAAATCTGACATTTGAGGAGAATTAAACTCTGCAAGGACAAAGGCGCTTTTCTTTCTTTTATACTCAAGGACAAGGCTTTGCATCCAACTGGAAAAGAGTGCCCCCAAAATAAGATCGTCATTAATTTTCATTTGTTATGAGCATATATTAGATTAGCTTGGTTAGTTAAACTAAAAGGGTTGTTGTGACTAAGCACTTTCTTTTTCTTCCAACTTTAGTTGTACTAATTAATGGTCATATACATATATACAATATATGTCATCCCCTGGGATCTGAGCAGCCTCAGAGAAAGGAACCTTTGATGGCTGTGGGTATCATAGCATTTAAGGTCTTTCCATGAATTATAACATCTCTGAACACTGAAAATCCAAACTGTATCTAGTGTCTTAGTTACTTCTCTGTCTCTGTGATAAACAGCCTGACCACACACTTTTACATCAGGAAGAGTTTGCTGGGCTTACTGTTTCAGAGGATGAGTCCATGACCATCATGGCTGGAGCTTGGCAGCAAGAAGGCAGGCATGGCTCCAGAGCAGTAGCTGAGAACTCACATCTTGAGACACAACCAAGAAACTGAGAGAGCTAACTAGGAATGGCATGGGCTTTTGAAACCTCAAGGCCCGGTGACACACCTCCTCCAATAGGGCCCCACTTCCTAATCCTTTCAAAACAGTTCCACCAACTGGGGACCAAGTTTTTTAACATATGTGCCTATGGAGGCCATTCTCCTTTAAAACACTGCCCCGAGGCTTAGTTTTTTCCATTAGATATTTTTAAATCGCACTGATAGCCTTCTATGTTTCAGCTTTCTGAAACGTATGCCTCCACTGTTAACTTCATAAATATTTGGGTATACAGTCACTGAATTAATTGAGAACCCTGGAATCTCACACTCTAACACATACACATCTCATCGGCTTCACAAGAGCACAGATACATGTACAACGTGTCTCCTTGAATGGTTTGGTGTTGTAAATCCATTCTCACCTCGTATTGGTAACTAGACCACAGCTGTTGTCTTTCATGACGTTTTTTCAAATTGGGTCCCCAGAAAGACATCATGAAGGACTAACACATTGGGCCCATCTCAGCCAGTCAAGTGCTCCTCTCCTGACTGTATTGGATACATTGAGATTGTTTGTGAAATATTTCTCTGAAAATATCCCAAATTTTTAAAAAAAGTTTGGAAACCAGGCTTGGATGTTTTCATGGGGCAGACTTTTCGTAACTAACCATGTTGTATTGTATTAGCCCTTCCAGGACCATTGACATCTTTGCAAATGGCCTGGCTTCCTCTTTGTCATCTTCATTCTTCACCAACCACTTGGATTCTCCAGCCAGAAGGATTAAGAATTAGTTGCTAGATCTGTCCTAGCTTCATCAACTATAATTATGAGCTGAGAACATCAATAAAAATCCCACTCTTAGCTTCTATTCAAGATGAGTATGTTCAAGAGTAGTCAGTCTGCTTCCTCCTTCCTGACCTCCCTCCCTTTCTCTGTATAATTTCCAGGTACATCAGCTTTCATGCATGGTCGTTATCTTAGTACTGATTCATTTCAGCCAGGCTTCTCAATGGTGCCAAGATGGCACCACACTTCAAGCAGCTTCTCTGCCTCCACACTGTTGATGTGCTGGCTGTGGGAGTCTTACTGGTGAAGGGTTGGCCAGTGTATTGTGGGATAGCTAAGACTATGCCTAGCCTCTGTGCCAGGAGCACTCCCTCCTCCATGTGACAAATAAAAATGTCTCCAGATATTTTCACATTTCCCCTGTGGGCAGAATTACCCCTGATGAGAAATACTGCCGTAAGTAATTCTGACCATTGGCCATGTGTGAGATCTAGTCTGCAGTATGATTTGTTTGTATATTTGAATGATCAAAATTCCATTCTCTGAATTGATCTGCCCTAGCGTATATGCCATAAAGGACAGAGGAATTCTCCTGTGCACTCCTGTATCCTCAGCACCCAGAAGACCTTGGGGTGTTTAGTGAACATCTATTGGATATTTAGATCCATTAAATCCATGACTGTGTTGGTGGCAGTGAACAACTGTACCTCAAAACTGCAGTAGAGTCTTGCCGACTAGAGTATGAAGTTACATTTGCCCCATGCCCTGTCTTCACGCTAACTAAACTCTGTTAGCAAAGGTTCCCACTACTCAGGCAGATGCCCTGTCAGCTGGTTAATGGTCTGTGAAACTTCAGTGCACCCGGGAATGCCGCTCCTCCAGATGAAGCCTTCAGCTGGAGAGAGAATCTTAATCCATATCTTCAAAGATGACCTTTTTCTCTTGTGTTTTAAGAAGCAGAGTCTTAGTTACCTATAGCAGTTCAGGGTGAAAATCAGCAATATGGGGTCCTTCGTGACATAAGCACCCTGTCCCCTCAGGAGATGACAATGGCTTCCCTTTCTAATACAGGACTTGAACAAGCAGGCATATATTAAGGGCCAGTTACCAGAAGCCTCTGGCTAGCCCAGGATTTCTCTTTCACTGAGATACTTTCTTCAGTGCTGCTTTTCCTTTCCTGAGCTTGCATGGTCAGCCTCTTCTTCCTGCCCCATGGGGCCCCTAGTTCTCTGCCCATGGGTCTGATTGCAAGGTTGGTGCCAGATGTAGACTCACAAGTATACATTATAATTTCCTCCTCTCTGCCAACAACTCCCAACCATCATGAGGATTCTTTGTGAATGTAAAAGCCATTTCAGGCTCTGGTGTTTTTCTTTAGAATACGTGTGTAAAGTGCCCTTGGGAAGTAGTAATCCCTGTAAACTTGCAAAGCTGCTAACTGGCTTTTTATGTGCCCCACCCCCAAATTCTAGGGTTCTTCAACCATTAGCTATTGTGGACTTGATTATTCTTTCTCCAGAGCTGTATTTAAAACACAAAGAGCAGCTCTAAGAAACAGAGGTACAATTGTTGCACACACCATACACACAAAAAATCCCACGTGGAATAATTGGGGATTAGACAGAACCCTCAGCTTCACCCTTATGCCTCATACCTGGGGCTGCGGATGTCAACCAGCTCAAGGAGTGACAGGCTTTGTGGCCAGCCACCAGCTTCACTTTGAACACTGAGGAAGAACCTTTGTCTCTGGGTTAGCATTTGAAGCCCCAGGTGCCGAGGGCGCCACTTAGCAGAAGTCCAGCAGAGCTCAGTGGACTGAATAAATAGATGAATTAAATACAATGAGCACCTCTGCTCACCAGCTGTTTTCACAAGAGAAGCCTGAGCTGGACCTTCAAGATGAGATTGTCTCCACCCCAGCAGGAACCGCTCTGCGTAGCCCCCAGCCATTGCAGTAGATGGCTTCTCCAGAGAGCGCAGGACCACTGCAAGGTTTGGGGTGCAGGCTCCATGTAGGACAGCTACAGGAAGAGCAGCCTGCGGTCTCTGAGGGCTGCACGGAGAAGACTCCCTGAGGGCTGGTGGTGGGAGGATGGATGAATCTAACCCAAAAGGCACAGGAAGCCGAAACAGGAGGCTCAGTGGCTGGCCAGCAGCACTGGGGACCTCCTAACCTCCCTGGGTCCACTCAGCACCGGTGCAGCGGGGTCAGCCCTCTGTAAATATTCTCCCACTATTATTTTTCTTATTCTTGTTTGTTTTTCTTTTTGTCTGTTAATGGCACGTCTGGATCCTGAATTGGGTCTTCTGATCCTTCAGGGTTTTTAAATTTTATTTTATTATTAATTGTTTTAACATAGCAGTCTCCAATTATCTAATTCAAGAGTTTTAGGGTTTTGGCTTAACTTCTTAAGCTATAGTTTTCTCTGTGTGTTGGATCCTGGCTTTTCAGCTCACTCTCTGTATCAGAAGGTTTAATCTTTCCTGAAGGAGGGCTTTGGGGGTATAAGTTCAATAGGGTCTATTGTGAGGAGCGCTCACAAAGCCTCACTTTGTCGGGCTGTTGCTATGTGAGGCTAGGCTTTTTAATGGAGCTGGTGCTTTGTGCTTTGGCATGTCTACATCTTACAGTATTTGTCTTGGGAGTTCAACTCCAAAACTTTCCTGATGAGATTAACACAGATATTTGATTGAATTTCTTCGTAACTAGTCTTTCAGTGTTTTAAACCTGTTTGCAAGCACTATATATATATATATATATATATATATATATGTATATATGTATATATGTATGTAGTATATATATATGTATATATGTATATAGCATATATATGTATATAGTAGATATATGTATATAGTAGATATGTGTATATAGTAGATATGTGTATATATATATATACCAAGTCGGTGTCACAGATGACATAAAGCTACTGGATTCTCATTATTTTGGGCCTTAAGTTGGCCTTCACAGAGATCTTGCCTTGTCACTGATGCACTTTGAGTCTGTCCTTCCCACCCCAATGCTTAGGGCAGCCACAGTGGTACCGTCTCTGCTGTCTCCATCATCTAGATCTGACTCCCCTTCCTAGCATGCACAGTAGATGCTGCTGGTCTTATGCATCATTTGATGGGGACATCACCTGGGTGCCATGTTGGGGGAAGGTACCAAGAGAGTATCCAGGCTGACAAGTCAATCCATGGCCCTAGAGTTGCCTCTGTCACTACTTCATGGTTCTAAGCCAGAGGTCTGGTCCCGGGAAGAGGTAAAGGGGAGCACTGTCCTGATTATTCCCATCTTGGCTTTCCTTGAACGCTCCCTCCTCCCTGTTTGTACCCTGCTGCTGGGACTTTAATTTCCCATGAGTGGTCAATGGCTCTTGACAGCCCTGAAGCACTTCTTGCCCCTGGACTTGGCAGTTTCACTCCCACCAAAGCCAAAAGCTAATGGACCAGTGCAGAGTATCTGCATCCCACAGCCTCTAGAAGGCTGCTGAGGTCCCATCGTGAGCCTCCAAATCACGACTAATGAGCTTTGGAGTCTGTCAGTGAGGGGCAGAAGAGTACAGCTCTCCAAGTACCGTCAGTAAAGCTAAGCTCACGTGAGGTGGCTGGGGTGGCCTGGTGTGTTTGGTGGCATGTCCCCGCATCCAAGAGAAGCTGTACCCACCACGCAGCCAGGTTCTAAGTCTTTAAATGCAGGAGTTACTGGAGAATGTGGTCAAAATGCAGATTCCCATGAAGTGTTTAGGGTGCGCTGAAAGCCTGTCTCTCTGATGAACTAATGTGTAAAATACATACAGTGCGGACCTCTTCCCACAGTAACAGTGCTCAGCTTTGGCTAACAACCGGGGTATGTGGGAGGAGCCTTTTAAATCATCATGCCTGGTTCTGCCTGCCCCAACAAAATCAGAGTTCTGAGGCTAAGACAGGGACAGCTTTAGTTTGAGAACCTCTCCAGACAGTTCCTGCCTGGGTTGTTGGTGTGCCTGGCCTGCATCGGTGATGACGCTAATGCCTGTCACGCTGGACATCCGCAGAAGTGTGTTATGTGCGATAGCGGGTGTGAATTAAAATGAGCGTCTGTCTTCAATTCACCAGCTCCAAAGATTCCCAGAACCACCCCCAGAGTCTTAGCAGAAGCCCTCACAGGGTTCTTGCTCTTTTCTTTGGTTCTGGGTCTTCACCACACAGCGGAGTGCCCCAAATTCTCCTTGGCAAGCCTAGAAGGGGCTTCAACCTGTGGAGAAAGCTGCAAGTCATATGTTCCTCCCACACCAGGATTCTCAGTCCTGCTGTATATCAGATCAAGACTCAGCATGCGCGGGGCGGGGGGGGGAGGGGACGGGATGTGTAACCAGTTGCTCAGTTATTCTCACATGAAATAAGAGAAAAGAAACAGGCTGTGAGATAAGGAAACTTTAAAAAAATAGACTTTGAGTCCATTGATATTGTGCTGGAGAGAATGTGGACAAAGAGGAACCCTACTCCATTGCTGGTGGGAATGTAAACTTGTACAACCACTTTGGAAATCAATCTGGCACTTTCTCAGACAATTAGGAATAGTGCTTCCTCAAGACCCAGCTATACCACTCCTAGGCATATATCCAAAACATGCTCAAGTACACTACAAGGACATTTGCTCAACCATGTTCATAGCAGCTTTATTTGTAATAGCCAAAAGCTGGAAAAAGAACCCAGATGTCCCTCAGTTGAGGCATGGATAAAGAAATTGTGGTACATTTACACAATGGAATACTACTCAGCAATTAAAAACAAGGAAATCATGAAATTTGCAGGCAAATGGTGGGGCCTAGAAAAGATCATCCTGAAAGAGGTATTACAGAAGAAGAAAGGCACACATGGTATATACTCACTTATAAGTGGATATCAGACATATGATATAGGATAAACATACTAAAATCTGTACACCTAAGGAAGCTAATCAAGAAGGAGGACCCTGGGTCAGATGTTCACTCTTCATTCAGAAAGGCAAATGAGACAGACATTAGTAGGGGGAGAAAACAGGTAACAGAACAGGAGCCTACTACAGAGGGCCTCTGAAAGACTCCACCCAACAGGGTTATCAAAAGATATGGTGAGATGCATAGCCAAACTTTGGGCATAGTGCAGGGAATCTTATGAAAGAAGGGGGAAATAGAAAGACCTGGAGGGAACAGGAGCTCCACAAGGAGAGCAACAGAACCAAAAAATCTGGACACACGGGTCTTTTCTGAGACTGATACTCCAAACAAGGACCATGCATGGAGATAACTTAGAACCCCTGCACAGAAGTAGCCCAAGGCAGCTCAGTATCTCAGAGAGTTTTCCAATAATAGGACCAGCGTCCATCTCTGACATGATCTCATGGGCTGGCTCTTTGACCACCCCCACCTGAGGGGGAGCAGCCTTACCTGTCCACAGAGGAAGACAAAGAAGCCAGTCCTGATGAGACCTGATAGACTAGGGTCGGATGGAAGGGGAAGGAGGACCTCCCATATCATTGGACTGGGAGAGGGGCATAGGAGAAGAAAAGGGAGGGAGGGTTGAATTGGGAGGGGAGGAGGGAGAGGCTATAGCTGGGATACAAAGTGAATAAACTGTGATTAATAAAAAATTTTTTGAAAAAATAACCCAAAAAAAATAGACTTAGGGGCCAATTCTGTGGATAAAGGTCCACCAAGCCTGACAACCTGAGTCTACATAGTAAAAAGAAAGAACTGACTTCCTTGACTTGTGTACACACACACACAGTATTCTCTCTCACACATACACAAATAAATAAATAAATGTAAATTTTTGAAAAAAAAAGATGTATCTGTATTCTCTTTAACATTTTAAAGCTGTCTCTAAGAATAATAAAATGATTCTAAACATAATATAGAAGTGATGTTTTTAATCCATTAAGTGATTGTTCAAGAAAATTCCTGTTTTTAAAATGGATATTCCTTCCTGCCATCCCATACTGATACTTTTGAGGCCAATGGACAAAGCAGGGAGATGTCTCAGCTGGGTTTTAAAAACTCAGTTCAAGAGGGAAAATGAAGGAGACCATTGAGTTAATCATTGAGGAAAAGGGCTAGCGGCTGCAACAAAACCAATCTCATTCTAGGGTCTTAACCCAAGTTTACTGAGCTGGTAGGAAGATCAGGAGACCTCCCCTTGTCTGTCACCTGGGTGCTTCCTACTAAATAGCCCTGAGGCTTGTCTTTTATACATGCCCCACAGAGGAGGGAATGGGTACAACCTAATGAAGAGCATCTGTCTACTAGGCTGTACCACATACCCTTTCAGGCCTCGGAGCAGGGCCTCTTCATATGGTCTCTGGCCTGCGAGAACAGGTTCAGCCAGAGTTCAGCAACAGTGCACATGATAACACAGAACAGTCAAGTGTGGCCACTGCCCTAGGAATACCTCCCACAACCAGACGTGGTCCCTGAATCAGGTGACAGGGACCACAGAGCTGAAATGGCATTCTGACGATGTGTGTTCTTTTTTCTTCTTTCCACAGACATTGCCAATGGCACCAGTTCAGGGGGGTACCGCCCACCTCCCAGAACCAAAGAAGTCATCATCAATGGCCAGACTGTGAAACTAAAGTACTGTTTCACCTGCAAGATTTTCCGGCCCCCGCGAGCCTCCCACTGCAGCTTGTGTGATAACTGCGTAGGTGAGTAGCCCCAAAATGCTACAAGAGTAGCAGATGCTAGGAGACCAGAATGCTACAAGAGTAGCAGTTTCTGCCAGGAAGCTGGAATGGAGAGGTCCTGTCTTTATTGCTTGTACTACTGGCTTGCCAGTGGCTACCGTGTCCATACATTTGTCTGTCTCGGATGAACACACTCACCAGGCTTGTACTCACCACTCTGTTTCACTGTCGGGGGTTTAACCCTGCCATGCCCTGCACCTTCTTTCTCAGCAAATAGACCTTTGTTCCTCCTGGATGCCAGACAAGCAGATACTTGAGATACAACTGTTGCAACCCTCAGTCCCTCCATTGCCTGGCAGCTGGCTGCACACAGAAAGCATGTACTTTGTGCATTCCCTCCCCTACCCCATTGCTCCCCTTAGAGATGAGGGGGGTCTTGGATCTGAAGGAGGGAAAGAGCTAGAAACAGCCAATTTCCACATGCAACTAGAGCTCAGACAGGGGGGACAGGCAGAGGGAAGGTGCCAGCTGAGAGGTCCCTGGCTGTGTGTAGCCTGCTATTGACCCAACATCAGCTTCTACAACTGACCTGGGTCCCAGACCCTAGGGTTCCTGGCAAGGCTTCCTGTCCCTTTAGGCTGAGTGCTGGTCGCCATAGTGGTCCTCCATCCTAGGCATAGCTCCTAAGAGCAGAGGGTAACAATAAAGACAGAAGAAGGCTTGGCTGGGCTGTGGGTGACTGCAGTTCCTGTAGCCAGACTCCACAGAGGTGAGAGTGGAAATGTTGCCTCTCAGACCTGGAAGCAGGGACACCCTTAAAGCAATGTCTCCATCAGTAACACATCATTGATTTCCATCACCCTCCTTCAGTCTGAGAATGTGTAGTCTCAATTCCTCCTGAGGAAAAAGAAGTAATTTTTACATTGTAACTCCTGCTGCACCAAGAAATCATATTAATCTTAAACTCGCTTTATCCTAACTTTAATAATCTGCAGCTTGATACAAGGCTTAGGTTTTCCCTGTCTGTATTTGTCTTCATTTTTATTAACTTAGATTTCTGTTGGTTTCTGATCTCCTGTGGAGAAACTTGGAATTTTCTCCCGCCACTCCCACCTAGCAAGGAGCCTGTAGTTAGGACTGAGGGCTGTGACCTAGGGTAGCCGGGCTCCAAGTGACCCCTGTCTGACTTAGACAAGCTACTTAAACTGTGCCTCGGTTTCCTGGTCTCTACAGTGGGGTGGTTGAAAGCAGACACAGACAGAAACGCACAAGGCAGGAAGAATGGTGGCAGGCTTGGCGCAAGCGTCAGCCGCTGTCGCTGTCGCTCTCACTGCTGCCGCTGCTACTGCCTGGATGCTTTTGAGTAGCTCTCTCGGCAAGTCCTTGATGCACATCCGCCCTCTGCAATTGTAACGACAGGATTATAGCTGTCCTCCATGCAGGGTGCATAGGGTTCCTGAAAGGCCATGTGACCCCCTTGGTGTGATTGGGCAACACCTACCCCAGTGGCCATTTCACATTTACCTTGAAGACATTTGGGGCCAGACAGCATGGTGGCTTCAGTGTCATCCAGGAGGCAGCCTGAAGGGAGATGAGCAGCCCCTGGGCCTTCTCTTGGGTTGTAATTTGTTACAGGATGGAATAGCCTGTCACTTCCGAACTGCTGTTAGTCTTTATGTTCCCTCCTGTGTGTGGTGGGGAGGGGGTTCTTATCCTAAGTTGTATTGGGATTAAATAAGAAATTGCTGTCTAAAAATCTAAAGTGTTTGCATCCTTATCATTGAGTAATTTTTTACCCATTTCAAAACACTTTGTTTCCGCTTTACTCATTCTCCCCAGTTTGTCTCGATCCTGTCTCCTATCTCTGGGCTAGATCCATAATCATGCTTAAAAAGAGAGCCTTTCCGTCTCACTGTCAGTTATGCTCTGAAAATTCCTGTTGGAGTCTAGTCACCCCATATATTCATACAGTCACCCCATATATTCATACAGTCACCCCATATATTCATACAGTCACCCCATATATTCATACAGTCACCCCATATATTCATACAGTCACCCCATATATTCATACAGTCACCCCATATATTTATACAGTCACCCCATATATTCATACAGTCACTCCATATATTCATACAGTCACTCCCAGTATGGCCCGCATTGCCCCATGGGTATGCGTGTCTCTTAAAGGAAACTGACAAATTGGATGTAAATCTTGCTGCCAGAATTATGTTTGAATTTTCACAGTTGATGCCATGTTTTTGCCAGAGTAAAACTGTTTGAATTTTCACAGTTGATGGCATGTTTTTGCCAGAGTAAAACAGTTTCCTCTGGTGGACTCTACCAATGGTAAAAGCTAGAGCCATCGGCCCACAGTGTACAGGAGGCAGGTGTGGCCCTTTCTGGGGACTTGGTCACAACATCAGCCCAGCAGCCCACAGGCAAGCTTGGCAATGTTCTGTGAATGAGAGACACCAAAGGGGAAGGGAAAGGAGAGGCAGTGAAAAGGTCTGGGGTGGGGTCAGGAAGAGGAAGCCCAGCCTAAGGCCAAGGTCCCTCTCTATGGAGGACAGGGGAGGTGAGTAAGATAGTCATTTTAAAATAAAGTGTGTGTGTGTGATTGGAACACACACCCACACACACAGTGTTATCTAAGCCTACATAGCTTTGGTTTTTCCAGTTAATTGTGCAACAACAGCCTTTGGCATGACTGATGAACAGGCCACAGATCAGACCTCTGCATTTGGGGAATACAACGGAAGGCAACAGTCTCCCACAGAGCAGTGTAATTGCAAGCTTGCTGCTAGTGTATTTTTAGATAGAAGGTTTTTTTGTTTTTTTTTTTTACCAGAACAGCTCTACTTTTACAGTAAGTAAAAAAAGACAGGTGTGTTGGAAGCCCAGGTTAGAATCCCCAATTCCCTTCCCTTATCAGGAGCAGCTTTGGACCCTTACCTCCTAGGAGCAGTGGATAAGTGCTGTCTTGCATTAGGAGAGGAAACAGGAAAATGCAGATTTCCAAGTTAGCTCAGAAAATTCTTTTTCTTCGTTACATAAATTTTAAATAAGAGCCAAGTCTTAAGAGCCTTGCTTTCTTAGTCGGGGGCTGAGGGAAGAGCTTTCTTGAGGGCCAAATGCTGGTGCAACCCAGAAAGAGTAGGCAGAACCTGGGCTTCAGCACACAGATCCAGGGCTGCATCCTGCTCTTGTTTTGGAAGAACCTTGGAAGCTGAGAAAGTTTCCTCAGTACTCCCAACTGATTCCAAACCTATAAAGCAAGAGGAGCCTAATATAGCATGTGAGTTTCATCTAAGGAGTAAGTGAGGCTGTGCCCAACTAAAATACTCTGCTCAGACATGGCACACACAAAGTATTGCCACCAACGTTCCCACCCCAGACTAGTAGTGACCTACAAGCATGAGGACCCGAGTTCAGATCCCCAACACCCGTGTGCAAAGCTATGTCCAACAGCGTATGTCTCTAACCTGAATTGGGGAGCCTCAGGTTCAGTGAGAAAAATCTGCTCAAAAAAATTAGATGACGAGTGGCTGAGGAAGACTACAGATGTTGACCTGTGGCCTCTATACCTGTGTACACACTTATGTATATACCTATACAAAAAGATGTATATACAACACACATGCTTGCATGCACAGGCACGCGTGCACGCACGCGCACACACACACACACACGAATGAGGTTCATCCTGGCAGATAAGGCAGTGCCTTGCTTTACTGGTAGGATCTTGACAACCCGCAGTAATAGAAGAGAACACATTAATTCTTCTCTGTCTGTCTCACATGGTTGTTGTTTAGCTGTCTGTCTGTCTGTCTCTTTCTCTGAATCACCCCCTGGGTGTTGCCATCAGTCACTTCTGTCCGTCTGGAATAGACTATTTGAGGCTGTCTGTTCATCCAGGCAATCTTGGCACTCACAGATGTTTTCACATTTATTTGTGTTGGGGAGAGCATGGCGTGTGTGCGCGTCATAGCCTATGTGGAGAAGTCCCAGGACACCTGCAGGAGCCTGTCTTCCACCCTCGTCGTTTGTGTTTCAGGGATTGGCCCCAGATCATAAGGCTTTGCATCAAACACTCTACCCACTGAACCATCTACTGGTCCCACAAAATATTTTTAAGTGACTAGGGCCCAGATCCACCCGGCTCTCTTAGGACTTCTCGTCTCTTAGGGCAAGGGTGATGGAGGGAGCCAGGAAACAAACAGGTACTCTCCTGAGGTGTTCTCAAAGTGTGGATGGTCTACAGCCCCTGCCCTCTGTCTTCCCCTGACTGGCAGCCAAGGCTGTTCTTTCCTTGGCCCACCAGTGTTGGAAGAGGCAGCAGCGTTCAACACAGTTACAGCTGCGTTCTCAGAATTGGTTTTTAATTTGGACATTATTTTATGTGTACGGATTCATGGACACCCGTGTTCCACTCGTGTTCCTGGCACCAGAAGAGGCCAGAGGAGAGCGCTAGATCCCCAGAACTGGAGTCACTGATGGTTTTGAGCCATCGTGTGAGTTCTAGGACTCAATCCTCATTCTCTCTGCTGCACCATCTTCCCAGCCCCAGAGATGAGTATTTCTAATACAACCTCAATTTGTAATGAGAAGGTGCTCCCTTGAAATTAATCACACACTATGATGAATTAATAAGGCTATTTTCTAACCGTGAAGATGGAGGTTTGTAAGCTTCTGAAACTGACTATCTGGGAGTCTAACTTTGCCTAGATGGTGGGATTTTAGCTATAAGCTAAGAATGACCCTCTGGGGCCATAACTGCCTGGGACCCACTGTGTTCTCTGGGCCAAAAGGGCCCTGACTTCACGGGCTGAGAGGACAAAAGAAGCTGTGCCAGGCCACAGATGCCAGGCAGTGCCAGCCTCCTTCACTCGAGGCAAACCCTGGTCCATTGTTTTCTGTTCCCTTTGTCGTTTCTGGTCTGCCTGACAACAGTGGCCAGAAGCCTTCTGCGGGTGCATGCTCTCCCATTGGTGCTCTCTTGGGTAGGACCTTCCCGCCCCTCACTAAAGACTGTATGAATCCCACCTCGTTGCCTCCCCTTTCTTTTCATGCTCCTCTCCTGGCCCTTGGCCACACTTTACCATGTACTCCTTCCTGTCCTGCTCTGTCCCCTCTCACTGCTCTAGCAACTTCCTCTGCGGTGCCAGCTCAGAGTGTGGCTCCCCTTGAGTGCAGTGTTCACTCCTGCTGGGTGCCAACCTGCATCATCATTAGCCCTTGGGTGTTGCTTTAGGTAGTACCCATGGTTTGGGATGGCAGAGACTTGGCCTGGCAGCTGCCTTTAAACCCTGCCTGGCGCTCTGCGGTTACTCCTGAGGCAAGGGAGCTAATCTTTTCGACAGAAATTGTCTCATCCAAGGGGAATGGCATTCATTTCCTCCTCGCAACCCAAGCATACATGGCTTTACCATGTACCTTCGTGTTTCCAGAAATCTCCTTGCATTTCGCCAACATTCCCTGAGCGTGTATGTGTCAGACACTGCGGTACCTTAGATGCATCAAAGTAAAAGTGAGTCCCTAGAGATAGTGTTCAAGAGCGGAGTGCACAGACAGAATGCCTTGTCTGTGCGCCACAGAGCAGAGACGGTAAAGAGCATCATTCATCAACACGCATGCACCCAATGATGCTATGTAAAACATACCAAGTAAAGATTATTACAAAATCTAAGGATAGTTTGATGTAAACATGACCCTAGGAAAAAAAATAACATCCCTCTTTTATTTTCATCATTTGCATCAACAGAATACAAGAAAATCAAAGATATCAATAAAAAAAAGTACTTGCCATTATCAACTGTTCATGGAGCATTGACAGAAATTATATTAGACTTCCAAAAAAATCTCTGAAATTTTAAAAGCAGATAATGTACAAACTACGTCTTCTGATGAACTAGGAAAAAAAAGGTAGAAATCCACCTCAAAGATGGATACAAACAGAAAAACAAAGTTTTAAAGAAAGCTTTTCATCAGCTCTCGTGTGACAGTCTTCAACGCTCCAGTTGTGATATATGTAGAGGACAGGAAGAGCACAAAAGAAATCTAGGTAACGTTCAGAATTATACATTTTAAATATAATATTTAGTCCTCAAAACTGTCAAGCATGTATACAGTACATTTTTATTTTATTCACTCTTCTTTGTCCCCAAGTCCTCCCAATGTCATGCCTTCTTTTTTTCTTTTTTTTTACAACCCACTGATTCTAATTAGTGTTGCCTGTATACACATGGCTGTGGCTATGGCTTTTCCAAACTATAAGGGGCTGTGTCCCTGAGGAAGACTCCTTCCTAGCAGACACCAGCTGTCAAAAGCAATTCATCCAGGGGTGGGGGCTCATGTGCCCCTCCTGCATCACGCATGAGTATTAACTGACTTGATCCTGGGCAGGCAACCACAGCTGTGACATGAAAGTCCGACTGTCCGTCCTGTCATGACACCAGCCCCTGCCTCTTACGGTCACTCCATTCCCTCTTCCTCAATGCCCTCTGAACCTTGGGGGTAGTGGGTGCTATAAAGAGGCCCCATTTATGGCCACTGCTGTCTACAGTCAGTTATTCTCTGCACTTTGACCAGCTGTGACTCTGCATTAACCTACTTCTACTGCACAGAGACGCTGCTCTGATGAGTCAGAGAGCTGCAGGGAGAAAGAGATGAATTTAGAGGCAGTTTGATACTGTGTCCATTTAGCAAAACAGTAGAGTAGGTTCATGTTCATCTTTTTTAAAAGGACGTATAACTTGCCAGCCCTGAAATTTCTTCTAAGATAGTTGTAGATCTAGCTGTGTTCTCTTGGGTCATAGCCATCCAGTATTTTGTAAACCCTGACACACTGTTGGTAGATTTGGGCAGTGCTGAGCTATGAAATGGTGGGTGCTTTGATAAGGAACAATTGCCCGTGTGCTTTAATTTTGAAAGCCTAATACATACCTATATGTTTAAAGAAGAAAAGCCACGAAAACAGCTTGGCTCATTGGAATATGCTACGTTTTATTTTCTAAGAGGTTGAACATATTTGAAATAAAGAACCAAGTGAAACGGAAAGAGTCTATTTTAGGGAGAGGAAGAATGTTTATTTCAAAATCCCATTCCAGACCTGTGCGGATGTAATTATTGTCTTTTCTGGATAAAGACGTGAAAAGACTCCATAGAAACAGTTTGTGGGAAGTCTCTGCTTTTGGACTGCCAGCCTGTGTTTTCATGCAGCCATTTACTTTGGGGGTAGCTCTCTGTGTGCTCCTTGTCTCTCACACACATGTAATGGATTTATAAAACTTAAGGCACTTATCACTATTGTCAATCTACTGTCAATTTCATTGCCTTCCTGCAGGATGAGCTAGCAAGTTGCATTTATGACCTTGCCCGGGAGAGGTTGGGCTCCAGTAAACACTGGCTGGAGTCTTTCAGACCTCAGTCCTTACCTGCTGTCCCAGCTGCAGATGCGTGCTCACACTTCTCCTCATTCACTAACACACAAGAGCCCCTGGCTCCAGGCTTGGGTCAAAGGCCATTCTCAAGTGGCTGAAGCCTGTTGGGTCAGAAGGTGTGTATCTACTTTCGGAGGCCTGCTGTGAGCATGTTCTTCCTTGAGGGGACCAAGCTCTGCCTTCCACATGTACACTGTGGTGTGAACACACTCAATGCCACAAATAAATAAATAAACCTTCGAAGTAACATCTTTAAAAAATACCTTAGGCTCATACTTTTTTCCTTTCCTCCCTTTCCCTTTCAACCTAAGTACAGATGTATAGCACACAGCTTCTTGAGGGTAGGAGGCTGGTCCCTGCAGTGTCCCTGGAGCAGGCAGAAGCTGGGGTCAGTGACTCAGGGTAAGCCTTCCTTACAAGAAAGGGGGTGGGATATGCAGGTGCTCTCAACACTGTTCAGAAGAAACAAAGCCATCCTAGCCAACTGGCAGTGTCAGCCCTGTTGAGGCATCCTTTTTCCCAGTTGCTCTTGATTCATCCTGTTATGTCACTCAAAAATATTGGGACGAGGTAGGCATGGTGGTGCATGCCTTGAATCCCAGCATTCATGAGGAGGAGGCAGGCAGATCGCTGTGAGTTAGGAGCCAGCCTGGTCTTTACAGTGAGTTCTAGGTCAGTCAATGCTAAGCAGAGAGACCCTGTCTCAAAAAAAAAAAAGTATATATATATATATGTATATTGGGGAGTAGGGAAAAAGATATATGGCAGAGTGACCATAATGTTAGGAGACTGAAACCTTCCCACAGGTGAATATTCAGCGCTGTCACAATTGAAAGTGGTACTTGGTTCCAAGTCCCACACACTCTTAGGATGGCTTGTATTATATGCCTTTCCTCTACTAGTTGGCAAAGTTGCTACAGTATTGGAGTGTATGCTTGCCTCTTGGGAGTTTAGCTCACAATATATAGCAGAGTGGTGTGCCATTTGTCATATGACAAAAGTAAGCAGTTTTCTACAGATTTTTTTTCTTGAAAACCACTTTCTACTCTTCCCAATTTATGGGTTTATTTTTCACTAAGGAATTGAAACATGATGCATTTTTCCCCCATCTCTGGTCATGCTGACACTTCGCAGCAGAATAAAAAGCCACTACTGGCATACATGCACCTGGACCAGGGCACAGTGTGCTGAGAAGGATGCTGAGTGCCAGGTCTGAGGACCACTTAAGGCTGTGAGCACAGCCAGCGAAGCCTCTGTTCCCTCACCCAGTTACGAGCCATACACTGACTGTTAGTTGTGTGCCTGGCCCTACAGTAGGTGGACACTGGGAGACAGTGATAAATGGGAGTCTTGTCCAATGAGCTAACAGATAGATTAGCAGACACAGGAAGTAACACACAGGTCATGTGGGAGAATATGAGAAAACCATTCAGTGCACAGGAAGGAACAGCCTATCTGATCTCCAAGAAGCAAGTTCTAGTTAGCAAGATAAAGAGAAGCAGGTGAATTGAAAGGCCATCTGGGAAGCTAGCATATCATGTGAAGAGCTGGGACAGACAGAAAGAGGGAGCAGAGACTCACAGTACAACAGATTGAAACAGAGCCATCTTACCATGAGGACAAATGACAAGTAGCCTTGCATGTGTATTTCTGAGAGTGCCCGCTGTATATACTGTAAAGTGAGCCATAGGGTAGAGCCAAGAGATGGGACTCTGGCTGAAGAGCGAGGACAGGTGACTGTGTAAGACCGAGGTGGAGGCTGAGGGGTGGGAAGGCCAGGACAGCCCCCAGTTGTTTATCGGAGGAGGAGCTGCCATGTCAAAGGGGAACTTATTCCCTCCGACATGGCCCACATGGAAACTTAACGCTTCAAATCACATGTTGAACCTGCAGGAGAGCTATAAATGTATTTATAGGCCATGTCACAGCGTCAAAGAGATAGATACCATGGCTTTAAAAAAAAAAGAAAAGAAAAGAAAAGGTGAAATTTGAATGTTTTTACTGTATCGTAACTAATGGCCTGAGTTTGTAAAGATAGATGTCCATCCAGAATTTGATCTGCGGCAGCTTGAAGCTGTTGTGAAGTCCCAGAGAGGGGATGAGCTTTACCAAGATGGAGTAGAATATGATCCATGCTAGTGGCTAAAAAGTCAGACACACAGCGGGAGGAAAGAACAAAGGGGAAAAGGAAATGGGAAATGATGGGAACGGAGGAAGGGAGGGAAGGGGGTCAGGTGGCATGGGGGGTTCTGAGAGGTGATGGCATATGTGGCATCAGAGGCCTAGGAAGCAGAGGCCTTGGGAAAAGCCAGAACAAGTGTGCCGGGAAGAGGAAGCACAGTGGGTATTGGGGGCAAGGCTCTTTCCATGTGAGATGGGAGCTCCCCTAAAGCTGGTTAGGACGGTGCTGTTTTTGAAGGGATACCCAGAGTTACTCAACAATCACCCTTCACCGATTGCCTCCCCATCACCAACATGGTAGCCTTGTCTTTTGCTTAGCTGTGTACAGTTTACAAGGTGCTGTAGCGTCGTAAAGAGCATTAACAGCTGTGTGGTGAGTAGGGCGGGCTTCTTGATTAAATTAAAAGTGTTAAATTAAAAAAAAAAAGTCTTGAATAAAAAGTGCTACAGATACCACAGCAAAAGACCGCACTGTGAGCTCTCTCCCAAACAGGTCTTCCCTCTTCTGGGGCCAGAGAAGGGAGGAGAGGTTCAGAGGCAGAGCCCACGGAGAAGGCGGGGCCTTCACAAACACCCAGGGATAGTGTGAGAGTGCCATGGCTGGACCGAGTAGTGCTTCCGCTAGGATGCATAGAAAGAAGACCCGTAGAGACCATGGCACCTTGTGGGGCCCCGGAGGAGGATATAGATGAGTCTGAGGTCTCTTCTCCACGAGGACAAAGAACATGCTAACAGAAGGGTTTTCCTTGCCCATGAGGCTGGATCATCATGGTGCTTTACAGAAGTTGCAGCACATACACACCCACATACCCACAGATCCCTTACATGCCATTATTGTGGTTCTAGTAATGAGCCCACTCACCTTTGCCCCACAGAGGGATAGGCTTGATGGACCTTACCCAGGACCTTATCTGGACCCTGAATGGGTACCAACCACCTGTGAAGTTTTAATGAGCCTTGTCTCCGAAGGTCTCCTGTCTTAGGTGTCTGTCACCCTGAGTCTCTGAGCAGCTCCAGGAGTCGGATGTGGAAGGAGCTGAGCACCAGATGAGAAGAGGCAGGGATGAGCTTACCCACACCAGAAAGGTAGAGACACTCACTGAGGGTTCTAATCTTGGACCCAGGAGCTCAAATTTGTTGGGGTGCCAAGAGCAGAACTCTACCTTTGGGGACCTCTGTACACAAAATGTACAGAGCCAGAATATTAGTTTGTAAAAGGAACCAGAGCTCACACCCCATCCCACCCCCATGCAGAGCCAGCCCTCTCTCTGCCAGCATTTGGGTACCTGAAACATAGTCAGAGCTCCAATTATAAGTGTCCAATGGGAAATCCATCCATCCATGGAACCAGAATTGCTGACTGCTCAGCCCTGTGGGACTTTCTAGATGTTCCTGTCATGTTTTCTCATGTAAGTCTTGGACCCTCATACACATATACTTTTAAAATATGCTTTCTCCTGAAATTTTTGTTTATGTGTGAGCATGCTTAAATGTATACATGCACCACATGCATGCAGATGCCCCTGGAGCCCAGGAGAAGGCGTCAGATCCCCCAAAGCTGGAGTTACCAGTAGCTGTGGGCTTCCCAATGTGAGTGCTGGGAACCGAATCTCAGTCCTCTGCAAGAGCAGCATCTTTGCAGACGTTGAGCCATCCCTCCAACTCCAAAATCGCCACCTTAGAGGGCTCTAATGATCAACTCTGTACATTTAAATCAGGTTTTACATTGTATGATTTCTTCTATAATCAGTGTGTTTGTTTCTTCGCTGGAGTTATTTTAGACCAAATAGAAAAAGATTGAAAGTACATGTTGCACTAGCAGGGCTGTCTAAACCAGAGAATTCCCGGAGCTTTGGTCCATCCTATCTGGGGTTAATGTCCACGCATAGTTCAGAGCTGCTGCTTGACATGCACGGCTTGTGACTGCAGCTGGCTCTAAGCCAATAGACGGGTGACCTCTGGCCAAGCACTCGCCTGCCTCCTCTGGAATTGTCTAAATGCAGTCAGTTTTAAAAATACTTTTCTTCAACACCCAGAAAGCCACAGCAATTACTCCAGTGAGGTCTGTTGGCCAGACTCTCCCTCCTTCCCATCCCTCTCGCTCCCTCCGTCCCTCTCTCCCTCTCTCCCCCTCTCTCTCCCCTCCGCTCCCTGCTGCTGCTTCCTTGGACTTTCTCCATCCTTTTTTATTTACATGTGGTCTGTGGCTGTATGTCTCTTTGGAATATGTATTCTCTACATGGCCCCCTCTGCTTTCCAGAAGTCTCTCTCTCTCACGGTTTTTTACTCTAGCTCAAATCTCTCTTCCAAGCTCCAGACTTGGGAGATAATACCAGATACTTCCACTTGGGGAGACATAGACGCCCCACATCTGTCTTCCCTGGTGACACCACTGAAGGTCGGTGTTGCTCAGAAAGTCCAGGGAGGACACCTCCCTGCTACACTCTGCTCACCTCAACCCTCCCCACATCCTGGGCTTTCGCTCACCAGGCCGAACCCAACAGCATCTCTCTCTGCCCTGTCACAGTGGCTACCAGTAGCTCTTCCCTCACCTACACAGAAGTCTCCTAGAGAACATCCAACCCCAATTCCTGCTCCCCACATAATCCAGCCTTTGCCTGTCACTAGAGTAACCATCCTTAAGCAGAAGTTGACGCCTACCTATCTGAAGGCCCCTGAGGCCCCTGCCCATCCCACAAGTCCCGTGCTCCAGCTGGCTATCCACCATGTTTCTCAATGCCTCTGGCCCCAGCCCTCAGCCTCTGGCTCCGTTCTCATCGCTGCAGGGGAGAGCCTCCCATCCCCAGCGCCTAGCATCTCCCCGTACTCTTCCTTAACACTAAAGCCCTGTGCTGTCATGGCAGATGCATGCATGAGCTCAGTTGGAGATTGTCTCTTCCCCTATCTGCATGTGAGCTCCCAAGGGGGCAGCTGTTTCTCTGCTGGGTGGCAACTCCTCGGCAGTAGCACTTATGAACAACGCTGGCCAGAGAAGAGGACTAAATCAAGATTCCTCTTAGGAATCCACTGTCACCTTCATTCCAGTCTTCGCTTTGGAAAAGAAGGAAGCATTTCTAAACTCTCTTGCTCAGTGCTCTCAACTAGAAGAGCTAAAGTTTCCTTCACCTGTGACTCCACCCTCAAACCTCTGAGAAGAGCAAGTTAGGTCTCAGAGCTGGGAAGACAGTTCACTAGGCAAGGTACTTGCCACATAGGTCTGGGGACTTGGGGATCTGAGTTCAACCCCCATAGAAAACACATTAAAAAGCAAAAAGTTAGCATGGTGGCTCACACTTATAACCCCCCTCTACTTAAGAAAGACAGTGAGAGAACCCTGGGGCTCACTGACCTGCCAGCTTCATGTGACCAGAGAGAAACTCTGTCATGAAACAAGATGAGGAGCAGCTGCAGAAGACCCAAAGCTGACTTCTGAACATACGTGCACATGTACACACAGAGAGACACACACACCTTCTGCAGGTCCTCAAGGTAAATATTTTTTAGAGGTATTCTGCCCTTGCAGGATGGAAATGACATCACGAAAATTCCTCACAGACTTAGGCCTGCTACAGAACAACTTAGCATACGTGTATTTACTCAGCAAGAGGTTTAAGACCTTCCTTGTGCCCTAAAGCGTTCATCCTTGTGATTCCCTGTGAGTCACAGTAAGAAATTCATTTTTTTTCCGGTGGGATTTCAGTGATCCCCAAGAGGTGAAGTCTTGAGATGTAGTACTTAGCATGTGCAATGCGGCCTCTTGTGTTCTCTTTTTGGTGTTGGTTGGTCACGACCCACTAACTTACTGACCTGTTCTGCTTGTTGGCTCTGACCTGTAGTTAAAAGAACCTAGGGTTAAAGAGCAAGCAAAACCACTTCCCCTATGAGTAAGTGGCTGAGTTACGCCAGGCCAACCCCAGTACTTACCCACCCACGACTGGGCTTTTACAGCCATGCCTCTGACACACTAAGGAAGGCATATTAGCATGCCTCATGGCAAGAAACAGCTGCTCTGGCTCTGTCAGAGGCACCTGCTGGTCTGTCTTCTTACAATAAAACTATTTTAAATTACTTGTTGAAATAATTCACTTCGATTTCTATGATCTGTACTCCTTGGCCTGTAATTCTTTGCCCTGGTGTCCAGGAGCAGGGCCTCTTCAGAAAATGTAGATTGCTTTGTAGGAGGTAGGTTAAGACAGGCCAGAAGTTTTCATAAGCTTTTCAAAGCACTGAGAAATGAAAAAAAGCGGGGAGGACATTGTCCTCCTGCCTCAGGCTGCCCTTGTGGACCTGCTTCTGGCTGCTCTTAGGTTTATCTTCTGCTCTCAGACTCTTCGCTGTGGCTTGGTCTTACAAATCCTCCATAACCCCTTCCAAAAAGCCAGCCAGATCCCCCTACATGTTTATCTGCCACGGCTCAGAAAGTCTCATTTCCAGGCCATTAAACTGTGACCGGCATTAAAGATGTGCAACTTGTCCACTCATGCAGTCCAAGGTGGATGCTGTGTCCTTCTGGAGGCATCTCAAAGTTCTAAACAGCTTTTCTATAAGCTGTCCCATGATTCCATTCCACAGCGGGCCCCATAATCTATGCAGCTGCCCTTGACCACGAGAAAGCCTTCTGCCTGTTCTTCTGGGAGCCTTAGTTTAGAGAACCAACTAAGCTCTCCTGCCTAGACTACAGTGACTCGGTGGATGTTTGCGCACTTTATATGTGCAACAGGAAACAAAAGCAACACCCTGTTTTTAGACTCTAAGAAGCCTGCACACACCCAAGTATGCTTTGTAGTTCCTGTCTGCTTTTGGAGCTACCAATTAGTTCTGGGCTTAACCTGGGTCTCCCAGATCCTCAGTTTTTGTAAGTTCTTTATTTATAGTTTTTCGGCTGAAGCCCGCAAGCACTTCCACATTTTCTTAAAGTGGTCACAGTTGACTTCAGTTCTTAACATGGAATCATAATATGAGAGTTGGAACGAACTTTGGGTTACATTACTCAACAGGCAAAAAGCCAGGACCTGAATTCAGGACACTGACTTAAGAGACTGATGTCCTTTCAACACTGTAATGTGGTTTGATAACAGTGCAGACCACACACATTGGACCTCAACTTGGAATGTCCAGGGTCATTATAACAAACATGTGCTGTCTAGCTGCAAATCCACCAGATTTCTGTAGTAGTTGTTGTTGTGAGTCGTCGTTATAAGCAATGGCCCATTTTTGAAAAATGAGACCCCGTGAGGAAAGTCAACGCACAGCACAGATGTAGGTTTGGCTGCTGTGGTTCTGTGAGGAAGAGAAGGAGAGAGTTGGGGGTGAGGGTGCTCATCTGGAAACCTGGCCATCAGGACTGTCAGCAACACAGACACTCAGGGGCGCCACCAGCGAGGAGAGACCTAGGCACCCTCACCCAGGGAATCACCCAGGGAACACAGGCCAGAAAGATGATGAGATGTCGTTCACATGGAAAAGTCCCCCTGGCAGCAGTGTGGAGGACACAGTGAAAGGGGAAGAGTTGACAGGGGTTCCTAAAAGAAGTGCAAAGATACATAGGCTTTGGCAAGTTTCAGGAACAGAAACAGAAAGCTAGGAAAGACTAGAAATGCAATTAGCAGTTCCTGCTGACTGCCTGGACATGAGGGATAATCAGGCACAGAGAAAATGAGTATGTTTTCTCCATTGGGCACCTGGGTGGATGGGGCACTGCGGGCAATGAGACAGGCTTCTGAAGAAAAAGAACAAAGGTGAGTGTAGGGAATAGAGCTTTGCCCCTCCTGGATGGGAAGTAACTGGACTGTAGGTAAGGATTGGCCCATTAGAAAGGTGGGAGAACTTCACACTAAGTCTGTCCTTGGGGTGTTGATCTGTATCTCAATAGAGGATGGATTGGAGAGTTAAAGACCTGCATAGTTAAAAGTCTTGGTCAACTGTACTCTTGCTGACCATTATCTCAGGTCTGTGTCTGCCATGTGGCCAATGTCTTTATCACTCAAGGGGACATTCGATAATTGTTCCGGTTTGAAGCAGGGTGATCTATGAAGTTCTGATGTTCCTGGGATCTAGGTGATTTACATTTAGGACAATGACTACAAGCCTTTGGCAGGTATTGTGAGGAACAGGACATTTTGAAAGCTGACAGTAAGATAGTTCAGTCGGGCTTACCTCCATTTCTAAGCCTGCAACAGGGTAAAAATAGATGAGTTATCATCATGTTTAGACAGGTGGTCTTTGAGTGATAAACACACTCACATATAGAGTCTAACCCCATGTTTTAAGACAGGGGAGACAGATATAAGATGAAAGCAGAGATTCCAGGATTTTGTTGTTTTAGTTATCAAGTAAGGAGTTGGGGGCAGGGGGAAAGGGTAAGCAAAAACAGCTTCTAAGTAGCTATTATAGTATGACTTACTTCAAAATGCTGACCTCTCTGATACCTGCTTGGCCTTCTCCTTGAGACATAAGTGTATTACCACCAAAAAACTGGAGTTAAAACAGACCTAGAGAGTTTGAGAAGACAAATTGGCTTATAGGAGAGTGGAGGTACTATTTTCTTTTATATTGAAGAGTTTAAGACTTTTTTAAATTATTTATTATTTCTATAGCATTCTGCCTGCATGTGTGTCCATCACACCAGAAGAGGGCACCAGACCTTACTATAGATGGTTGTGAGCCACCATGTGGTTGGTTGCTGGGAATTGAACTCAGGACCTTTGGAAGAACAGCCAGTGCTCTTAACCTCTGAGCCATCTCTCCAGCCCCTTAAGACCTTTTTTTTTAAAAAGAAATGGATTTGAAAGCTGAAGAGTCTTAATTTAGAAGGCATTGGAGAGATGCCAAAATGATAAATCCCATACAAACAGTAATAGTAAAAGACATGGTGCCTTTTGGCATTTAACTTTCCATTCCAAAGATATGACTGAATTTATCCTAAGTGAAGATGCTGAGGCCCCTTTGGAAGCACTGTTTTCAACAATGCTGTAAGGCTGTGCAGGGCATACATATGTTTGTTCCTCCAGCCAATTAGATAGCATGCATCTGGGGAAAGGGGTCTGGGAAGAGAAGGTAGGGGAAGAAGCTGCCTACCTGGTGCTTGCTTGGCTTCACCCCACCCCACCCTCGGCCTCTACAAACCCAGCTATCATTTCCACTGAAGAGCTCTGTCATATTCCCATGGCTGCATTCAAAGTCTCCGCTTTCCCGGTGTTGCCCTAGCTGAAGATAAGTCTCCCCTTCCCAGGGCCAGAAGACTTGTCAATCAAGGGTAGAAGCCTGTAGACAGGAGCTGGTGTTTACCGTTGAAAGAAACATGCTCCCCTGGTACAGCAGAATGTCATACGTCCTCATTCCTGGACTCACTGGACCTGGTGCCCACGTGACCCCTGAAATGGCACCGCCAAACAGCTGCTCCAGAAGAGACACATTGATCAGCAGAGAACTGGCATCAGAGGCAGCCCCAGAAAGAGGTTTAGAGTATAGATATACATCTGGTCCCAAGGTATTTTCCCACCTGTAAAATGGAACACTAGCATTGGGCCCGTTAGACAGTATGAGAAGTAAATGATACGAATCAGGCTGGAGAGATGGTTCAGTTGGTAAAGCCCTTTTACTTGTAAGCATGAACACTAAGTTGGGTGCTGGACATGTATGTTAAAATGGTAGATGTGGTGGTTACATGCTTGCAACCCCAAAGCTGGGGTTCTGGAGGCAGGAGAATTCCTAGAGCTTTCTGGCCTAACCTAACTGGAGAATTCCCAGGGCTTTCTGGCCTAACCTAACTGGTAAGATCCAGACCACCAAGAGATCCTATCTTAAAAGAAGGTTAACAGTATCACTAGGATGACACCCAACGATGTTCTCCAACTTCTACATACATGCAACCATGCACACACATGCGCACACATACATACAAGCATGCACTAAAAATAAATAACAGTTCATGCTAAGTGCTTCGCACAGTTCCTGGGTCCCAGCAAGGTGGGAGTCAAGGCTGTGTAAAAGCAAGAACGGTCAAAGGGACAGATGCAAGGGGTCTCTTCCAAAGCCTTCCCGGCCTTGCGTGCAGTGGGGAACTGTTGACAGCTTCAGCCTGAACAGAGATAGAAATCCTTCAGTGATGAAGACTCAGTCCTCGAATCCTTCACTAAAGTTAATTCTCAGCTTTCCCTATAGGATTACTTTAGGAGTGCTATGTAGCCCCTAAGGCCAGGTACTGATGTGTGTCACTGTATCTCAACATTTGTCCTAAAACAAATTAAAAAAAAAATACCTTGCAAGGGGAAAGTGCTTCTGACTTTGGAAGTAAAAAAGCCTGAGGTTTAAAGAAAAGTGATTTTTCCACTTTGAATCTTTAAAAACATTTAACTTAATTTGGATGTAATTAACATTTAGATTAGAAGCTTCAAACCTCCACTGTGGTTTCCCTTTCTTGTGTTACAGAATTCTCAAGATGCTCTGGGGAACTAAGACATCTTGTCTGTCACTGTGGCTCAGGGAATGAGACTCTCCCAGGCATGGTTGTGCACAATTTTGGTCCCAGCACTCAGGGAGACAGATGGACCTCTATGAGTTCAAGGCTGGTCTAGTCTATAGAGTAAGTTCCAGGACAGCCAGTGCTACATAATGAGACCTTGTCTTGAAGAAGGAGGCAGAAGAGGGGAGATGTGGAGAATAAGAGAAAAGAAAAGGGAAGAGAAGAGAAGAGAAGAAAACAGAAAGAAAAGGCTAAATTCTGGCTCCAGATCACCTATATGGACCTCAGGCTAGATCAGAACACTACTGAATTCCTTTAATGACCAACAAATTTTTAATCATTTTTTAAAATTTGTTATTTTTTTCTAGTTTCCTTCAAACACAACTTTTATAAGCATTTTTCTTTCCTTGATTCAGTGGCTTTCCAATTCCTGTCCAGTTTTACTAGCATTCTGCTATTCTAAGGTCTCTTTCATATTTGACCTCTCCCAGATCTTTGAATCAGAGAAGAGACTAAGTGTCCCGGTGCAGGATCCCAGAGCTGACTGGGCCACTGTTGGCGTCCAGGCTGCTCACCCTTCTCAGGGATTCCTGGGCTGTGACACAGAGAACAGGAAAGGTGGTAGAGAACTGTTGTCCAATGATAGGAAGTAATGCTTCTAGCTGGAACTATGTGTTTGGAATCATTCATAAGTTAAGGCTGTAAGATATGACCCAATTTCTTTTTTCTGAATGAAATACCCCTGAACAGCATTCCCTCCTTGCCTGGGAGCTGAGGCAGGCGACTTGGTACCCCTGCATCCTCCAGATCTTACTAGGGTCTCCGTGGAGGAGCTTAAAGGAACTGCGCTGCCTCCCATATAACAGATGGTCACCTGCTTGTCCCCTGCATTACCCCGTCCCCCAACTACTCTGAGCATGTGCCAAGGCCCCTTGCATTTCCTCATGTTTATGTCCCCAGCGTCTCTCCTTCTACCACCTTTGATGGTTCGAGGCCATCAGCTGCCCACCAGGAATGCTCACTAAGGCACTGAAAGTCATTTGTTCTATAAATAATGCATATTTAGTACAAGTCTTCCAAGTGCTAATGTAAAAAAGATGATTAAAAAGCCCTCACACTGCCCTCAGGAGTCATGGGCCAACACTTGAGAGAGTAGGACTTGAGAAACAAGTCCTTGGACCACATCAGGGCAGCAGAATGCTACCAGAGCTGTGGTCAGGATTGCCCAGCCAGCTAACTCATCATTTTAGACAATGTTCTTGGATTTCTAACCACATCACCTGTGGAAGTCTGGGTGATATACAGGTAGATTTACAGTTGCCTGGTAAGTAGCTGTTGGATTGGAGCCTAGTCAGTAATTTGGTGGATAAGTACAAATGAAAACTAATGTGGCTTCAAACGAAAGTGGGGCAGAGTACATGGGACTTGCTCGTGGACTGGACATAGTTGGAGAGGGAAATATGAGGTCAGCAGTAGTGTTTGGGTTTCCGAGTTGAGTAACTGGCTGGATAGTAGTCTAGAGAGACTCATATTTGTAAAAGAGCAACAGGAAGTCTTATGAGAGAAGGCGTATCTGAGATGCCAGCCAGGTCTAGCTAAAAGTAGGAGGTGGCCATTTTGGCACTGTCAATAGACAGTTGGCTCTTGAGCCTTCAGAAGAAAGATTTGTCCCTGCACAGAGTCCATAGTGAAGACAAAGTCACATCTGGGCAGTGCAGGGCAAATCAGGAGAAGTGCTGTGAGCACAGGGTTGGGGAATAGAGTAGATAGCAGGCTCCAGGCCCCTTCACAGGCCCTTGATGCCATGCTTTCCAGGTCCACAGAGGGGCCTGGGAGCCTCAGACCCAGTAGCCACTGTGGACATGGCATCTACACAAGACGTGAGAACAACTCAGTGTACCATGAGATCTCAGTACGCTTGCAGTTTTAGCTGAACTTTGTCAGCCAAGAGCATTTTCAACAAGACACATTTCTAAGGGAAATGGCTTCCAGGCTGGACTTTGAAAGCCCTGCCCTGAAAGCACTGGCTTCCCAGAGGCCTCCAGGAAACCACAAGACTCATGGGGTCATCCTTGGCTGGCTGCTCCTCTGTTTGTCAAGAGAGCTCAGCAGCATGGCTTGGCTGGATTTGAAGATTTCTGAGCTAAAGATCAAAAGGCCTGTCCTGTGCATCTAGCTGCTTACATGTGAATTTTGCTGAGAGCCATATACCCTGCAGTTCAGAGGCTCCATCTCGACACAGGATCTGCACAGCCGGGCGAAGGCAGATTCTGGCCCAACGGTACTTATCTGCTTCTGGCTTCTGTTCACAGTCCCATTTTCTGCACTCAGCTGTCAAGCGGAGAAGTAGTGCTCAAAATAATAGCCTTTGAGTCTTGGGGGAAATCTGCCTGGTTCAGATATTTCCCCTTCTTTTTGCATTCTTCATCATGCAGACCTGCCATTGTGTAGGCAGTAGACTGATGGCCTGGGAGAGGATGTTTGTTTAGTTTTTGAAGACACACACAGAGAGAAGGCACAGGAGTTTCCATGTACCCACCACCCCCTATGCACAGCCTCTCATCATCTACATGCCTTACCACAGTGAGCACTGGGGTACTGATGACCCTGTGTTGACATACTGTCACAGTCTGTGGCTTGCATTAGAGATTAGAGGTCCTATGGTCTTGTACAAACATCCAACAACAGAATAGGTATCCAGTACTACCCAGCAGGTTTTCACGGCCCTAAAGATTCCCCACACTCTGCCTGCATAGCTCACCCTCCCCAAACAACAGAGGCAGTTATTAGAAAGGTGCTAACTGACAGTGCGTGCTAATGTGGGAATCCCAGGGGCACACTGAGAGTAGTCACTTTCCTTATGCATCTGTATCTTAGGGGCTATCACCTCTGTGACCAGGCCACTGAGCTCTGAAATTTGTCCTGCTGTTCCCTCTTCAGATCCACTGCTTCTCGTTCACGCAAGCCTGTGTCCCTTCCACTTCCTACACCCCCACCCTGACCCAGGTGTCCTTGTGCCTTTTCAACAAGTGGCGTATAGGGGGTTGGAGCCGCAACTAGTGGCTCCTGAAACTGACCACCTCTGTCGCATTTTACTTACAAATTCGCTCAGCAGCACATTCCCTCTTTGTTTGGTGGAGCCTATACAGAGAGATAAGATATGGAAATTAGTAGGCAATACCAGAGGAGAGAGCCCGATTACAAAGTTAAGTCAAATGCTGAACATCCCCCGGCTCACAACAGGAGGTCTGATGTAAGTGGGTTGTCGGAATGACACGGAACAGCAGGTTTGCAAAGACGATCAGCTAGATAGTGGGAGAAAACACTTTGCTGTCACTCGTAAGAGGAAGGACAGACCGCAAATGTATTGCAAACTTTGCAAATTTTCCTAACACACGAAGGCTTGGGCTTACACGTTGGCACAGTAGAGTAATAGGGTACAGTGCCCAGACCTAGCTTGATGCCATTAGAAAGGACCACAGGCTGTGTGGGTGCTAGGGGGTGAAACATCTCTAAATTGCTAATCCCAGGGCTAATTGCTCAGATGCTCAACTGGATGCCTCTGCACGGTCTCCCATCTCTTTGCGCCTCATGTTGCTTGTACCTAAGATAGCATAGCAACATCATTTCCTGATAAGAATGTCTGAATGTGTGTGACTAGTTTATGTTAGGTCATTATAACTGGGATGGGAGAACAAAGGAGTGTCCCTCTGTCCTGCCCTAGGCTGGTTATGACTCTCTCTGTGACCACTTACTTTATCAAGGGCCCACCCAATAACATATCCAGGCCCAGCTCAGCCCAGTCCTCATCATCAGATGATGCTGGCACTATCTAAGGGGAAACTGTTCTGTGAACACAAAGGTTCCCTTTGAGGAAGAATCAACTATACTTCTGAGTTTGAGAATGTGTACTCCTGTTTCTTTAAGTAACTATTTGAGAGGAATTCACATCTGGCGTCTCAAAACACCTGTGTTCTGTTGTAAGAATGACTGTGTTCCTGAAATGTTCTCAATGTTAATGAGCATCTCTCTGAGTAGTCCATTTGGAAATACATACTATGATATTGTTTTGTTCTATTAGTGGAATATTGGGGGAGGGAGGGAGGGACTCCCTTGTGTAAACAGATATTTTATTAATTGAATTCCACTTTTCTTTTTTCTGCCTCTCATTTCAGAACGGTTTGATCACCACTGTCCCTGGGTAGGCAACTGTGTGGGGAAAAGAAACTACAGATTTTTTTATATGTTCATTTTATCCCTGTCTTTTCTGACAGTCTTTATATTTGCATTCGTAATCACCCACGTCATCCTTCGTAAGTATGCTGCCTGAACAGATTACGTATGTAACCATTTGCCTGACTTTGGCTCTTCTGATTTATTTTGATTTACTACTTTTGGTCGTTTCTGGCTTTCTCTTCCTTCTCTTTCCCCCATTCACCTCCTCACCGCCAGCCTGCCCACTCTGTCTTTCACTCTCTCCATCCCTCCAATGGCAGTTTCCAGATGACATCTGGGCCAGGTTCCAATCACACTAACAAGGCATCCCTTGATATGCCTGTCCTCTACAACCTCAGTGGCATTGGCTGGGGATCCCCTGAAAGGCTCATCCCTCTGTTTTGCACCAGGATCTATAAGCATAATGATAACCATTGAGTAGCTGAGTCTATTCTCAAATGACCCATGGTTTAAAAATGTGTCCCTAGAGGAAGAATATGGTATGTTATCTACTGTCCCATGGTTTAAAAATATACATTCCTAGAGGAAGAATATGGCTGGGGACAGATACTGGATTTTCTCATACGTACATATATATGTTTAAAATATACATTCAATGAGATATTTTTCTGCAAGAATGTGAAAAAACAACCTTTGACATAGAAAGAATGCAACTTTTCTTAAAAGATAGATTTGAAAGTAGATGATTTTAATATATTTGTATAAGAAATGAGCATTTTCTTTTCAATTCACCATTCTGAAGTTTATACTGAGTTTCTTTTGTCTTAGCCATTTACTTTCCCACAATGGGGAATGTTGAGAAGGAAATTAATTGGTTTTTAACTACAAATCTAAGCTTTAAACTTCTATTAGAGTGTCACTACCCACATTCCTGAAGTATAAGAACCTATTAACAAGCACACAGCCTCACTCTGGTATGTTTCTGGAAGTATATAAACAGAGAGGCCTTATTTTCTTCCCCTGCAAGCATGGATGTCATGATTGGAGCAGAAGGCCCCACTCCCAACTCCTTCTGTTTTGGGGGGTCCATGTACAGACTGGGGAAGTAGGGGTCCAGAATGATTCCCACAAGTGTGGCCACTACATCACCTACCCAAAGGGCTCACAGCTCTTCTAAACTCATCATTTCTGACTATGATTCTCTTGTCTAGATGGGACAGAAATCTGGAATGCATGCTGAGAGTCTAAGTTAGTGGGTTGTGAAAGAAGCCTAGTGTTCATCAGAACCCTCTAACATGCCAAGCTGGAGCTGGAGCCAGGTGGCTTTGCAGAGACCCCCTTTCTCAGAGTTTTGTAAATCCCAAAGTGGCAAAAGTGGAGCCAGTCTGTGGACTTAAGCCCAAAAGCAGCAAAGAGAACGCCAAGGGCCTCAGATGTTGTTTTGAAGGAAGCAATTGTTCACATGGGCAAGAGTAAATTTCAATACCCCAGCACACACAGTGACACTCAGAAGTGATAGTTTTGCCTTACCTTCTTTTTTTATTTTATAAACTTTCTTATTTAAAAAAAAAACCTTGCAAATAAATAAAAATGTCACACATCAAAATTAACCAGACTAAAACTCTGTACAGCATAATGAATTTCTACATGGTTCAAATAGGCATGGCTTACACCCTTATGCCCTTCAGGAAAGTTTAAAAATGCTTCCATTTCACACTATCAGATCATATTCCTTGCCTCAGCCTTACCTTCCAGGGCTTTCGGGCTGGTTTTGCTCAGTTGTGTATATAAATGTCAGCAAACCTATACACACACTTGTATAGTTCATCACTCACACCCTTAGACCTCACAAGCTCTCATACCTACTCACATGTATTCGTGTATACACACACACACACACACGAATAAAACAAATCTTTAAAAATTTGTTTAAAGTATGTTGTCACTATATAAATCACAAAACACAGTCCCTCATCTCATCATGCACAGCTTAACTCATACTCCCCAGTGTTTTTTTTAGTACAAGAACACGGGACAAGGACAACACCATCACCCAAAAGCAGTCAGTAAATGAACTTCATCTTTGTTTACTGAGTACAAGAGAGACTGTCACCGGTAGCCAACTCCCTTTAGACCTCTGCAGCCAAAAGTTAATGAATGTGGGCAAAACAGAAGAAACTGTGTAGGAGTCTGTTTTCCTGTTAAAATGAAGAAAACAAAAGAGTAATCAAAGCTCTAATTTATGGGAAAATATACAGGCATGCATCTGCTTTCATTGAAAAAAATAATAATGTCCTGCAGATGTTGGTTCTAATTATGAATCTGCCATCTTCTTGAATGGCTTCAGTGAAATCATGGTCTCTGATCAGTAAACTGGGTGCCCTAAGGTTTACCAAATACTGTATAGTTGATGTTTCGACACCTGTTGTTCTTATGTGGATGAGAGCATTGAGCATGGGGTGAATTCTGAATACTAAATGTTGGCTTCATTCCCACAGGTTCACAGCAAACAGGATTCCTCAATGCCCTTAAAGACAGTCCAGCGAGATATCCTTTCCGGTGGCTGTGTGGGGACTTGTGGGTTCAGTATGTCGCCAACTCCTACACTCTTACCTCTTTATCTCTCTGGCTTTGGCTTTTCTTCACATAAATCACATTCTTACTCATTCTGTAAGGCGTTGAGAGCCTTACAGAACATTCACTTGTATGATGAATGACATCTGAACAGAGCAGGTAACTCATGCAGCCCTGTCTAAACTGAAGAGCTATTTAGCTAGAAAGCTATGTAGGGAGACTCACCCGCCCCTCCCCCACCCCCCAGAAGCCAGCCATCGGGTTAGGCTGGCTGAGTAGAGCTGTGAGCCTGCCCGAGGACACCATGATTAGCAGGGACTTCCGCCTTCATGGATGCCCAGGTGTGGGCCTTTTTGGGGTATGGGGTAGCAGGTGAGGCTTCTGGGTCACTGGAGAGACTGGGTTTGGGGTGCCTGGCAGTGTTCTTCTACAAGTGCAGTGACTCTACTGTCTCTAGACAGAACTTTCACAAACCTGAAAGGTCATTCTCAAGCCATTGGGATCAACGGGGACCATTTCCCACCCTCCCAAACAGCATGTATATCTGTGCACCGTAGCATTTTGAACCCTAAGAGAAAAAAAAATATCCATGTGTTAAGTGCAGCATGGGCTTCTGCTGAGCAGACCTAAGCTCTTGCTGATTTGCTGATTTGGAACCAAACAGACGGGCCTGCTGACCCAGCTCCTCAGCGCTCTTTCTCCTTCACATAATGGGGTAGACTGCATTTAAATGTTCATTATTCTCATAAGTGGTTTTCAGAGGCTCTATGTAAACATATGCTTTTCAAAGTAAAGTCACCTATATTGCCGAGCCCCGGGGTGTGGAGTGAAGGTGGTGGTCGTGGGTATTTGCAAAATAGATGCTATCTCCTCCTGGCCCTGCAGAGCACTGTGGGCAACAGAGGAGGCAGGTTACCTGTGTGTCTTCCATAGTCAGCTGATAGACTGGTAATGAGGTCTGTGTGGTAGAAGGAGGCTGGAGACAAATGGATGATGAGCGGGGCCGGGGGGGGGGGGGGGGAGGGAGTTGAAGAATAAATTCCACAGTCCTATCTCCTATTAATGATCCAGAAAACTGGAGTTAGTTACTGTTTTGCAAGAAGAAAGACTAGTTCATGGAGGCTCATCTGAGATGCTAAGAACAGGTTCAGCGAGGAAGGGCATCCTTTGTTCCTCTCCCCCAAACCACCCATTGCCTCCGTAACATCCAGCCTCAGAGGATAGTGCTGCAGTGGGTCTTAAGGTGACGCTGTGCCTGTGTCTTTCACATAATCAATTGTACCTTATGACAGTGGTTCTCAACCTTCCTAATGCTGCAGCCCTTTAACACAGATCTTCATATTGGCCCCCAACCATAGGGTTACCTTTTTGCTACTTCGTAGCTGTCATTTTGCCACTGTTATGAATTGTAACGTAAATATCTGATAGGCAGGATATCTGATATGTGATTCCTATGAGGGTTGGGACCCAGAGGTCAAGAACCTCTGTTTTATAAGAACCAGCCCCAAGGCTGGTGGCCAATGTGTGGTAGGAGCACCTGACCTATAACACTGCATGCTCGCAGAGCTGTGCTCTGACTGACAGTTCTACCCATAGCTCAGTATCTCTAGATCTCCAGGTTCTAAACAGGCTCCATAACGCCTCCAGGGGAGACTTTGACTTGGATTGCCTATGCTGGAGTGAGCTCAGTGAACACTGCCAAATGCTCTAGGATGGGAAGATAACTCGTGTTTCCAGACTTTCACGGCTTCACACCTGGTCTTCTGCGCAGGGCAGGCAAAGGTTTCCCATAGCAGATTTATCCTGAAATATATCCAGATAAAAACTATGTCCCTGAAGAAGAGAGATAGGAGGTAAAGGTGCCCAGTAGCCAACCGAAATACCTTACTAGAAATGTCGACATCAACAGTGACAATGGTGACAAATGAGCAAAGAAGTGCCAGCCCCTACCAGCCTGGATGGTGCGTAGAACCAGCGGGGCCCGCCAGAGTGGACAAGAAGGGAGAGAGAAGGTCACAGACAGCCTTGAGCAGAAGGGACTCTCGGTAGGCCACATCCTAGCCAGCATCACAGCCAGGAGGGTCCAGCCCCAGCCTTTGGATAGCCTTCCCTTGTCTTCCTCATCTCTTCCTGCCTCTCACCACCGCCCACTGCTTCACTGCCTTCCCTTTGATCTTCACATCAAAGAAGCAGAGGCTGTGAGGAAGGGCCTCTGGCCAGTGGCCAGGTAGGTAGCTGCCCCTACCATAAGTCTATGAGAGCCTACCCACGCCTCAGAAAGAGTCAAAGGAAGAACCTACCCCAGACACACAGGACCAGGCCTTCAGCACACCCAGCCAGTTGGGTTCAAATGGAAGAGATCCACACGGCAGCTGGTTCTTTTGCCGAACTCCTACCATGAGCCAAACCTGTGGGTCACAAGCTTGAGGACAACCGAGCAAGGCCTTTGAGGCACGTTCTGCTCAGAAGGGCCTGGGCCCGGATGGAGGCCAACACACACACATGCCTGCTTCTTTCTTCCCTGAAGTGCTAGGTACTGTAAAGTGCGTAGTGGGATTCATGGCCAAAGGCTGGGTGAGGGCAAGGAGGGGGGTATGGTGCCACATCTGAGGACATAAGTGTGACTCTTCCCATCTCTGAGACCTGATAAAAGCTCCTGGGATGTGGGGGTGGGGGTTGAGGAGTGAGTGGGGGACACTTTAGCTCATGCTCGTAGTTCCTCATGGTGGAGTTCATTGGGGCAGGAGCCTGTGGCCAAGGCTCCTCTGATCTTAGCAGAACAGGAAACAAATGGGGACCAGCAGAACCTGGCTCTATCTCTCAAGCCTGTCTCTAGTGGCCTATGCCCGCCATTTAAGCCGTAGGTTCCCAAAATGTGCCACTGGCTAGAAACCAAGCAGTAGGGGACATTTCAAATTCAAGACATAACAGGAGGTTACACCTGGGCTGCCTTGGAGACAAAGGGTCGCAGAAGCCAAGGGAGATGGAAGAGAAATGGTGAGTTCTTTCTGAGATATGTTTACAAAGAGAACTTCAAAGATTGGTTTCTCTCTCTCTCTCTTTCTCTCTCTCTCTCTCTCTCTCTCTCTCTCTCTCTCTCTCTCTCGCTCACACACACACACACACACATTTTTATTATCCCACGGTAACTTTAAGATCCTCTTTAGTTACCTACATGTGAAACAGAAATAAGGACATATATGTAAAGTGCACCTCACAGGAAATGCCACTGGTCAGGCAATGTAGCGATACCTCCTCCTAGACTCCTTATGTTCTCAAAGGCAGAAACCCTCAGGAGCGTGTGCAGGGGAGACCGGGGTACCCTGGCAACCTTGCAGAAGCCCCCAGAGAGGAGTTCCTGCCATTCACAATCACGTCAATGTAGCATAGCACTAATGTCCCATTAAAGGGATTACAGAAGTTTTTAATCATGACTTATTGTTCGGTGCTTCCAAAATGAAAAGTGGTTGGTAAATCAAATGGTAATTGATTCAACATTTGTGAAGGCTTTTCCCTGGAAAGCCTCTTTATCTCCAATTTGCATTCATTGTGATGCTTTCCCGCCTGAGAGGCACCCACAGACTAATGGGCATTGGTCTATCTTAATAGAATTTGCTAGAAGGATTGGCAGAAAGAAGGGCACCATGTGGCATAGTGGGAAAATAATGAAGGCACAGTTAGGCCTTTGCTAGCCTGTCCATGCTGATAGGTGTTGATGACCAAAGGACTACAAGAAAATAGTATTGCATTTGTGTGTGTATGTGTGTTGTATTATACTAAGGAGTATAAACAAACTTCTTAGTGTTGCCTGTAGCTGCACCTGGGCTGTGAAATCCAACGACGTCCCTAGTGGCACTTAAGCAAGAGCCACATTCTCCCCACACCTGCCCTGCTCCACTCAGGAAAAGAAGCCAATGCCTTCCCACCATCCCCAGCCAATGAGAGGAAAGAGGCCGGAAGCGTAAGCCGCCAATTATGTTAAGATTACAGTGCGGGTAGGGAGCTGATTAAAGTTGAACATTCTGAAATAATCCCCAAAGAAATATAATGGGAAGAAAGGAAGGGCTTTCCTGACCCTCCATTGTGTAGGACTCTTTCTCAGTTTTTGTTTGCCCTTCCAGAAGGTCTTCCTGAAGTTGTAATTCGTGCTTGTATGCTCTTGCAGACACACCTGTATGTGGCTGAAGGACTGGTGGTGTCTTAACAAGGGCCCTACTCTTTGCATTGTTCTACAACTTGATTTTGTTTTAAAATATTACGTGGAGATAAATCTACCTCCTTTTTAAACTACTTTCTAAAACTCGGAAGTATGTGTAGCCGGTGTATTCTTTGGGGGAATATTTCTATTTCTTCCTTTATTTTCTGTTCCAAAAGTGAGATCGTGAAAACCGTGCAGTGGCACACACTTATAATCCCAACACTTGGAAATCTGAGGTTGAGGACACCTTTTCCTGGGTGACCATGGCAGTCAGCACCCACAGAAAAGGAGAGTACAGGGTGGAACAGGTGTCCAGTAGAGAAATTGACAGGAACATGGTTTTTGCCTAGAGGGCTCCCAAACACTTCTTGGAATGCTGTGGGTCCATGGACGCTTGCCTCAGAACCATGCACCCGTTCTCATACTGCTGACTTTGAATTCTGTCCCATCCTTGTGTTGTGAGCCATGCCCGAACTAATCCATTGGTGTCTGCTGCTCTGATGAGCAGAACTGTCTCCCCATGCTCTCACCCTGTGGAGGTTCTTTGGGAAGTCCAAGGACTGGGTTTGTTTCAGTTCTGCTGTGACTTGCTATGTGAGCTCTTAAAGGTGCATTGATCTCCGGGCCTCAGCTTCCTGTCTGAAATAAAGGGGTTAGGAAAATCCTGAGTGGCTTGACTTGAGGTCTCTGTGCTTCTGTGGTGCAGAGGCACTTCAGGGAAGATTTATTTTTAATTCTGAGATTATAAGAAAACATGGCTTTTCTGTGCATCTTTCTGAGAAAAGAGCAAGAACCCCAAGATGCTGAAGGGTAGTTCAGTGGTCTCGCACTAGCATTCTTAGCCGTTGTCCTGGCTCTCCCCCCTGGGCTCTGCACTATTTCTCTCCTCGCCTCCCAGCTGCAAGCAGAGCCTGTTCCCTGGAGCACAGGGCTGGCGCTTGCTGAGCCTGCTCTCTGCAACCCTCTGTGGGCCAGCACTCTTCCAAGTCTTTGAACATTCCACAATTAGCACAAACTCTTAGGAGTTTCAGAGAATTCACAGCTAGCCCCTGGCCAGAAAGGAGCTGCCTGTCTTATCAGAGGCTGAGAGAGAGGGATAGGGTCTGGCAGTGAAAGTGATTGTCATCCGAAGTCATCCCCGATTCAGTCAGCAAACGTCCAACTTCTTATTAAATTGACTCTTGCTGGAATTTGTTTCTTCTCGTTTCTATTTTTAGAAATGAGAGGGTTTTGCAGAGAGAATGGCTGTTGCTGATCTCCTTACAGGACACAGACTTCAACATCAGGCCACGGGGGGCAGTGAAATATGTGGTTGGACTGTCTGTACCTGAGACTGAGAGCAGATATGAAGAGAAGGCGCTTTTTTTTTTTTTTAGTTTCCATAGATGCCCAGTCTCTTAGAAGACTGGTCTCTGTCTCCCTTGAACTGGGAGGATGAGGTCAGCCTAGGACCTCAAGCAAGAGTTGGGAATAGACCCAGCTGAAGATTCCTCTTGTTCTGGCTGTGCCGGCTGTGCCGGCTTCCAGCGTGCCACACCCAGCTCTGCTCTCAGTGTTATTGTTAGGGTCTCATGTAGCCAGGGCTGGCCTCAAAGCCACCCTGTAGCTGAGGATGACCTTGAGCTTCTGATCCTCCTGTACCCACCTCTGGGTGTACCGGAATGTCATAGGCACGCACCTCCGTGCCTGGTTTCCTGCAGCGCCAATGATTGCGTGCGGGGTATTATGCATGCTAGGCAAGTGGGCTACACCTGGGCTACAACCCCAGCTCAGCTCAACTTCCAGCCTTGGTGTCCTCGTGTGTTAGATGGAAGTGGTATTTATAAACGGGCTTCTGTGTGCCCCATCATCTCAATGTCTGTGATCTTTTCTCTTAGCCACACAGTTTTTAACTAATGCCACCGCCTCTGGCTCAACCTCATTTCCCTGACTCACCCTCCTCTCTGGTCACTCAATCTTGCTTGATCTTCTGAACTCCACTTCCGCTTTATAGTCAGTGGGGGACATGACACCCTCCTGAGCCACCTCCCCCTGATAGGAAGGAAAAGAAAGGACATACGAGCCATGGCCATTGAGCTACATGAGCCACTGTCCCCTGCACACACACAGCTCCACCATGGCCATTTCTTTAGGATAACCCCTGGATGAAGCAGAGGGCTTTGCAGCCCTGGCTAGGGGTTGTTTTGTTGTTTCTCTTGTCCTTCAGGGACCCTCTCAACCACCTCCAAAACCAACCTCCAAAGTAGGTGTAGTAACTCTCTATGATGGTGACCGCCAGCCCACAGATGGAGAGCCTGTTCATTTTTTTCATTTGAAGTGAGACTCCATGTCCCAAGCTACAGCAATCCATCATCTGAGGCCCTGGGTAATGTATTCAGTTCTGTCATCTAAAAAGAATTATTTTCAACCTGGAAACATCAGTGGTGACAACACACAGCCTGATCTATGTCCCTCCATCCTTGGTCACCTAAGGAAAGCACAAGGTTTCTTTACTCTCCCCAGTCTGCAATTGATTGCTTGGAGAATTTAAGATGTGTATTTAGACCCCAGATCTGCCCCAGGATGAATTGGTTTTTCCTGAGAAACATCTGTATCTTGTAAATAGACTCTTACAAACATTTGTGGGACAGAAAATTTCTCTCATCCTTTCAAATGACCACATTCTTGGTTGATCAATGCCATCTGGTGAAGAAGGCCAAGCTGTTCCTCCTTTGATGGCAACACATCACGTTGAATGCCTGGCTTCCTTTCACTGTCCTCTCCCAGTGCCTAAGCACAGTGTCCTGTGCCCAGCATTGGCTATGCAGCTGGACAGTGGCCTCTAAGAAGGAGCACCTAGCCCAGTTCCATGCAGCCCGTAGGCACAAGCATTCCTCACCCACATCATAAGCTGAGACCAGAAGCAAAATGTTCTGACACTCAGAGGCCACCCTGTGGGAAAGAGGTGTTTATTGGTGACATAGTCCTCAGCATTTAAGAAACCGAACTCAGAGGGACATTTAATATTTAGCCCTTTCATCAAAGATCTGAGGCACTGCTAGCTTCCATCCGTCCTTGGTTTTATTACAGTCAGAGAAGGTGAAGGTCAAAGGGGAAACTGGTCCAGTGGGAAAACCGTCCACTCTGAGAAAGTAAGTGATGCTCAGGGAGTCCAGCAGCCATCTCAGAGCTGTGACTGTCCCTCTGCACTGGGGGAGGAGGTGGCAGGAAGTATGGGTGTGGCCCTGGCCTTAAGGAGGGAGGCTTCCAGTTAGAGAACAGGAGATAGGAGGCTAGAATAAGCCCAGAACCCGGCTGTGGGGCCTCAGTGTTTCAACTCTTATCATCCAGCCTCTCAAGTAGGCATGGGAAGCCCATACTCTCCTTCTGTTGGTCTCCTTGACTCTCCCACTGTGCTAGAGGCTGTGGTATGCTTCTTCTCCGTCTGGTCCATCGTTGGCCTCTCAGGTTTCCACACATACTTGATCAGCTCC
This sequence comes from Pachyuromys duprasi, assembly GCA_028658305.1. NCBI lineage: Eukaryota > Metazoa > Chordata > Mammalia > Rodentia > Muridae > Pachyuromys > Pachyuromys duprasi. The sequence continues at coordinate 46,286,529 of CM053767.1, read as the reverse complement.
AACCAGACAACAAATGAAGATGTAAGTTTCTGACTGTAACACATGGGTATTTGCATGGTTAGACTCGAAGGAGGAAGAGGATGTGAGAGGTCAGGGGTCACCTCTCATACATACACCTCCCTTGTATGAACCTTGGGGATAGAGGACGCAGTGAAAGCCCTACGGGGTCAATGGGGCATCCCTGAATCCTACATTTTGCCACAATGCTATTCACATCCTAAGATTAGCAAAGTGACACCCAGTTCTGACCTTGAGAAGCCTCTTCAAATCCTCTTAAATAATTTTGGAGGCAGCTTGTCATGCTTCCCCAAACCAAAACAGACCAAGGCAGGCTGACATCTTAAAGTCTAACTTTCATCCTCAATATCTCTAGCTTCTGGAGGAAATTGCCTTGACCAGAAGCTGAACTTTCAGTTCAGGAGCATCTGCCTATACATAATGTAGGTAGAGGGAAGGAGGGAAAAAAAACAGGAACTAGCCAGGCATGGTGGCACATGCCTGTCATCCCAGTACTCAGGAAGGCGGAGGCAAGAGCATCACTGTAAGTTCAAGGCCATCCTGATCTACAGAGAGAGTCCAGGATAGCCAAGGCTACACAGAGAAACCCTGTCTCAAAAACAAAACAAACAGAACAGGAAATATATGAGTCTGGAAACTATTTCCTAGCAAGTGTGGTTCTCACATGCTCTTCATCCTGAGATTTTTTTTCCGTCTATGCATCTTAAATGTCTCAGAACAGATCTAGTTTCCTTAAACAAAAGCTGAGGAAAATAAATGATGATAAAATAGAGGAGATAAGAAACTGCTAGAACAGCACATTCGATTTGGTAACTATGAATATTGGAATCTGCAAAACAGGCAATTTTAACAGGAGGCTGCATTCTCAGTCTAAATTGGCAGTTAAGGAACTCATGCTAATGCTGTTTGGTTCGCATTCACTTTATTACAACTTAGGTTTAGGGAGGCCGGAAATATGGCTCAATGGATAGGAGCACTTGCTGAGCAATCATAAGGACCTGAATTTGATTCCCCGGAGCCCATTTAAAAATCTAGACATGCCACACATGCCTGCAACCCCAGCATTGGGGTGGAGGTAGGGAGGCAGAGACAGTCAGAGCCCCTGAGTTCACTAGCCAGCCAGCCTAGCTGAAGCCACGAGTTTCAGGTTCACTAAGAGACACTGTCTTAGGCAACAACATCTGCAGAGAGCAGTAGAGGACACCGGACATCTTGTTCTGGCTTCCATATGCAAGGCACATACCTCTATACACTCCTGAGTGTACAACCACACACCTACCCCACACAACAAGTAAGTATGACTTAGGGTGCAAGATGTGAATATAGAAAACAGAGTCTCCACTGGGGGTTCTGTTACAGGGACTTTCAGTGCCTTGGTATAAGATTAAATGAGGACTTTTGTCCCCAGGGAGTGTTACTCTCCCTAATCTAAGCTGCCGTTTGAGGATATTTCTAGCTTTCCTGTAAATGCTTATCACAGAAAACTGTCTGTAGGGCTAGCGATGGAACCACAGTCTGACATGTGCTAGGCAGGCATTCTTCCACAAAGCTAATTATATCCCAGCCCTTACTTGCATCTCTGGGTCCAGTTTGCCAAAACCTTGGCATTGGTACTCCAGATCTCACGTGTTATTGGTGCTCCTTCTCTTTCAGATCAAAGGCTCTTGGTCTAATAAAAGAGGCAAAGAAAATTACAATCCCTACAGCTACGGCAACATCTTCACAAATTGCTGTGTCGCCCTGTGCGGGCCCATCTCTCCCAGGTAAGAGGCAGGGAGCGGTGTGCTCATCACAGATCTTGGCAACGCATATACCTTTTCTCTGCCAACACAGCTCAGAGGCAGATGCCTGGCCCCAGCCTGGTAGAGCTGACCACACCCACAGATGACCCCACCCCCACCCCACACTCTCTCCTGTGTGCCGCTTAGACACACTCAGTGGCATAGAAGCCTGGCTTCGTTTGGTCACACTTCACTTCTTTTTGATCCTGAACTGAGTCTGTGTCTGATTGGAAAGAAATTCCCTCTGTCTCAGAACAGGAAAACAGAAGCATGTGACCTTGCTCATTGCTGGTGAACACTGAACTTCTGGGATGAACTTGAGACCTGGGATTAGCATAGTAAGGGAGCCAGAGCTGTGTGTAGGAAACAACTAGAAATCATATAGGAAAAATATGCTAAAGGCTCTGGCTCTGGTGCTCATGTAGTCCTAAGGGAGATCTAGCAAAAGTGGAGTACGTAATGTCGGGGTGACATTGAGAATGGTATTACTCTTGGCAGTCGCTGGCAGTCACAGTCTGTGTGTGTGTGTGGGTGTGGGTGTGGGTGTGTGTGTGCATGTGCACTAGCCTCCTAAGTGCTTTGTATGTATCAACTTTTAAGATGTGCGTTCCATGTGTATGAACTGGATACCATTATCTTCAGTTTTATGGATAAGTAAACTGAGGCACAGATCCATGCCTAAGATGACACAGGTAGCAAATGCTGGCTAATCAGGCCATCTGACTTTGGACATAGTGATTGTATTCCCACATCATAATCATACAAGTTCAAAAGACACCCAACATTGGATTATTTGTGTTACACCTGAGTAGCGTATCTCTTAAAAACTAATCTGTCATCTACAGATACTGATTGAGCAGGCAGGTATTCCTGACAAGTATCTGAGTGAGTTTCGAATTGATTCGTACCTCCTTCATCTGGTCTCAAATGTATGAAATGAAGGCTGGATAGTCAAGCAGGCAGTCCCCTGTTGTGTGTAGATCTCACTGATGTGTGCTTGTGTGGTGCACACTTCATGCTCCTGCCAGCCTCACTAACCCTCATGAGAGCTAAGAGTAATAGGGTCGGGGTGGATCTCCCTGGCGTGTGTCCAAGACAGTCAACCACAGCGCCAAGCTGTGGTGCTCAGATCACAGTGGAAACACTGGATAACTAGAAATAGGGCCTCTCCCGACTTCAGCCAGGAATGCCAGGAGTGCAGTATGACTTTCTCCTCTTGAACTGGGGGGTCCCTAGGGAACCTGTCTACTCTTTAGGGGCTCCTCTTAGGATACAGACTGACAGGGACAGGCAAAGCCTAGAGAAAAGGATCTCCTTAGAGATGAAGGTCAGGCCTGTCAGGTGGGTACCAGACCCTCCTGAAGAGCTCCAGATCCCCCCAGGCTGCCTTCTTGGGGATCCTTAGGTCAGGAAGTCTGTTGGAAAGCTATGAATTTCCCACCATCTTAGATTGTCTTCTGTGAGCATGTTGCTGAGTCCTAGGGTAGGCTTTGGAAGCCTTGGAGGAACAGAAGAATAAAGATCCAAACCATTCTTTCTTTAACAAGAATACACACTTGAGTCCAGGAGGGAAAAAAATTGAAAACTCCTGCATTTCACCCACATCTCTTCCTATTCCTGAGTCCTGGGTTTGCATGTGGCCCTGTTTATCTATTCACAGATCAAAACCTGTCATGACCAAAATGTCCTCTCTTACAACTAGACTGACTTGGTGTTTGTATTGGCTAGTTTTATGTCAACTTAACATAAGCAAGGTTCATCTGAGAGGGGGGAGCCTCACCTGAGAAAATGCCCCATAAGATCAGCTGTAGGAAAGCCTGTAGGGTATTTTCTTAATTAATTATTGATGTGAGAGGACCCAGCCCATTTTGGGTGATACCATTTCTGGGCTTGTGGTCCTGGGTTCTGTAAGAAAGCAGGCTAAGCACGGCGTGGGGAGCAAGCCAGTAAGCAGCACCCTCCATGGCCTCTGCATCAGCTCCTGCCTCCACGTTCCTGCCCTGTGTGAGTTCCTGACCTAACTTTCTTTGATGATGAACAGTGATATGAAAGTCTAAGCTGAATTAACCCTTTCCTCCCAAAGTTTCTTTGGTCATGGTGTTCCATGACAGAAATAGTAACTCTAAGACAAGTTGGTACCAGGTTTATTGCTGTGACGGACCTGACCACGTTGTTTTGGGGATGATTATGGAAGGACTTTGGAATGTTATGCAAGAAAAGCCAATCTTGGCAACTGATCGTGGTTGGGGATTATCCTGCACCTAAGGCAGGAAGATGAAAAAGTCTCTGGCATCGATCAACTCTAGGCTCAAGCTTGTTATGAAAAGTGGAAAGTATGTTCTGGGATACAAACAGACTCTGAAGGTGATCAGACAAGGCAAAGCAAAATTGGTTATTCTCACCAACAACTGCCCAGCTCTGAGGAAATCTGAAATAGAATATGATGCTATGTTGGCTAAAACTGGTGTCCATCACTACAGTGGCAATATTGAATTGGGTACATCGTGTGGAAAGTACTACAGAGCATGCACACCGGCCATCATTGACCCAGGGGATTCTGGTATTATTAGAAGCATGCCGGAACAGACTGGTGAAAAGTAAACCAGGAAAGTTTTCCTTTATTAAAACTTTACCAGAGCTCCTTTAAAAAAAAAAAGAAAGAAAGAAAGAAAGAAAGAAAGAAAGAAAGAAAGAAAAAAGAAAAGAAAAGAAAAAGAAAAGCCATTGAGTGTTCAGTGTTTGATGAGCTGTTCTGTAGGCGCTCGGAAGACAAGAATCTTGAGGGCAGTGTGGCAGTGGAGACCTGGCTTGTGGAGTCTCAGAGGCTGTTTAAAGACTCCATCGGGATCATTTGTTCTGAGTTAAGATCCTGTGACTCTCTTAGCTGGGGCTAAGGAATCAGCTGTGACTAACAAGAGACCAGAACTACTGAGGTGCCCTCTTTGCTTAGCTGGGATCTCAGTGCTGGTCACCTGGAGCTGAGAAACTGGCAGTGATTAGGGAAAATGTTTCTGGGAAGTGCTTCCGGAGAGTGAGCACACACAAGCTGTGTTCCAGAGGAGGACACGGATGTGCCTCATCCACTGGCAGTCAAAGCTAAGAGTCACCCAGGTGACGCTGGTTTTGAGGTCATGAAGGAGTCCTGGAGAGCAGCCGAGGCTTGGCACTGTGAGAAGCCGGGAAACACTATTGGTGAAGGTGTGGCCTCAGTGGCAGTTGAAGACCCAGGATTGAGGGGGTCATTCAAAGACGCTGAGGGTTGGCACCTTGAAGAAAGCCTATGGGAGGCAACTGGAGAAAGCGCAGCCCAGTTGCTGCAGAAGAGCCCAGCATTTGGGAGATGCTGGTACCAAGAACAGCAGCTGCAGTGGAGTGAAGCCAGGAGACAACTGTGCGCTGCAGAGGTCAGAGCTGGAGACGTGACCCCGAGCCTCCTGAAGGATCCCGGGAAACCATGAGTGAATTCCAGATATTGGACATTGAATCGTTTATCCTCTTGGAGTTTGGTTCTGCTTTGTTCAGGTTGAGGCTCTGCCCTGGTTGTTCCCTCTGGAAGTGAGACGGCATTTTATTTAAAATGTATTTTTATAGGAGCCCTCGGCTGAAAGACTCTGAGCTTTTAAAAGAGATTTTGTATTTTTTAAAGAGATTAGATATTTTGAAGAGGTTGAAGTTTTAATATGTTTGAATTTGTGAGGACTGTGGGACTTTTAAAGTTAATTATGTTTGATATTGTGATATTAATATGAGTGTGTCGTCTTAGGGATAAATGAAAAAGGAAAGGTTCTGACTGAAAAGCCATGCATTTATGTGTCAGGTTGACAAGGTCGATTGTACTGGTTACTTTTATGTCAGCTTGACACAAGCTAGATGGCCTAGCTTGGAGGGAGTCTCTGCGAGAAGGGAGCCTCACTCCTAAGATCTGGCTATGGGCAAGCCTGTGGGGCACTTAAGTTAGTGACTAGGGGAGGGCCCAGCCCATTGTGAGTGGTGTCATCCCTGGAATGCTGGCCCTGGGTTCTACAAGGAAGCAGGCTGAGCAAGCCATGGGAAGCAAGCCGGTAAGCAGCACCCCTCCATGGCCTCTGCATCAGCTCTTGCCTCCAGGTTCCTGCCCTGTGTGAGTTCCTGTCCTGACTTCCTTTGATAATGAATGGTAATGTGGAAGTATAAACCAAACAAACCTTTCCTCCACAAGTTTCTTTGGTCATGGTGTTTCATCACAGCAGTGGCAACCCTTGTTAGCATCCAGAAGACACTGAAAGAATGACCCCAAACATGTTGTAGCATGCAAACAACAGACAGCATTTATTCTGTAGAGGTCCAGCATGCATGGATCACCACCCAGGCACAATGGCGACCCCGGATGAGCATGCAGCTCTATTTAAGGTCAACTTGGGGAATTTCAGGGACAGTTAGGTCATCTTTATTGTAATTGACACAGGTCAAAAGCAAGGGTATGAGTGCATCAATGATTGGCTAGGGCTACATTAGGGGCTGGGGGGCTCTCTAAACTGGTTCAAACCAGCCCAAACTGCTGGGTGCCTATGGAGGCTACATGACTTTGATCAAGGCATGGCTCATGAAGGCTACATGACCCTGACCAGGGCTTAGGAGTTTCTCAGAGCAGTAGCTAAGCAACCTTATCTCCCTAGGCCAATTGTCCAGGCTGAGCTGGTTTCTGTAGTTTTTCTTGCAACTGAAGTTTCTATTTCTGAGGAAGGGAAAATTCAGGCCTGTTCTCTCTCAGCAAAAAAACGAAGCCTGTCATGAAGTTGGTTTGGTAAAGCTTATCTAGCCAGGCCCTCTCACCCTAATTAAGGCAGTGTTTTGGTTGAATTAGGGCCACAGTCTTTAAGATCCAAGTCCTTTGGAAGGGACACTTCTCAAGACCGGTCCTCCCCACAGAACAGCTTGAGTTGCTTGCTAAAACATAAAGTGAGATCTGCTGATTGAAGTGTTTGCTTGAGCAAACAGTGAGTCTTGAATTAGCTCCAGTCTAGAAACAGCCTGGGAGTCCACAGAAGGGGGAAGGGGGGCTGAAAGCATGTGTAGGATGAGCAGAGAAGGAAGAGGATGCTATGGATTGATGGCAGGGATGGAAAGTCCATGGTTAGAGGCCATCTGCAGTTTGTGAGATTGGCACACTAATCTGTGTTCCGTTTTACTTGTGGGGACCTGGGTTGCTGGCTGGAATTACCTCAACTGCCTTATCCCCCACCCCTTTGACTCAACCTGACAGACTGATGAGTCCACAGGGAGAGGACTGATCCCCCCTCTCTGGGTTAATGGGCTGCCCAGGGTTGGCCCTAGACAGTTGAAGATGAGGTGTTTGCCTTTCCCCTTCTCTCTGTTCTGCCCTTACACAGCAGGACCTTCCTCTCAAGGGCCAGCCTGCTAAGTGGCGCCATCTACCTCAGGTTTGGCTTCAGTTGCCTCTGCTGTGTTAGAAAATGTACCACCCTGTGTCTGTGAGTAGGGGAGTGTGTCTTCCTGCCCACTGTCAACGGAAGTGCAGAGGAGGATACTGGGAGTGGCAGCCAGGGCAGGAGCTGGGGTTGGGGGTGGGGGGGTGGGGTGTCATACAAGTCTGACAGAGGAATAGCCAGATCTGTGGCATAAACCTGGAGTAAGGAATTCATTTGGATACCACTGAGTACACGTGGCGGCTAAGTGCTATGGTTGGCGTGTGGCACACAAAAGAAAGGGCCCATCTCGTATGCCACGTGGCCAGGGACAGGTAGTATAACAGTGACATTTTGATCTTGCCCAAAGATTGAGTAAGAGTTAGGAGGAAGGCGTTCAGGTAAGAGAGAGAGTTTTGATATACAGAACAGACACCATGCACAAGGGCACCATGAAGAAGGGGGCAGTCTAGCTAATCAAGAGATGTACAGGAAGGGTCTGGGGAAGAGGAAGAGACTGAGGAGATGGATAGAATAAGGGGAGACCTGTCTTACTTGGGGTTTCTAATTGCTGTGAGAAAACCCCACGACCAGAAGCGACACAGAGAGAAAAGGGTTTATTTCGTCTTCCGGTGTGTAGTCTGTCATCTAAGAACCACCCAATGTAACTCCCCCGACGCAGGCAGAGCTGTTCTCCAGGTGGTCAGGTGTGCCTGTTACCGCAGACCTCACTGTAGCTGTGCTGTTCAGGCCTGAGGGCTCCCTCCAGAGATTCTGACGCTAAGTCCTCTGCTACTACCTGTGTAGTGCTTCCTGGGGTGCCCTAACAAAAAGTCACAGGGCTTAAAATAACATTGCTGTCATAGTCTGAGAGCAGAAGCCTGAAACCAAGGCTCCAGCCATCAAGCCACGCCCCCTCCAAGTAGGAAGCCCTTCCTTGTCCTTCCCAGCCTCTGGCTGTGGCCAGCAGTCTGGTCGGTAGCTTCTGTTTTCTAGTCTGCGTGTCTGTTTGTTTCTCCACATGGCACCGCCGTCTGCATTCTCTGCTTTAAGGACAGCAGTCACAGTGGACGGAGACATTCCACAACTGCTTAGGAACCCACGTTCTCATGGTTGCTTTTGCAATGTAACTATAGGTTACAGATACACTCACAGGTTGGGGGATCAGCACAGTTCAGCCCTTGTCTTCCTCCTCAAGACAATGTCAGTGGACAGAGGATTGGGAGAGGATGTGGCTTTGGTGGAGATGGAGAAGAAAGTTGGGAACAAGTGTGGCAGTAGGAGGCAACTAAAAGGAAGCTGCTGGGGTCCATAGCAGGTGACAAACATTTCGACTGGAAAGGGGAGGATATAGCTCAGGGTTAGAGCATTTGTCAAGCATACACAGGTTCAAGCCTCAGTGCCCTAAAGGAAGAAGTAACAGAATTTGTTAACTGGCTTTATGTGGAGGATACATATGGAATATTCCAAGATGACAAAGTAGGTCCATCACAGAAAGGGCCTGTTTTAATCTCGTTTTCTGTTTCTGTGATAACACACCCTAATAGAAACAGCTTAGTGGAGGAAGGGCTTATTTTGGCTCACAGTTCAAGGGTGCTTCGTGATAGGAAGTCAGGAAAGGAGGAGCTTGATACAGCTCATCACATTGTATCTACAGGAAACAGAACAGTGAATGCTTATGTTCAGTTCACTTTCTCCTCTTTATACAGTCAGGATCCTAGCCTAGGGAATGGTGCCGCCCACAACAGGAGGATTGTCCCACCTCAATTAACCTAATCAAGATACGCCCCTCCCCCAGCATTGCCCAGACACCCATCTCCCAGGTGATTCTGGATCTCATCAAATTGACAGTTGAGACTATCCATGGTAGAGGGATCCCAGGCCTCGACGTTTAAATCATGTTGCCATCATCTTTGAGCTTTTCCTCACTCTCTCCTTCCTCTGTTTCTTCCTCTGCAGCCTAATCGACAGAAGAGGCTACATCCAGCCAGACACGCCACAGCCAGCAGCACCATCCAATGGGATCACTATGTATGGGGCCACGCAATCGCAGAGTGACATGGTAGGGACTACCTGCATCAGGCACACTTCTGTGACGGCTTCTCTTCTTCTGATATGCCCTCTAACCTCTAACATATGCCTGGGGGGAGGGGGGAAATGCCTTAGTAAAGGGGACATCTGGAACATCCATGTCAGTGACATGCTAGCATGGGAAAGTGAAATGACTACACAGGACAGTATCCAGGAAGGAACCCTGCTATCCATGCTATCCATGTTCAGCTGGCTTGTTACTTAATACACACACACACACACACACACATACAATCTCTTGGCTCCAAAAGCATTTGTCACATTAAATCCACAAAATCAGGGAGCTGTTACAGGACAGGATCTACCTTCCCAGAGGGCTAGACCTGCTTGATAGTCTCCATTTCCCGTGTTCCCCTCACCCAGTGTGTGCAGATACTGTCATGCTTTACCCTGCTTCTGTAAGTGGGCAGTAGACAGCACCATACTTCTCCATACTTCGGCCCTGAATCTTAGACCCACCTGTAGCCCCCAACCCCTTCAGTCCTCAGGCCAGGAGCTCCTTCATTTACAGTGTAAACCAGAGTGCCTGCACACTTCTCCAGCATATGCATGTGTGTGCACACACCACTGTGCAGCAGGAGGTGGGGGAGGGCAGGGAGTGTCTTCCCATGGACATCTGCAACCATAGCATGTTGTCCCTGACCCCTGGAGACCGAACTTCCTGGGGGATTTGGAAGGCAGTGGCCTCCCCGTTTGCCTAAAGATACAAAGTTCTATCCATACCCACTCTGCTGTTTGCTGTTTGTACATAGAGTTTCCGTGTCTCCCAGAAGATCTGGCTTGGGGCTTAGGCCTGGGAAAGTCTTGCTGATTGAGTATAGGGACCTGCAAGGTGCAGGTCAGTCACAGACTGACTGTCTCTAAGACCCAGAGCTAGAAAATCATCCTGTTCCCTGGTGTGACCCATGGCTCCACCCTCCTTCAGGAGAATGCTTAGGCTCATTGTCTGCTGGCTGCGGCTGTGGTGTCTTGGTTGCGTTGCGTTGCTTCGCTGGCTAACAGGAAAGCAATATGGACATAGCACAGTCCTTGCCCCTCTTCTTCACTAGCACCCATACATGCCCACACAAGAAACCCTGAAGGGCTCTTAACCATATTTTCTGAGAGGGAAGGAAGAACAGAGAGAGCAGGATATGTGCTCACAAAAGGGAGGATATTGAATTTATTAGGCAACAGATGTCTAGGGCACTTAATGATCTCATTTAATCCTACACCAACAGTGGAAAATTATCGCTCAATTTTTTTTTCTTTTTAGCTGTAAGGGGAATGTAGCAGAATTTCCACCAGAATCTGACTAGGATTCTCTGACTAGGAGACATGCTGATATACATGCACACTCCCACTCACTTACCCAGCACCTACCACAAAGTTCTTGCTGTGTGCTGGGTGCCAGACTCAAAGGATAGAAGGTTTATTGTGCTCAGAGTGCTGGTGCACATCACAACACTGAAGGGAGCATTACCCGTCCTCACCCAAACAATGGCCTTGCCTTAGACTCCTTGAGGCTCCCCTAGGGCCAATCCCAGGATGCTCTGCATGGTGGCTGGGTTTAAAAGCAGAACAAAGACCATCCTGACAGTGCCATGAGCCATGCTGGACTCTGTAGAGGGACGTGACTGGTGGCTGATCAAAGCAGCTGAGAGAATAATGTGAGAAAAGAGATATGTCTTCGGGCTCGTGATTCCCTGACACGTGACATCTTGTGCTTGGGCAGGTCATGGGGGTGGCAAAAGCGTGTGGTGGAATGTAGCAGGAGTGTGTGTGGAGCTTCACTTCCTGGAGAACAGAAAGCAGAGTGGGTGGGGGTGGTGAATGAGAAGAGGTAGGAAAGAGATACCCTCTTTGTACAAACACCCACGTAACCTACTTTCCCCTCCTAAAGGTCCCAGAACCTCCCTCCCCTGACCCTGGACCAAGTGAACAACCCATGATTTCACAGTCAAACCTTAATAGCACAGAACCCTGTGGGCGACCCCTGAACTAAAGCACCTCCATCTGTCATAGGGGCTATACAGAGACTCATCCACATGGGGGTGCTGTAGAGCCAGCCAACAGCCGGCCTTGGGATTCTAGGGTGCATACCATTAGTGGAAAGGAAGCCTGGCTGTGCCAACACCCAGCACCGCACCCCCAGCCTCAAGCACCGCCCTCGCTGCCACTGCTGTGCCCCCTGGTGAAAGGGAAGGGAGGGAGAACTAACTACAGAAACCAAACTGCCACCACTTTCCAGATCATGGAGCTCATGAGTTTCATGACCTTTCCCTGGCCCTCAGTTCACATCCATAAAGTGGGAACAATAATGTTCTCATCTGGTAGAGCTTCTGCAAAGATAAAGTCAGGTGGCAGACAGCATTTAAATCTTGCCTGACACAAGCCAGGTTGTTGTAAGGACTCACTCATACTGTTTCCTCCCTGAAGTTCATGGGTGCTGAGATCTGGCACAGTTATAGCCTTTTGAGAAGCTGGAAAAGAGAAGGTGTGACTGATATGTGTAAAAGCTGCTTCCTACCAGTTAGGCCCCTCACCATTAGGGGCTCATACAACCTGTCTGCTCCTCAGTGTTCCTCTTTTGTGAGCTTTGTATCCAAAGTTCCTGCGAGCTCTGAGCAGCGATGAGTCTGATCTTTGAACATCACAGTCCCAATACACAGGATAGCCCCACCTGGAAGAGGGTGAGCCGTGACTCTCGGCTCTTCCTCCTCCGACCCATCCAAACTGAGTATGTCCAACCTCTCTGGAGGAAGGCGCACCATGAAGTTCTGGTCTACATGTACACTCCCCTGAAGGCCATACTGCGCTTCTCTCTTCTCATTTGTCTTGCGTTTTTATATTTCTGGGGTAAATCTTGCTTGGCCATGATATACAATTATCTTTTTATGTGCTGGATTTTACTTTGCTGGCATTCTGCCAAGGCAGGTTATGTCTTTATTGATGAGAGATTTGGTATGCAGTTCCCTTTATTTGCTTTGTGCTTGTGAGTCTGTCCTGAGCTTCTGTTTCTTGGTCAGTATCAGCCGTGAGTGTCTTTGTAGAGGTGTGTGCACCTCATCCATCGCAGCCGACCCATCTGCCTTACAGCGGTACTAGTCGATTCTGAAAATAGATGAGAGATGAGATAACCGGAGGACCGAAATGTTTACACAAATAGAAAATGGCAATAATGTGTAGATGTGGAAGGAAAGAGATTTAGACAAAGACTTCAGAGCAATTAAAGAGTACACACTGGGGGACTGGCCAGGGAGCTCAGTGGGTAGAGTCGCTTACCATCCAATACAAGCCTGATGACCTGAATCTGATCCCAGAACACACATAAAGCTACAAGGAGAAAACCAACCCTGCCAAGTTTTCCTCTGGCCTCCACATACATGCTGTGGTATGCGCACACCCACACACACACCAACGAATAAAACAAGAACCTTAAATCACTCTTAAAGCACATGGAATAATCCCTGAGAGGCAAGTTGGGAGTTTTGTTCTTTTGGAGGGTGGTTTCCATCTCTGTGTGCGAGAGAGAATGTGTGGCTATGTGAGTGCAGGTGCCCACAGGCCAAGCACACATGTAGACGTCAGGAGACAGCCTCGGTTCTTAGCCCCTGACCTCCACCTTGTTTGAGCCAGTGTCTCTTACTGTCTGTTGTTGTGTGTGCCAGGCCAGCTGCCCGTGGTCTCCTGGTGTTATCCTGTCTCTGCCTGCCATCTTGCCCCTGTACTCAAATCCCACATACGTACCACGCTGGCCTGGATGGAAAGCTCAGGAAGGGTTTTCCCCAGTTCATGAAGAAGCATGCTTGGTAGAAATTCACTTTGAATTAGTAGAGATTTGAGTGAATGTTACTGGTTACCCTCTGCACATTCATCAGTGCAGTGTTTAAAAAGAAAGTAAAACTCACCCATGGTTTTCTGTGCTGCTAATCTGATTTTATCTTGCACACCAGCAGGTTTTTAGAATCTGTGTTCGTTCTGTTTTCCCAACTCTGTCTCTAGCCACCTTTCCCAACTTCGCCTCCTCTAAATCAATCAAGTTTCTTGGTGTAAATGGGTACTAAGAGGGGCAGCAGACCAGAATGATTCCCAAGGGAAAGGTCCGCTGATACGCAGGTGGCAGGTGTGTGTACTCAGTGTGGCCGGGTGTGGGATCTGAGACCCAGGTCAGAGCTTTGGGGCTAGAGGAGCTTAGGCCACTCTACCCCAAGTGTCATCATCTCTGAAGCTGTAAAATGGAAAAATGGTGATTATATTCACTCCCCTGAACTGTGCTTAGGATTGGCAGAGAGCCAGTCTGTGTCATCTTTCCATCATTTTATAGTAGTCACATAGTAGGTATTTATTAATAGCTCATGTTAAGCACGTATTATTAAAGTTCCACATAGGTGAACTGACCCCTCTCAGGGGTTCACCCCCTGGCAGTGGCTGGGGAGAGGAGGTCTTCATCACATGTCAATCTGTCCTCTTTTTCCATTCTTCTATTCTTTTAGCCATACCTGTAAGCAGAGCTCCACTCACCCTGAATGTGAGACCAGGAGCTAGACAGAAGTCTCCTTTGTGGTAGAGCCTGGCAGTGTGGCTCCTTGAAGTAATGGCTTTGATAAAATCAAATTAGTCCACGGGCCAAGAGAGCTTTTAACCCACTGGAAGCTATGGAACAGTGCCTACGCACTTTCTAGGATAACAAAAATAAATAAATAAATAAGACCTGGAAAAAATGTGCAAGTTCTAAAATATGAGAACTTCAAAATCAAAATTAGCAAATACCTCGTTTCTATTTGTCTATGAACATGCTGACTTCACTAATGATGGAATTTAGCATTCATGAAAATTTAATCACATCTTATAAATGATTTGTATAGAGCTTTCGCTTGTTTTCTGAGAACTCCTGAGCATGCATTTGGCTGCAAAGAAATTATTTCTGTGTGTAAGCTAAGTGGCTCACAGATAGATAACTCTGAATGCCTAGCTCACTGGGAGCCCCATGTCATTTCTACCTCACCAAGCTGCCTCTGCTGTGAGGAGCCCAGGGTAGCTCCGTGCTTGAAGCTGCAAGAAATCTTTTTGGTCTTTGGGTAAGGCTGGTCTGTGTGAACCCAGAGGTCAGAACTAGTCCATCATAGTGGGCTTGGGATTCCAGTCCTCCTCAGTCCAAGAGAAAATGCCCAGTGCCCACGCTTGTGGCAGATGGAAGTCCTCGCCTGACAGGTAGGTGTCAGGCTGGGGAGGGCTGAGTATTCTTAGCAGTGATGGGCAGAGGCTAGCTCAACTCCGACCGTCCGTCAGGATCCCTTCCAGTGCAGGTGCTGCCTTGGTCCATTCTCCCTTGTCACCATGCTGTCGTTGTCCCATTCTGCAGTCTGCCCATTGGTCATCTGCCTTCACGTGTTTTCTATTGCTGTGATAAAGACTAAAAAGCAACTGATGAAGGAAAGGGTTTTTTTTTTTTTTTTTTGGCTCACATATCCTGAGTCACAGTCCACCAAGGGAAGCCAGAGCAGGAACTCTAGGCAGGAACTGAAGCAGAGGCCATGGAGGAGGAACACTGGTGATTGGCTTGCTTCCCGTGGCTTGCTCAGCCTGCTTTCTTATACAGCTCAGGACCACCTGCCCAGAGATGGCGCCGCCCACAGTGGGCTGGGCTCTCCATCATTAATCAAGAAAATGGCCCCACAGACTTGCCTACAAACCAACCTGAGGGAGGCATTTTCTCAGTTGATACTCTCTTTTCCCAAATGACCCTGGTTATGTCAAATTGACAACAACAATAACAAAAACAGAACAAAAACCTACTCAACACACCTAGAGCACACCTGTGTTGTTCCCATAACCCTGTAATGTAAGTACTAGACTAATAAGACCGAGGCCAGTGGACACAGCTGTGTGGCAAGATCCTGCTGAGCTGAGCTCCCACCCGCTTGCCTCTTTACATTCATGCCTACCTACGTCACATGTGCTTACCATTTCCACATCATAGCAGCCGTGACCTGCTGTGGGCTGTGCCAGGCATGACTCCTATGACCTCTGAAATGACCTCCAGAAATTGGCACTAACGTTGCCTCCATTTTACAGATTAGGAAATCTGGGACTTGCAGAGCTTAGGGAAGGTTGCCTGAGGAGAACACAGTTTGACCTGAGTCTCTCCCCCGCCCCCACCCCCACTGAAGAAACATGGAGGATTGATGTGTACCATGGTTTCCTCCATAGTCTTCCAGTTCGCACAGCCTGTCAGCATCATGTTTCCCTCCTAAAAATAGGAAAACCTATTATTAGGAGAGATATACCTCCAGGCATTCAAACCATAAGGGGAATCTAACCGAATCCCAGGGATATTTGAATTTCAATGAATTAGTATCCTACTTAGATTAAAAAAGCATTTCAGAATAGGGATGGTGGCTCATGCCTCTAATTTCATCACTTGGGGAATGAAGGCAGAAGGATTAGACACTCAAGGCCATGCCTGGCCACAGAGCAAGTGGGAGGGCTGGAAAGATGGCTCAGGGACTAAGAGCATGTGCAAGCGTGAGGGGCTGAGCTCGGCTCCCAGCACCTGTGTTAACCTGGGTCAGGCGTGGCATGTACACACACCTGTCACTGACACTGTGGGCAGTGGGAACGGGAGGACTCCCAAGGCTTGCCGGCCACTAGCCTACCTGCAGCTTCAGTGTCGGACCCTGTTTTGAGGGAGCGAGGCAAGGGGTGACAGAGCAGGACACCCAGGGCCCCCCTGCGGCTTCAGCACTGGCACATAGACCCACGCCCACACACAAGCACCCATATCACACTTACATGTATGTGAGCACACATATACACAGACATAGAATTTCAGTTTTAGTAATAGCAATCTAGCCACAGTAATAAGTGTGTGTTTCAATGCTATTTGTTCAATACTTCAGCCCCAGTATCTACAACAATCCTTAATCATTGGTATCAGTAGTGTTGGTTGAGAGAGGGAGAAGGAATGAGGTTGAGATTAATTACTGTGTGTCTGACACTTTACTCAATTCCTTGCATGCATTTACATCTCATTTAATCTTCTTAAAGGTGAGGTATTAATGAGACCAAGTGAGAGCATGCTAATTGTCCCATTGAAGAGACAAATTCCTAAATGTTAAGTATGTGACACAGCTCATGTGGGGAGGGGCGGGGGCCTGAGGTTTCTCCCTTGGCAGCCTGACTCCATGAACAATGTTCTTCTTAACCACACTACCTCGAGGTGTTTTTAGGGAGAGCAGCAGCCTGAGGGCTCCTCCCAGGGCTTAGGTGTGTGACCTGCCTACAGCCTATTCCAACCTTGTCACTGTGTCTGTCTGTGATGGTTGCGTGACTTGAACTTGCCTGCACCCGGAATCCCCTTGGAGACAAGCTTGCAGGAAGGCACTCGTGAGTGGGAATGTGGAGATTACATCTGTGGGATTACCTGGCTTAGGTTAACTGGAGAAGATCCATGCTAAAGGAGGGCAATATTGTTCTCTGGGCTTGGGTCCTGGACTACACAGAAAGATAGACGCTAGCCTAGCACGAGCAATAGTCCTGACGGTGGGCACATTGCGACCATACTGCCCACCACTTCCTGAAGGCTGTGAGACAGAGTAGACTCTCCCTAACTTGAGTTGCGTTCATCAGGTATTTTGTCTTAGCAACCAAAACATAGCAAGTACCACATGCTGTTTGTCTCCGCTCTTCACAAATGTCAGTGTTAGCAAATGTAGTCAATATTTCCTCTCCGAAGGATTTGAGACTCTTCAGCTAGTGTAGTGGAGATTTCCTGCATGGAGTTTACCTGCATGGGCCCATAGCAGGTGAACCACTGAGCTGATCCAGGTGATGCCCACTGGGATACTGCTTGGGGTGTGTCTTCCTTGAATTAGTCCCATTTTGTTTCTTTTAGGGCCTCCAATTATACCTACTTTAAACCATTCAATATTGGTGCAGAGGACAGGTCCCCAAAGCCCTGGGCATGTTTCTGTAAATTCTCAGTTCTTTAGACCGCATCATTTCTTCTGATCATTCTTGATGTTCACTTCTCTTCTTCCTACCATCTCCAGTCTAAGCTCATCCAAGGAATTAAGTCATTGCACTTTTTTACTTCTATAATTTTCCTTTGGTTCTGTCATATTTTTGTGTGTTGGTACTTTATTCAACAGTGAATAGTTCAGATGGCCTAGTGTCAATTTTCGGTTTTGTGATCTTCTTTTGAAGACTGGCCATTCACATTTCAGCAAGCAGTTCAACCGCTGGTTAGTCATCTTGTACTTCTATGGGCCTGGATCATATTTGGTTAGTGCAGGACTGGGGAAAATGCCCACAGGGTTTCTCAGACCCCTCCAAAAGCTGTCTGCTATGAAGATATTGTCAGAGCAGGGTTTTCAGCTTTGCTAGCATTGGGCTAGTGTCGTACAAAAGATACAATCCTTACTATTGAGGGATCGCCCTGCTGGCATCTTGGCTGGATGCTGGGAGAGTGGTGACGAGTGCCGACGAAACCAAGTCTACACTCTCTGTCTCAACCCGTAGCATTCCTATTCAACCCTTGACCTCGTTGTGGTTATTGGCTTGTAGGTCCTGATAGAGATCACAGCCTTGTACTACAGAGTAATGGGAGACTCTCCATTTCCCCACCCTGCACAGCATCCTCAAGTGCCCTGGCCTTTCAGATCCAGCCACTAGCATCCTTATCTGACCTCTATTTTTTCCCACTCAGTAGAGCTGCTATGCTGTTGTGGCCAAGCCCTTGGGAAATTTGTTTGCTCATGGAACTTACTCCGTGTGTTTCTCTTCCTCAGAATTTACCACCCCACACAGTCTGCTTTCACCACTTGATGCCGCACGCATCTGTGGTTCTGGTCATTTTTGTATCCAGAGTGTATGTCAGCGCTGTCCCTCATCATTCCTGGCAGTCCTGTCTGTATGAGTCGAGAACATGAAGCAGCAGATGATCTCTGCATTGGTCACTTTTCTGCTGCTGTGATAAAATACCATGGCCAAAAGCAATGTATAGAAGGAAGACTTCATTTGGGCTTAGGGTTCCAGGGGGAGAATCCACAATGGTGGGAGTTGTAGCAGCCGGAAGCCAGAGCAGGAAGCTGGGAGAGCAAACTGGAAATAGAGGGAGGCTGTAGACTCTCAAAGCCCCCAGGTGTACTTCCTGAAGCTTCCACAGCCTCCCCAAACACTGCTGGAAACCGAGGAGCAAACTGGAAATAGAGGGAGGCTGTAGACTCTCAAAGCCCCCAGGTGTACTTCCTGAAGCTTCCACAGCCTCCCCAAACACTGCTGGAAACCGAGGGTTCAAATACACTTGGCTCTGGGGGACGTGCCACATTCAAATCGATGCAGTCACTGTGACCAAAACCGTTACCAGTGCCAATAACCTTAAAGGAGAAGCAACATCTAAGGAAGGAGAAAAGATGTAGAGAAAGGGACCTTCAGTCAAATTTGTACCCAGAGTTTATTTTAGAGCAGATATCCTGATCAGGAAAGCATCTCCTCTGTAGTGGGGAAATGCACCTAGAGAAATGGGCCAGTGCTTTGGGACGCAGTGTTGTGGGCTTGAAAGCCTAGAGGAGCTCTTTAATCCTCTGTATCAGGAAGATTGGGTAGATATTGGTAGGGAGGTAGCACCTAAGAACCCAGAGGCCTGTTACCTCAGGGAAAGGGGACCATCCTCTGTAACTTAGCACCTCGTGTAAGTCGGAGATGGTGACATTTATTTAGCACATAAGTGTCATCCCTGCGCTGTGGATTCCAGAGGAGGAATCAGTGGGGAGGAGTCAGAGCAGTAGGGAAGTGGCCTCTACAGCTTGAACTGGTGCAGGTAATTGCAAGCCCAGCTCTGTCCGCTGAACTCTGATGGAATTCTCAGGAGCCACACTGAAATTCTGTCTGTTCAGATTACCCTGGTGCTAGCTGAGGCTCGCACCTTCAGTTGGCCTTCCTCATTGGCTTATAGTGTCATCCAGCGCTGATGCACAGGATGGCACCATCTGGCTACCATCCATGTCAGGAAGGATGGAGAATAGTGGATTAGTAAATAACTGGTGCTCTGGATAGCATCAGAAATGGAGTGCATGCTTACATTTATAAGCTGTGGTTACAGAGACCCTTTGGAATCATTTGTTAAAGGTAAAGATAGCACAATGCATATTTGGGGGATTTTTAAAAGAACTCACTATTACTTGAGCCCTGTTAGAGCTCAGATCTGAAATGGTCAGGGCCTGGGCCCCACCTGTTGGGAGGTGGTGGGATCTTAAAGAGGAAGGGCCTAGTTGAAGAAAGATCATTGAGAGTATGCCCTTGACAGAGATCCTGGGAATCCAGCCCTTTCTCTGCTTGTAATTTCCCTATCCTGAGGTAGATAGGCCTTTTCCAATGTTGTATCCCTTCCAGAACACACTGCCACAGGGCCATGTGACCATGAGCCGAAACCATGAACCATGATCAGTCTTCCTCTTTTTAAATTGATTCACTTAGAAATTTTTGTCAGTATAATGGGAAGCTAACGCTGCCCCTAACCCAATACCAAACAAGACTGAGCTCCATTAGTAAGCTACCGTGCAGAACCTGAAAAGGCCAGACCACGCATCCTAACCCACATCTGCATTTCAGGCAGACTCCGGATGGTGTGGAGGGCTTGTGACTACACATGTGTGCCCATAAGGCCTGGACAGAGCTTTACAGCTGAGCAGAAAGAAGCCCCGCCCAGCTTGAGTCCTTTTGACAGAACTGGAGCAAAAGCTATGAGGAATCTAAGCCACGGTAAATGTGTATACAGGCTGCCTAGAAAATTCTTAGCTTTTTAAAGATTTCAGAGTTTCAGATAAAACATGGCCAGAATAGAAGAGAATCTGTCCCAAGTTTTACCCCAACATCTGCAGAAACTAAAAGTAAATGATCTGTCTGGTGTTTTGAGCTTTTGTGGGATTTTTTTAAAGGTTTTCTCTTTTTTCTACATTTATTTACTTACAAATTTTGTGCGTGTGCATGTGTGTCCACACGTGCATTCAGTGGTTTGTGTGTGGAGGTCCAAGGACATACATCTATGGGAGCCAGCTTGCTCCTTCTGTCATGTGGGACCACAGAGGGAACTTGGGTTTTCAGGCTTGGTGGCAAACACCTTCACCCACTGAGCCTGCTCCATGGCGCATTGTGGTGTCTTCAGGCTGAAGCAGGAAGTGCTCATTCAATGTGGGGCATTGGAACAGCTGAAACCATATATTTCTTTACCTTTTAAACACAGACTGTGACTCTGAGTAAAAGCCCCAGCACCCCAGACATAAGGTCTGCTGGTAGACACTCATACAGAGACAGTTTCTACTCTGGCCCCATTCAGTGTTTGACCAATTTTTAATCTTAAAAAAAAAAAAAAAGCCCAGCAATTTTATAGGATTTAGCCAGTGTTTGATTAATGTGACTCTTTTTAAATAATTATTTTGAAAATGAAAATATTAGGGTGTTTTTCCATGTGCTATTCATGTGCATAGCTGTCACCACCATAAAAGGGCCCTTAACCTTTTCCTCTTAAGATTATGTCACGAGTTAGATATATTCAGACAAACCTTAGACGCAGAGCCACGAAATCCATAGAATAGGAAAGTGGTGATTGTGCCCTCTACTGGTGGAAGATAAAAAGTTCTCAAATGAAAAAGTAGGCAGAATGGCAGAAAAGAGCTCAAGGTGAGAAAAGAGAGAGAGAATGGAAGATGAGAAGAAAAAAAGAGAAATCAACAAGAAAGGCAAGTAGGAATGAAATTTACCAAAGAAAAATATGAAGGGAAAATAAATAGAATTGCAGGAACAGAGAGAAAGAAAATTAAAGGCTGTGAGGGTGGAGATGGCAGTTAACGCCTCTTGCAGTCAGGCCTGACAACTTGAGTTTGAGCCCTGGAATCTCCACGGCAGAAGGAGATCACTGGCTTCTGAACATTATCCTCTGACCGCCACATACATGTTGACACACACACACATGTGCACACACCATAAATAAACATAACTTTAAAAAAAAACTCTTTTAAGCAACAAGAAGAGATAGATATCAGAAGCAAAGGTTAAGCAAAAGGATGTGAGGCTATTTTTATTGCGTCTCCATAGTAACCCTGAAAACACTGGCCACTCTCCAAACCATCATCTTATCAAACAGCATTCACAACCATGACAGTTCATCCAATCATCACCCTTAGAATTTGGACAGTATGATGAATATGGGAAAATTCTGACCTAAAAAATTAATATATGTGCGTGTGTCTGTGAGTGTGTATGTGTAAAATAAATTACAGTCTTGCATAGTCCTGATTTGTTTGATTCCATTTTTCTAAGGAGATATTCACAGCAGACACTATTTATATAGTTATAGTATGGAAATTATAAATTCCAGTGTACAGAACCTTTGTGTGATCACTGGCTAGAAACGGACGAGACCCACCCATTCCCTGCTTTGAGCAATACAACACTGATAAGGGCAATACCACGAGGGCAGAGCTGGGCCCTGTGTACCTCAGATGGGGCTGCTCTTCTAAACAGAAGTCCATTTGAATGAGTCAGAAGGTTTTCTGAAACACAAGGGTTGATAATCTCAGCCCATAGGCTCATAGTCTGGAACCTATGCTCGATGGAACCGAATAAACCCAGGAGAGGGCTGAGGAGGCTAACAACCATCTGACACAGATCCTACAACCAGAGAATGCTCACAACTCCACCTACCCAGCCTGTAAGATGTTTAAACAAATATGTGTACAAGTCAGGGTTGAAATAGACTCTGGGAAAGACTGCTGAGAGACCTTTATGCAGTGTGTGTTTTTGAACGTGTCCACGTGGATGTAGGTGTGAGTGTAAGGTAGGGCGGGACAGAGGTGAATGTGGAGATCAGGGGTCAGCTTCAGGAGCTTGTTGTTCTACCCGTGCTGTCCAGTTTGTTTCCTGCGAGAGTCTCTCACCGGGCTGGAACTCACCAGCGAACCCTAAGGATCCACCTGGCCCTGCCTTCCCAGCACCGGGATTGCAGATCTATGCTGCCGTGCCTGGCTTTTCTTTTCTTTTCTTTTCTTTTCTTTTCTTTTCTTTTCTTTCTTTCTTTCTTTCTTTCTTTCTTTCCTCCTTTCTTTCTCTTAACATGGGTTTTGAGACTCATACTCAGGTCCTAGTGTTTGCACAACAAACATTTACCAGCTGAGCCTTTCCACGGTCCAGATGGCACCAAGTGTCACGGTGATAATCTATAAAGCATTTTGAAGAGGTCCAGCCACTGTTTTTGCAAGCCCTGAGTCTGTGTGGGTGGGTGAATGGCAGAAGGGGTGGGGAATGGGGACTGCATTGCTCTAGAGGGCCTCTGTGAGGAAAAAAAAAAAAACACGTATGCAGAGAGTGAGACCTCAGAAGAGAGTGGTGCCAGCAAGGGGCCTGGAACTCTAGCGTCCTCAGCTTCACAGCGCCCCCCCCCCAAGGCCTGGGCTACTTGCTTAAGCCAGCAAAGTGATGCTTGCAGCCACACATCTCTGAAGACACAGTAACGCCCACATGGACAGCCACATTATTTAAGCAGGTTCTAGTGGGTACCCATAGCCCTGCTGCCAGGCTCGCTTGGGGAAAGTGACTGGGGAAGAGAAAAAGGTCAAATGATGTGGGAACTCGTAGTGGAATGACAAGTGTCATAGCTAAACCTGTGGTCCCAGTGCTTGGGAGGGTAAGGACGAAACATGGAGGCCAGCTCGGGTTTATTTCTAGGCAAAAATCAAAATAGAAGGCTGGGCAAAAGGGAGGGAAGCAGAAAGAGTAGGGGACAGAGAAAGACAAAGCTTGGGGCATCCCAACTTCCACCATGCTCCCACTGTGTGGTCTTACAAACCCCTCCAAGCTCTGAGCTGCTCACACCTTTTTCTGAGAGTCTATAGAAACCCGTCAGAAGACTTGGGCTTGTCCCTCAGATAGAATCTGCCAGTTTCCATTATGAAGGATTTTCTTCAGGCCAGCAGAGACAAGCAGTCTGCTCCTTCCTCGGGGATGGGGGGATGGGGTGAGGACATGAGCCCTGGTTGCACATAGTGACAGCGGGAATCTGTCTTCCAGAAGAAGCCGCTGAGTTGCCAGCTGGAGCCCTCCGACCTGACCTGTGGCCCGGGGTTCATTTGCAGGGCGCCTTTAGAGCTGTGCCCAGATTTAAGAAGTTGGGCGCCTCTGCCAGCAGGAATCTGAAGTGGTGATTGTCACAGGACAGTATTACAAAGCAAGGTCTCTCTAACCTTGGTATCCTGGAAGCGGATGTTTAACCGATGGGCTGCCTGTCAGGGCCAAGCTCTGCAGAGCTGATGGTGGTGCCAGGGAACCCTAGCCACTGCGTATGCAGCCTGGCAGCCAGTCAGCAAACCCCAACCAAGTTGCCCATCTGCCCTGAAAGAACAGGGTACTTCTCTGACACTCCCTGATAAGCACCAATGTGGGGGGGAATGATTTTGAAGACTGGGAAATGGATGCACTAGTGACTGCTACATTTAACCAACAGCCCATTCCAACTACTTTTCCAGGTCTTTTCATCCCTCGGAATAGCAACTCCCACCCCCTCTCGCTCCCTCGTCCTTCTCCCGAGTTCTTGTTGATTTTGACATTCTGTCGGCTGGATGAAATAAGACTCCCCATCTCCAGGGCTCTCCCCTGCATGAGCTCCCATTTGAGTTTGGCTCTAGCCTGAAGCCAGAGGCTTTACATTTCTAATAACCTATCAACTCCTTGGAGCCTCGGCCTTCTAATGTAGGCTCATGAAGAGAGCGGGGAGCTTGAGGAAGGCAAGGCTCTGGGAAGGGTGCACACTCAGCAGAGGAGGAGATAGAGGTTTGTAAGCTCCCACAGTTGGCTCCTTGTACGTGTTCCTGTGTGCTGCTCCTGGGCTGCTGGCAATGAGGGGCACATTGGCAGTTAATAGGGCTGCTAGTATGTGGTCCTGTAGTAACTTAAAAATCAGGGAATACTAAGCCAGGTGAAGCCAATGATTTGTCAATATATTCACCAGTATTTACATATGTAGCAGTGGTTGGTTTGGGTCAAAGGACCCCAACTTCAAGCACTGGATCCATCTATTGGGAGGCACTCCCCCTCCGGCCATGTGCCTCGGGGGTCCTTCCTATGTAAAGAGAGGAAGCAAGCTTGTTCCCCAGGGCAGGGCACCAGCAGGCACTTTGACCCACCGCCCACACTTGTTCCACTTCTCTTCTGTGTGAGGCTGACTCTGTTGTGAGATGCTGAGCACAGTGGAGTTTAGGATTATCACCTTTGGAGCAGTGTCTGGCTGTTCTGAAGGTTCTACACACTCCAAAGCCAGGGTCAAGAGAGCAACCGGGATCCCCACCCCACAAGCTAGAAATACAATCCGTCTCACTGCCGTGTGACTCGCCCCTCCTGGAATCCCAGCACGGGAGGCAGACAGACAGAGCTCTGGAGCAAGTCAGCTAGCTGGACTAGTCATGTCCGTAAACTCTGGGTTCAAGTGAGAGGCCCTGCCTCAACATATAAGCCATAGAGGAAGACGCCCGATTTGAACCTCCACGTTTGCATGCACACACACATACAAACAGGTGCACACACATGCATACACATTTGGATGCACGTCACCTACAAATGCAGACACAAAAAAGCAAAAGTCCTCAATCGACAGGAAGCGGTGGTCCCTGCTGCTACGGGTGGGAGATCCCGTGCCCCTTCCCTGGGATTGTTTTTTTAATGGCGTCCTTTTAAGTTTGGGTTGAAGGTCACAGGGACTGTAGCTTGTCGCTGCTCTTGCGCCTGTGGGTGCCTGCTCAGCAGAGCGCTTTGACTGCCACTCACGTTTGTACGTGTCACGTGCTGGGGTCTCTCCTGATGGCTGCTCCTTGCCTCTGCCTTACTGACAAATCACTAATGGTCTCTCTTCTCCCACACCCACCCTCCCCTGTCCCGCCCTCTCCTTTTCCCTCTGCTTTCTCTTCGCTGGCTCCCGCTGCTGTTCTCCAGTGCGACCAAGACCAGTGCATTCAGAGCACCAAATTCGTTTTGCAGGCCGCAGCCACTCCCCTGCTTCAGAGCGAGCCCAGCCTCACCAGCGAAGAGCTGCATATGCCTGGGAAGCCCGGCCTGGGCACCCCATGTGCTAGCCTGACGCTGGGCCAGCCCACACCACCCTCCTCCATGCCCAACCTTGCCACCGAGGCCACGCTCTCAGACATTATGCCCCTGAAGGATGAGCACGGAGGCCACCAGTTTCTGACTCCAGACGAGGCACCCTCACCGCCGAGGATGCTGGGGCCAGGCAGCCCCCTGGCACACAGCCGTACCATGCACATTCTGGACCTGGCCAGCCAGGACTCCCTGCACGAAGACTCTGTGAGGGGCTTGGTGAAGCTCAGCTCCGTGTGACCTGCGTGGCCAGCCCTGGGACCACAGATGACAAACAAATGGACATAGCCAAGTGGAAGTTTCTGTTTGGAATCTGCGGAGTGGGCCAGGGGAGGGAGGACCCTCAAGAGAGGAGCCTGGAATTGAAGGCGGCTGCGTGGACACAGCGCCCTCTGTCGGCTGCTTCGGGGGACAGACACGAGGAAGGTTTTCAAACACTGGTGGCCAGACTGAATGCACTGAATGTTTGTTGCACTACTAATTGAAATCGACTCGCCGTTCCTTTTGTTCATTAAAACAAAACAAAAACCCCAAAGGGAAAAGCCGACCAGACGTGGGTTTGCATGCCACGCTACAGTCTGTGTTACAGTGGCGGTATTCCAGAAGAAACGCTGCTTTCTTTGTTTTCCTTCTTTTTAATCTTGTGAAACTTTCCAGTGCGACAGACTGGGCCCAATGGGAGATGCCATCCTGTGTGACTTACTGGACTTATGCAGATGGACGTCCCCTGCTACAGAGGGCTACCGGGTCGGTCCTGCCCTGGACAAACGTTTAACCTTCTGTCAACACTTACACGGGGTGTTGTATTGTGCCAGCTGCGACAGTCCTCGGCCCCTGTGTAATGAACTTCCTGTGGACAGCCAATAAAGTGACTCCTCTGTTATTTTTCTTGATCTGTAGACGGTTGTCCTTAACAGCTTACATGCAGTCATTTGTTTGTTTACATTATCTCTGGTAAGGAATAACTCAGAGCAGCTGAAGTTCAGATCTCTGGGTCGTGGGTTTACCAGTGTGGTTTCTTGATGGGAGCTGAGCTTGCCAATAGTCCCCAGCCCCTGACGCCCACCTCCTCGGTCTACTTTTAATGTGGGTTTATCAAGGTTTGCTCTGCACTTAGAGCTACCGATGGAGGGAGCGATTATGTGTGGTAGGTGGAGGGAGGGGTCCCCAGGAGAAGGGGTGTTGTCTGGCTGTCTTCTTGATGCTATGTGATGTTGGGGTGCTGCAAACTTCATAGGGTCACCTCATGGTCCTCACGAAGCAACGCTAGCTCCATACTGGATCTGAGGGCGTGTAGATCATACTCTAAACTCAACACACGTGAAGATGGAAATAAAGTAGCTGCTTTATTCCAATTGTGACCTGGAAAGGAGCTGGTATTTTAGGGAGCCAGCAGACTACAAGAAACTCACTGACACTCCCCAACCTTCTTTTCCAGCACCATATCCAACACCAAATCCACAGATTGTGACCATCTGAGGACACGGTACATTTTTCATTAATATAAGAGAGCAGAGATGGTCTTACTCAGGATAAAACCAGTCCCATTGAGGTCACACAATAGTCATGCTGAACATGGCTACAGATGGCTTTCTTGTGACATCTTTGTGTCACCTTCACTGTTATACCCCACGGCTATATAGAAATTGGAGAAGGTGAATTATATGCAGCACTTTTTATATATAGTCTTATAGACCTCCTAATTCTTTGTATTTTAAGACAGATCTTTGCTTACACAACCCCATACACGGCCAATGCTCTACCTTTGAGCAAAGTGACAGCCCACCAAGGGGCACCCTGCAAAGTCCCTCCAACCACCCCTGCCCTCCAGAAGCAGCTTAGAATGGTGAGGAAGGAAAGTTTGGCTCAGCCTTACCCTGGGGCCAAGTTTCTACCCATTGGGGTAGGAGGTGCGGGCCTGGTCTTTAGAGTCCTGTCATTCCTGCACCCCTAATTTAGTGGTTGCCGATTTCCTTTGTCCAGCCCCTCTTCTAACAGCTCCATTTTTAAGAACCCCAGGAAGCAATGAAAACATGACAGATAAGTCAACGAGCACAGTTGGCCATCTGTCCCTTCCTTCGTCCCTTCCTTCGTCAGTGGATTCAGCCAACCACGAATTAAAGATACTTGGCAGGGGGGAGTCATCTGCCCTGAATTGTGTGGACTTCTTTCCTCACCATATTCCCTAAATGCTCTTCAATAGTATTGCACTGTGTTAGATATCAATCACCTACAGATGGTTCAGTGTCTACAGAAGGATGTGTGCACGCTCTGTATGCAAATACTGTTGAGCTTTACTCAGAGTCCTGGGCACCCACAGACTGGAGTTTCCACAGGACTCTGGAACCAATCTGCTAGGGGAACTGAGGCACAAATATACCTGTTATCAATTACCCTGTTCTAACCCCCTTCTCTACATACATGTCACCATTTTTCTAATAGGGTTTTGGGGAGCTTGGTAAAGATGAATCAATTCTATTCAGAGTCAAGGGGGACAAGAAAATTGGCTTTTAAAAAATGGAACTATAAGTCCCACAAAATGCCCATAACCCTTTCCTCTTGCTCAGGAATAAGTGGCTGGGTTCCCAGTTCAGTGATGGGGGATGGGCACCATCCAGGGAGTAGGTGGTCAGCGTTTCCCATTAACTGGGTCTATCTAGTGTGGCTGAGTAGGCCATGGCATTTATAAATGCTTCTTGAGCGTTAGCAATCAATTGAATGCTAGCTAGAAAAAAAATAAGATAAATATTTTACTATGCTATTAAGGCTTGGGCCGTCAACACACATGGGGCCTGGGAGGAGGTAAAATTTCATCTGCTTTGCAATCTCCCAGAACTGCCCCCAGACCATAGGCCTCTCGAGCACCTGAAAGTCAGATGTAGTCAGAGCATCCTGGACCGCACTGGAGAGGGGTGCTGAGAGCTGGCATCCTGCTTCTGAATGGGCAGGGTGACGTGCCACTCTGTGCCAGGATCAGTCAGCACAGTGTTAACGCTGTACCCACTTGAAAAAGAATGTTCATCCCAGCTTTGGAAGGGATTATTCAGCCAGCAAAGTGCCAGATACCTGTTCCCAAACAGCTAGTCTCTCGGAACTACCCTGCCTCCAAATCTGTCAAGTCTTTGCCTGTGCCAGCCATGGTCACTGATAGGTTCAAGCAAAGTTTAAGGGTTTTCAGGAGTGCAGCATGCAACTGCAAAACAAGATGCAAACCCCATCTGCAAGCCATGTTACCCCGAGACCCAAGTGGGTAAACCTGGGCCTGGACCTTCTCTAGACCAACAGCAAGAAGTGTGTGTATTGAAGTTAAAATAGGTGTTCTGAGGCAGGACTTGGTGGCATTTCCAGGAATAGACTAGAGTGGAACCTCTCAAAGGCTTCGGAGGCCTAACCCAGCCTCAGCACATGTTACAGTCAGAGCCGAGCCTAACCACCACCGTCCTCTCTGGGCCTGGAACCAGCTGCTGCCCAGCTGTGACTTCGGGCTGGAGCTCCCTGGCAGGTGTCAGGGGTTGGCCTAATATGATGCAGGACCTCTCCCGTCAGAGGTCCGTACTCACCTACACTCCTCAGCTTGTTGGGTTCTTCAAGTAAGAAGGGAATAAAGAGAAATAATGTTGGCTATATTTTCTAATTAGTACCTCAAAACTATTCTGAAGCTGTGCCTAAATCAAATGGATGTTTGTGTTTTTACATTAAGTGCATTGGCTGTGGGAACCTACCACGTTCTTACCTAAAAAGAAGAGAACTCTGAATAAATTGTTCATTACCCATGGTGTCCTGCACCTATTCTGGACCTCTGTCTATATAGCACTGTGTACTATTTTCCGTGTTAGCTCCTATAATTCTCTTGATTATTCCCTTAAATCTAGCTCTCCCTTCCCCCATTTCTCTCCCTCTTCCTCTATTTTTCTGATTAGTTCCCTAACCCACATGTTCAATGCACAAACCCTTCACTTTCTCAAATGCCTCCCCCACATCTTTTCACTTCCCTTTCCCCTCTCTCCTGTTTCCCCCTCCTCTTAGTAGGTTTTCACTGAAATAGTAAATGAATGGACATGTTTTTTTTTTTCTCAAATGACCATCACATATAAATAGTTTGTAAACCTTCTATTGCCATGGACTATGATTCTGATGGTGCAGCCAGTGCATTTTCAAAGGTAACTGCTTGCTGCATTAATCCAGTCATTAAAAATAATTGGAAGATGAAAGATTACATTGTTTTACAACTGTGTCTGAAGCCACAAAATTAGATAAATGGCTTCAACTGAAATGATTTTTTTGTATGTGTACTCATGAACCCTGTACCCAGAATGGATTGAAAGATTCGGACATATTCTGTGTTATTGCAAAGATTTTTTTTTCTATCAGTTGATGAATTCTTGAAAGAAACTAATTCATGTGACAAAGATATGAATTAACAACTCTTAATTTGCCTGGATAGTTGAAGTCTTGGAGAGGATGAAGGAACCCACATGACAAAGCCAAGCAGACATGCCTTGACATTCTAGGTAAATTGAAATAGCATAGGCTCTGGGAAAAAGAATATGAAGGCTTAAGTCCTGGTAATCTGTGTCCAGAGCACCATGAGCAGATATTTCATGATAGTCAAATATTTTGTCATAAGGAAAAGATAGTAAAGAATCTAAAGCTCTTAATAGACTCAAAGCCTTGACCCTGGGCAGTGTGCTCTTGTCCATAGACTTCTGTGTTTTCAGAGAGCTATGTATTTAAAGAGCCTTCCATGAGCTAATCCATATGTATAAAACTGATCTCATACCTGAAATGAATTTAAAAGCATTTTTCTCCTTTCATTAAAAACTGCCAATTACATAAAATGTAAACTTCAATCTTTATGAAAGAGATTGTCTGGGCCAAGAAAGAGTCGGAAGAATAGAATCAACATACAAGCTCTCTCGGCCTCTTTCTCTTTCTCCCTCTCTCCCTCTCTCTCTCCCCCTGTGTGTGTGTGTGTGTATCAATGTATCTGTGTCTGTGTCTGTGTGTGTACCCATCTGATAAGAAAGTGGAATTCCTAAAACTCTGGGTCTCAGCATTTCAACAACCAGAGAGCAATACAGAAATCTAGCCCAATCCCCAACCACACACAGCTGCTTGCTCCTCCTCATCCTCACACTCCAGCCCCCAAGAAAAGCAGACAGGAATTATGTTTGGCTACTGGTTAAAAAAAACAATAAGCCCAAATAATAATGACTTAAAAAAATTAGCTGTCTTCTTGATCCTGCAAAATAAGTACAGAGACAGGCAATTAAAAGCCTGTATGAAGCCGTTCACGGTGGCGCACACCTGTAATCCCAGCACTCAAGGAGGCAGAGACAAGCAAATCTCTGTGAGCTCGAGGCCAGCCTGCTCTGCAAAGGGAGTCTAGGACAGCCAAGGCTACACAGAGAAACCTTGTCTTAAGAAAAAGAAAAAAAAAACAAAACAGTCACTGTGATGTCATCAATGCAGGTACAAACTTCCTTCTGTTTCCATTCTGCCTTTCTTAAGAGTGGCTTTCATCCTGATGATCCTTTCATGGTCAGTCCAGCCTCAAAGCCACATTCCAGGAAGAAGACTAAGGAAAGGGGACCCTGCCTTGATAGAGCCTTCCCAGACACCCTGGATTTCATGATCAATGAGAACTCACATCACCACCCCTGGCTGAACAAGAAACTGGGGCATTTGTTTTCACTGAACACATTCCTACCCCAAATCTTTGGGTTCTGTTGTCAAGGGGGAAAAGGAGGAACTGCGTACTCAGGAGATCATCTTGTCCCCATATTTAGTGAAAAAGAAACAAACCCTTGTTCTCATCTCTGTTAGCAAGCTCTGCATTTGCCCACCTACACTTCTCTCCCTTGGCAGCTCCTACTTGTAGAGCAGGCTTGACCGAGCCTACCTTCTCTCTCATACTCTGGGAGGGAAGAAGGCAACATGGAGAGGTTGTTTTTATCCTATCCTGAGAAATCTCGTTGGCACACATATCTGTTTGTGGCATCTGTGTTCTCTGATTGTGATCTAGTCTGTGGATTAGAACTTAATTAATTTGTTAGGTCAGCAAGCAGCTGATATACAAAAACATGCTTTCTGGAGATAAGGAAATCAGATGGCTTCGGATGCCACCAGAGTGTTCTAACCCCATTCTCATTGAAATTCCAGTTAGGTTTCTTCATATACCTAAATAACCTCAGGTCAAGTTGAGGCCCCAGCAAGACCCTCTCCATGACTATGACTGTGGGTGATAATATCTGATCGCAAAACACACTAGAAACTGACAGTGTAAATGTGAAGAGCCCCTTTATAACACATACCACCCGCTCAGGTTCACACCATGCTGGTTTGGATCTCTGGGCCCGTCTCCTCCTCTTCCCCAGGGTCACACCTTCCCTCCTGTACTGCACAGGGCACTCTGCAAAAGGAACCAGGTCCCCTCTGAGCATGACAGCCCAACTGGGATTTGGTACTTCCTACTGTCCAGTGGGACCCTGAATCTTCAGGAACAGGGGTGTGAGTTTCTGGTTGCCTGGGCTGGTGTGTTTGCATAGCCTGTCTTGTGAAGTGGGAGTAGGCTGGTGCTTACATCCATGAAGCTTCCTCACTCACTCACCACTATGACATTTGTGACTAAGAATCTTCCTCAGGCCTTTTCTTCAGTTCCCATTTTGCCTGCCATGGAAGCTGATTCTTTCAGAGCTTGGTGGAAGGCTTGTGCTTCTTCTAAAAGAGGGAACAATGTAACTTCCAATTTTCCCTTAAAGACAATGAAACAATCCAGAATCTACCTTCTTTTCTATAACCCATGGTGACTAGTGGAACTACAATAAATGCTCAATGATGTATATGAGGGTCAGTGAGCACACATAAGCTATCAGGAGGCACCAAGAGTGATCTGCCTATCACTGGGATGCTCAGACAGTCCACAGCAGTGAACCAGGAAGTAGGTAGGAAGACCACCAGGCTGGCACAAGGCTGTGAAGTCATCGAAAGACTTTCTATACCTCATCCTGGCACAGAAACAGTCATGAGTGGCACCAGTCCACACAACACTGAAAGACTACTCTCACCAAACAGGGTCTGACCTCCGCTTTTGGCCCTCAGGGGAAATCTCTCAGGCCTGGAAAGTACTATCTGATTCGAGTGTCTTACCTGAGGGCATTGAGCCATTTGGTGTCATCTCCTCTTTGGAGGGAAGAGAGGTTGGCCAAGAGATGGTCATGATGTCCACACAACAGACTACCAGTCACAATTCTGGACTAGAAAACAGGTGAGCTCTCCCCCACTTATCAATATTTACCAGTATCCCTGGGATAGATGGGTACAGATGCTCTGAGAGAGATTGAGAAGATCAGTACTATTCTCTCTATAATCTGCCCCAGCCACACCTGCATCCCATGAGCCCTTCAGTGACATTGTAAGTTAAAGAGTCATCCTGAGCTCTGAGGGTCTTTCTAGTAAGTATTCAAACCTAAGGGTGGTTCTGGGAGCCCTGAACTCACAATTAATGTTAGAATCAAGAGTGGGTTTTGTCCTTTTTTTTGAAGTAGACAGTGGCTCCTGGGATACATACTGAGAGACCTTAGAATGGTCCCCCAAACTTACCATCTCCATCTAAGAGGGTCTCTAAGGCAGAGGTTCTCAATCCGTGGGTCTTGACCCTTTTGGTGTCACTTCTTTCATGGGAGTGACATATCAGATATTTTGCATATCAGATGTTTACATTATAATTCATAACATTAGCAAAATTACAGTTATAAAGTAGCAACAAAAATAATTTTATGGTTGAGGGTCATCACCACATGATGTGAGGGTCCCAGCATTAGGAAGGTTGAGAACCACTGCTCTAAGCTATGGTGCAAACACAGAGGGGCTGTGTGTGTATTACCCAAGGGTGATGGAAACTATAAGCATTCTAGTCTTAGCAGTTTTTAAAAACTGCTTTTTTATGGGGGCTCAGAATATCAGCAGTGAAAGTACTTGCTATGCCAGCACGAAGACATGGATTCAGAACCCCAGAACCTACATAAAAGCCAAATCCATAACCAAGTGCTGGGAGAGGGGTTGAGAATCTGCCTGCCAGTGTAGACAAAATGGGGAGTTCCCGGTTCATTGAGAGAAACCCTGCCTCAAAGCATAAGGTGGAGAAGTGATTGAGGAAGACATCCCAGGGTCAACCTCTGACTTCCATACCTTCACAGGCCAGCACACCTACGTGACCAGATACATACCACACACAGGGGGAAGGGAGAAATAGAGAAAGACCTTTTTATTTAACTGATTTTGCTCAGCAAGAAACTGAGCAAGTTGTGGGAAGAAGGAGGAGGTGGCAGGAGAAATTACAGTAAACACAAGGCTAATCCTCTCAAAGACCCAGACAAGAATGTTAGACCAAAAAAAGAAAAGCAAATAGATTCAATATACTTTGGTTTGCTTTTCACGCTGCCAAGTTTAACGTATGTAGAAATCTAAGAGATTAGAAGGTATTAAAGAGGTAAGTGGCATGCATGCTCCTGATTTTCCAGAGAAAATGATGAAAGTCTTTAGAGAAATATGCTTTTTTAAAAAAGAAATTAGAACAGGTGTTCCTAGTGGTGACATTTTAAGACTGATTGCCTTCTTAAAGGCCTTGTCTTTAAATATAGTCATAGGGAGGTAGAGCTTCAGCTTACAAATGCCTGGAGGACACAGCTCGGTCCAACAGAAAACCATTGTGCTTCTCATACATACACTTGACAGCCACCAACTAGGGGCCAGGTCATATGTGTCTCCTCCCAGCAGAGTCTGGCGTCCCTCTGAGACCCACAAACCTCATCCCGGACTTATCAGCAGGAAGAAGTTTAGCTTCCTAATTATCTTTCAGAATTTTTCAGGGTAGTCTTTGTTCTTCCCGGCTTCCATAAAATGAGTTTGCCAACAGTGAAAAGAAATCTTTGGCCTTGAGAAGTCTGGCCAAGTGTTAAGAATACGGGTGTTGAGTCCATACAGCCCTGAATGCAAGGCTTCTCTAAGTACATGTGATCATCACAACCTTAACCAAGCCAGCCTTGGCTTTTCCATCTTTAAAATGGTATCAGTTGCTCAAGACAAGACAAAAAATGTAATGCTCTGGCCCTAAAAAGTTCCCCAAATTTTAGACGTGTGCTTACAGTTAAGCACTGGGTGAGAGCTCAAACCATCTCTCATCCAGACACACATCCTTGGATCAAGCTCCGCCTTTCCTTTGAGTGCCCAAAGCATGACTATAGTGACCCATGCCAGCTCGGGAATCTTCTGTTGTCACCGTTCAGGAAGTTACAGACAACTGGAAGCGCTTTGCTCCTCCAGATCCTGTGGGTGTGGGTGACCTAACTGGTCTGAGAGCTAGCCCTGTTCCTAAGGCAGGAACAGGAAGTCTAAGTTGAGTACTGCTGCCCAGCTTAGCTGCTATTAGCCATTTCCTTCTCTGGATGGCAGCTATCAACCCTTCCTCCTCCACCTCCTCCTCCTCCTCTTCCTCTTCCATGTCTTCCTCTTCCTCTTCCCTTCCTCTTTCTCCTCCCCTTCTTCTGTTTTTGTTGTCGTCTTGGTTTGGTTTTTGGTTGCTTTGGGTTTTTTTGGTTTGGTTTTGGGTTTTTTTTGGGGGGTGGAGGGGGGAGTAGGGGTCCAAGACAGGGTTACTCTGTGCAGCCAAGGGTTTCCTTGGCTGTCCTGGACTTACTGTGTAGAGCAGGCTGGCCTTGAGCTCGTAGAGATCCACCTGCCTCTGCCTCCCTGAGTGCTGGGATTACAGGCTTGAGCCACCATGCCTGACTTTTTCTTCTGTTTTTTACTTTTCTTTTTGAGAATTTCATATAATGTGTTTTAATCATATTCAGTATCATTACCCAACTCTTCCCAGATCCTCCCCATCCCCGTGCCCATCCCACCTCATGTTATGTTCTCTATCTTGCCCTCTCTTAAAAACAAAGACAAAAATCATGGAGTCCAGTTTGCATTAGCTGACTATCTGCCCTGGAGTGTGGTCCATTCAGCAAATGCCAATAGGTCCTTGGTTAGGGCTAGAACTTGGTGTTCACCTCCCGTCCCCTATGCTGGGATTATGTCTGCTTGGATTTTGTGCCTATTTCCACTGCTTTAGACAACAGTGAGGTCCTTTGTTCCTACAGGAGGAGGCTGTGAAGGTTGTTTCAGGTAGTTCCCTAACCTCTGGGGAGACAGCTGGGTAATCGAGTCTTCTTCTGTCTTCTCTGTCCAGACTCAGAGAAGAACAGGCACTAGAGATGGGCTGACAGGCAAGTGGGGACAGGGTGCTGGTGGAATTCCAAGAGGAATAGGTTCAGAAGGATCCAAGGTCACCCCAGAGAGATCACCATATGTTATTCTCAATGTCTGAGATTGAGAATGCCAACAGCCTTCACTGTGGTTCAAAGGGTCAACGGACATGCTTTCATTTAGGGCTCTGCCCTGGGGCCTGAGGTAAAGAAAGAGAATGTCCACCCTCCATCTGGGTGTGTCTGGATTAGGGAAGGAACCTGAGGCAGTTTGCAAATGCTTTCCCTTAATGCCTGTTCCTAACCCACATTCCCCAGGGCATGCTTTTCTGAACTAAACTTCCTTCTAAGCCCCAGAGTGCTCCCTGACATAAGGGGTAGTCATGTTATCTTCCTCTGTTTTTATTAGCAATGACCTATTAGCAAACAAACAAGCAAAAAGAAACAATAAAGTCTAAAAGCTGGGAGTCCAATTGAGTCTCGCCAACTCCTATGAGTTCTTGCCATGTGACTGCAAGGAAAGCTCAAATTACATCAAATTTATGAGCAACTTGATGGCTCCCAAACCACGGGATGAAGCAATCGTGCATGATGGTTTTGTTTTCCAAGCTGAGTTTCCCAAGCAGATAATGAGAGCAACCCTCATGACCAGATGGGTAAGCCTGGGAACAGAGCTACCCTGACCTCTCTCTCTCTCTGAGAGATTCCCCTGCACCTGGGAGAAAGAGAGAGACTGTTTCTGTCCTGAAAAACAAATCCTCTAAGTCAACAGAGCATCCAACCATTCCCTTAGAGGGAAAAAAAAAGTTGTCCAGGATCTGGACCCCTCCCAAGTCCAAGCTTGATGGACGCTCACCCTCCCTCTC
This sequence comes from Pachyuromys duprasi, assembly GCA_028658305.1. NCBI lineage: Eukaryota > Metazoa > Chordata > Mammalia > Rodentia > Muridae > Pachyuromys > Pachyuromys duprasi. The sequence continues at coordinate 46,249,996 of CM053767.1, read as the reverse complement.
CATCTTTGTAATAATGTGGGTCATCCTATGACTTGTTTAAGGAGGCAAAGAGACTCCTTCACAGTTTTTGTCCCAGTCACAGGTAGAAAGCTCCTGCCCTTTAATCCAGACCTCAGGAATCAGTGGGTGAGAAAGCAAGAGACCAAGATTTAAAGCTAATACTTGTGAGGGATTCAAGTGTGAAGGGATTGCTCCAAAACAAAGGCTACCAAATTATTGTAGCCTTTCCTTTGACACCAGTGTCAACTGAACACAATCCAAGTATGCTGTACATATTTGGGCGTGTCACAAGAAAGTCCAATGTATCGTACAATTCATATATAACACAAAATTGTAAGGAGTCCTATGTTCGCTGTATGGAGGCAAGCACAATAGCTCAAAACTGTTCTTATTGGCCTGAGGCCACACAGCTGGATTGGCAGGCCTGGGCTGCTGTCCATGCTCTTTCTGAACTCCTGAGAGACAAGCTGCGAAGAGTGTGATGAAGTAACTCATAAGAGAAGCAGCCATGGCCTTGTACCAAGAAAAAAGGAAAGGCTTTTAGTGTGCTTGTTCACTTAGAAAATATTCAGGCTAGCGTGGTTTGCTAGGGAGTTCTATTTGCCCCTCACCCCATCTCCTTAATGCATTACATTCTACATTCAATGCCCTGGAAGATATTGAATAGACAAGACAGAATCCATTAGGCTCGTTGATTTATGGCTTTTCAGCATTTCGAAGGAGCGGCTCTCGTCATGAAATTGGTTGCACGCAACAGCCCCTTTTAGAAATGTCTAGCACTGCCAGCAGGTGATTTATGCCATGCTCCCCTGATTGCTTCTTTTTGGAAAGAGAGCGGAAACATTAGTGCAAAGCAAATACAGTGCCCAGTGCCTTCGGGACCCCTTGCCCAGCAGTCTTGTGGCCTACCCCCCAGGAGCCCAGGAACTCCACACTCACCAGGCCTCCTCTTACTGACTGACCTTCAATGACCATGGCTTCTGGTTTGAGGTCACCTACAGGGCTGTGCACAGAGTCCACCCACAGCTGTATGTGCATCCTCTGGGGCCTATAAAAGAGAAGCCATGGGCTGCAGTGAGAACCAGCTAGTGTCCTTCCGTTTTGCATCTGATAGTGGTAGTTTGGCTTGGGCAGGCCTGCCTCTGGTTAGCATGTGCACACCACGAAAGACAGACACTCTCTCCTACCCCAAGCCATTCCCCAGAGCTGTTGATTATCATTCCCTAGATCAGAAGCACCCAGAAGAAAGCAAAGTTGTGATTTATGTAGCCTTATTTTGTGTGCACTGTTGTAGTCTTCAGCTGTGGGGATCCATGGGCCAGCATATAGCCAGTTATTCTTGCTTCAGGAACTATTTGGGAAGCACCCCTTTTTATCACTCCAGACATGAGTTCTCAGAATGGTAGCCCCTGGAGCCATAGAACCTTGGCCAAGAAATGAGTGTTTCAGGTGGTGAAAAGATACACTGGGGTCTTAAGCAGTTCTTAAGCCCTTTTGCTTTTGTCCCAGAAGCCAAATGCTGTAAGATGTATCCTCCCATGGGACCTAAGGGGAAAGTCATAGTAACCCAGGTACAGAGACTTCCAGGAAAAGAAAAGAAAAGAAAAAAAAGTCCCTGATCACAAAAACATCTGCTATCTGCAATAACTAATGGAGATTTTGTGCTGATATTGAGGTCTCCCCTTCTACCACACTGCCTCCCCCCAAACTCAGCAATAGCAGTCCCCAGTATCTTACTGTCCTGGGCTATTCATCTCTGGGGCTCTTCTGAAATCTGTCCTTTTTCTCCTTCCCTGGGGCATCACTACCTGGTGGAGCCCATGGGCTTTTCAAGATGTGGCCTGTCTCCTGGCAGGGTTCTCCTTCATCTGCTTCCTGTCTCAGTTCCTGTCATAGCTCAAGCGTGAGTCTGGATCTGGGTTATCACACCACGGGGTCAGCAACAGCCCATGGCCTCTCTGGGATAGCAGACAGGTAGACACACCACAGTTCCCTAGAACTGTCTCTCCCTCTGGACGTGTGTTGTGCAGACATGAGCTCTAAGACTGAGAACACTGCAGTCATCGTGAAGGAAGCCAACTGAAAGGAGATGCTGCGTCTCCGGGAAGAAGAGGGGAGAGTCAGAAGAATGTGGGATTGTAAAGACATCACGGGACATGTATCAGCCACTCAAAAGCTGCCCTAGTCCAGGTCCCAGTTAGGAGAGTCCAGAACCCCTAGGACAGGAGGTCTGATTGTGTTCTGTGACAGACCACGTCTAACTAGAGTGACACATGACACATTGTCCAATTCCAGCCGCTCTGGAGAGTGCAAAGGGAACTGCTGGTGAGTGCTGCTGCTTCCAGGCCAGCCAGGCTGACCTTCACTGGTAGGAAGCTCAGTTTTCTTCCTCTGAATGAGTCACCTTTGATTGGAGGGGAAAGGAAATTCAGAGGCACTAGAAGAGATAGAGTCTCCTGACCTAGGCCCTTCTGGGATCTCTGTTCATGCTGGAGTCAAGTAGGTTTTTTTTCTCTAACCCTGGGTCAAATGGCTTCCTGCTCTGCCTGAAACCTTCCAGAGTCACTCCCTCCTCTCTCCTAGGACAAGTCTGAGCATCATGTGATGGGCTCCAGAGATTCCCTGGCCTCTGTGCTCATCCTGTGGACTGCTCTTCCCTGCTTCTCCCTCCCCACCCATCCATCTACAGTCAGTGTTCACCTGTGGAAGACCCACCTGGGGTCCCTCCATCCTCCATCCTGATGTGACCCTTCACCGTAGAACCTCCAGATGCGGCTCCTCCCTGCCCTTCACCTCTTGTTTCCTTGGTGTGAAGATCCTTGAGCAGGGGTGTGTCCATTTTCCTTTCACAGTACCTGTGCAGTGTGAGCAATTCAGAATCCAAATCTGTCAAGTTCTAGAAAGATGTACCATGACGTAGCTCAGTCAGATGCCTAACACTCGGCAAGTGCTGGGTTCAGTCCCCAGGTGTTTCTCAAACCAGGTGTGGTGGTGCATGCCTGTAATCTCAGCCCTTGGGAGAAACTCAAGCTCCTCAGCAGCATAAGGAGTGTCCAAGCCAACCTTGGTTACTTGAAACTCTTCTGTCTTAAAAAAAAAAAGTTATAAAATAAGGCTATGGTAGAAACCCACAAAGACCCCTCTTCCGGTTCAAAGTAGTCCCTGCTCTGGTAAGTAGAGCCTTTCCACAGTTTCCAGGAAAACCAGTTTTCTCTCAAGGCTCCTTTATCACACAACAGCATTTCCTACAGGTTCAGAAGGATGTTCAGTGTCAAAGACCACTAGGCAGGGGAAAGTAGTCTTGCCCAGGTCTCTCCCAACCTTGAATTTGATGCACCTGCTCTTGCCTCTGGAGGAAAGGTATTCAGATGGTATTTTTTCATCCTAAACGCTAAGCTGCGAGGGCTAATTTCTTCTTCTCTGTGCTATCCAAAGGTCAGCTGTTCTTCTCCAGTAATTACCTTTTCCTCTTCTGGCTGGCATCCACCGAGGTGAAAATTGCTTCTTTTGTTAGCTCAGCCTGCTAACTAGCTTCCTGCCCACAATCCCTGTCCTCGTAAGTGCCCCACACAAAAGTTGAGTGCAAACCCTTGTCCTAACTCGCCTGCATCTGTCGTCACCAACAATGCTAAGTCTGTAATTATTTTTTGTTGCAGATTCACTCTCTCTATGTTCAGTTAACTGGGGGTGATTTCTGTCAGCTCCTCACTTGGCTGTTTTGCCCTATTAGGGAACAACTCAGCACAGGTTCTCTTTGCCTCAGTCACCATGTGAGACAGAGAGGGAATAAAGAGCTGAAACCTCACAGGAGGAAGAAAACTCAGGTCATGCTGCAAGCAATGGCTGCTCACCTGTTCTCATTCGGTTTGAAGTTTTGAAGTGATGACTAGAAAGGACCCTTTTGTATGAGAAGTCACACCCACACAATTCCCATAGAATTCAGTACTTGGAAATGTTCACCTGTAGCAGGTTTTCTTCAGTCTGACAACATGAGCGACACAGTGTGCTAACCCCCTTCATGCTCTGCCTTAGTAACATCCAGAAGACTGCTCCGCTTCGGCAGCTCAGGCCAGGCCTTGGCTTCTCAGTTCCCTCTTATCTGTTTTCACTGCCCTACTTTATATATACATTGGTATTTTTAGCCACCTCAAAACTCTTTGTCAAGTAGACAGGGAACGGATGACAAAAAAAAAATTTTTTTCTGATATTCAGAGTTTCCTTAATCTTATGAGACCACATTCTCTTAAAAGAGTACTTCAAAATCCACATTAAAAATAATAATAATAATCCCTGAGCCTGACAGGATGGACTCACACTGTGAGCTAATCTGCTCACGTCAGTTCTGCAGCAAATTCAGTTTCTCATTTCACTTCTCTCAATTCCAGACCCTTCCTTCCTGCACTAAGACTGTCATTGAGGTTCAGTCCCTAAAGCTTTTTCCCTGGGGACCAAAAAAGCTGGTCTAGCTGAAGCACCTGGTAGGATTTTTTAATTTGTCTTCAAATGAATATTTTATGTGAAACTTCTGATCACCATTCAGGAAGTGAGCACTGGGGCTCCAGATCACAAGAAGGAGACCTTGTCCCCAACACAAGTGAAAAGCAAGGGCATCGCAGTCTTGGGAAGCTTTGCCTCAATCAGGGACAAGGGCCCAAGTGGCCATCCACCTCCATGGAAAATGGTTTTACTCACATTCTGACACCAAATTGTGGGCTCTTGCGTCACATCAACTAATTCCTAAACTCCTCAGACAATCCTTGATTCAACTCCACAAAAGGGAGTCAGAGCAGATGCCATAGGTTAGGGGAGTCCAAAGGACCACCCCTCACTTGTGACTCTGGCAGCAAGCCCAGGCCACCTGGACTTCTGAACAATTAGCTATGAAGTCAAGATTCTGCTAACTTCTTTCTCACATTCAATGGTTTGCTGGACCAAATGACAGATTCCAGGGAAGTGTTCTACACATGATTGCCAATTTGTTAGAAAGAAGATCATGAAAGAGATACAGAGGACAAGATGTGGATCTCCTGTATGCTTTCTGGGTGTTTTTGCCAACCTGGAGACTCCCCGGCTCAGTCCTCTGCGACTTCCTGTGGAGGATCCATGCAGGCACTGCTGCCTGAACCATGGCCATTGGTGACTAGCTCAATGTCCAGGCCCTCTCCCCTTCCCAACAGTCCAGAGATGAGCTGAAAGTTGCAGTCTTCTGTCAAGTGGTCTTTCTGGAGATCATTCCTGTCCTGAAGTGGTGGAGGAGACCCTCAGCCATGAGGCATCTCATTAGTATACCCAAAGGACTCCTACTACTCAGAGAGTGCCGAGGTTTTTAGGAGCCTGAGGCAAAGACGCAAGTGCATATTTTATTCTCATACTTGTGGACAAGTGCAGACCTCCCACCTGCTCATGGCACCTCAGTGGATACAGCCCTTCCTTACAGTGAGAGGCCTTCAAACACTCAGTCCATCTCTCCCCTTCGTCATCAGTGTTGCCTCTGTTTTAGAACAACAGTGGGCCATCATATCGCAGGAGGAAAACATGATGGGGCATGTTGAGCCATGTTGTGGATGAGCAGCCTTATGGAGACAGTATTCATCATTTCATCATTCACAGCATGCCGACATCTTACAAACAGTACATATGTGATGTGTATTTGCTAGAAAAGGAATCATGTTGGCCCACAGAAATAGTCATCAGCTCTCGCTCAGCAAAATAATGAGCATCTTTATTAATAATATTAATGAGCATCAATATTCTCTGCCACTTCTGTAGTCACCAGTGTGTGTGTGTGTGTGTGTGTGTGTGTGTGTGTGTGGTGCAGGTCATGGGGATGTGTGCACACTGTGGGTGCTTGTATATGGTAGAGGTACATGTTCTTGTATATGTGTGTGCACATGTATTTGCAGATACATGTGTGTAGCCATGCATATGGAGGCCAGGGGCTGATGTCATGCGCCTTCCTCAATGGCTTTCCTCCTTGTTCTTTCCACCAGGGTCTCTCACTGACCCTGGAGCTCACTAATTCAGCTAGACCAGCTGGATAATAACCCCCAGGGATCCACGTGACTCCCACACCCAGCTGAAGGGCTACAGATCAAGGTCACGGTATTTACAGTGAATACTGGGGATCCAAACTCAGGTCCACATGCTTATGAGGCAGGCTGACTCCTCAGGCTTTAGCAGAGTCTGGAGTCAGCTTGATTTGGTTCAGTCCTATCTCCTTCCCTGTATGATCTTGGGCAAGTCAACCTACCTGCTGCCCCATTCCTTTCCTTATCTTTAAAATGAGGAGCACCAGTGTGGGTTCCCAAATACCCACAAATGCGTCTATTTCCTGGGCAGTACCCTCCCACACTGTCTCTGATCTCAGTTAACCATATGCTTTATTTGAACAATATGAAAGAAACAGAGACTTAGGAAATGGACCATTAGATTTTCTCTCTTGCTTCCTTAAAATGCCAAGGACACTTTATAAGCAAAATACCACACCCTTTTCAATATTTTTTTAAAATTTAATAATGTATATATGTATTTATGGGCAGAGAGGGGGCATGTCCTCATGTGAGTGCAGGTGCAGGCTGAATCCAGAAAAGAATGCCAAGTCTCGCTAGAGTTGCAAGTGGTGGTGAGCCACCTGAAGTGGGTGCTGGGAGCCCAACTGTGGTCCTCTGCAAGAGCAGTACATGCTGAACTGTTGAGTTATCTCTCCAGCCCAGAAAACTTTTATCCTGCCAAGGGATGAGCAACTATGTGGACAAAAGCCCTCATTATCCCAGCCACCACACTGAGGCCAGCATAAATCAGCCACCACATGCACACTGACCTATTAACCACCATTGTTAAGGTCAGCCAACCCCAGTTTAGCTCAGTAGTTTTTCACAGAACCTCCATATTGCTTTTCATGACTGTACTGACTCATACTCCATACTGTTCAGGATTCCTGTCTTCCCAGTGTTTGTTTTTGCCTTTTTGTCACTGACTATCCAGCATCAGGTATACCAAGTAAAAGGTGGGACCTTCATACACACTGCTGGACACAGTCTGCCTTCTCTGGAGAAACATCTGCGAAGTTCTTCCTTGAGGATTGGGCATGCCTTGTCACTCAGGGGAAAAACAGAGTTCTATCTGCAAAAGAGATTCAACCATTGCTGCTAACAAAGAAAAAAGATAGAAAAAGGGAAGGAAGGAGTCAGAGAGAATTCATATCAGGCATCGTGCCTCACATATACACAGCAGGAGAGCTGAAGCAGGAAGGCTGAGGCAGGAGATTTGCCATAAGTGTAAACCAAATCTGAACTAGTGAGTTCCAGGCCAGCCTGAGTTACAGGGTGAGACTTGACCTTTAAAAATAAATGAATGAATAAATATATAATAATAAACAATTAACAAGGAAGGGAAGAAAAAAAGTATATGTGTGTATTATAACCACACACACACATATACATACATAATACATATGTTTCATCCTCAAAGAAGAGCAGATAGATAGATGATAGATAGATAGATAGATAAATAGATAGATAGATAGATAGATAGATAGATAGATAGATAGATAGATAGATAGATAGATAGATAGACAGATAGACAGAACTCATTATAAAGGGCAAAAGAGGAAAGAGTCTGGACTACTGTTCTGAAGTCTCACTGCTATAATTGTAGGATGCCATTATGTTGCCAGTGGCTTTTCCTCCCATCCATTAGCTCCCAGAACAACGACTCATGAGACTCTTTAAATATATGGAGATACCTAGGCCATATAGCTAGGCTCTTCTCTGACTAGCTCCTAACTTTAATTAACCCATCACACTAATCTAAATTCTGCCACATGGCTGGTTACCTGAGCTCAGGCACTATACACCTGTCGTCCTCACATCTGGTGGCTGAATCTCCCACACCAGTCTCTCCCAGAATCCTCTCTACTGCCCAGAAACCCTACCTATTTCCTGTCTAAGCTGTAGGCCACAGGTTTTTTAATTGACAGGTGATATATCTGTATAATACATATGAGATTCCTTCTACCCACTGCTCTCTGGTTTTTGGTCTTGGTTTCCAAGATGGGGTATCTCAGTTTCTATATCCCAGCCCAGGGCTGCCAGAAGGCTTTCCCTTGGGTACAATCCAACCAACCGGGGGCAAAATAGGCCATGCCAACCATTCCAGAGCTTCCTAGAAGACCTTGAAGATTCTTTGAAATTGCTCACAGCTGATCGCTCTCTCTATATCTTGAGCATCTTCCTTCCTGGGGGACTTAGAGTGTTCCCCAAACCTTGGATGGTCACAGATGCCCTTGAGATGTATCATTTGTATGTAATGGCAGTTTTCAGGCTCCTACAGTGACTTAGAAGTATTGGAAGGGTTTCCCCTCTGCCATCCCAGGTGGAAATGCCTCCTAGTTGACTTAAAGAAAAAAATTTTGTGTGGACAAACTGTTCTTACAGGTGATCTCTTTAGCTTACAGCCTGTATATGTGATTGCTAAAAACCATAGAGGGTATCTAAAAAAAGTTTAAGCTCAGGACAGGCCACCCATCCTAAGTGTCCTCCAGCAAGTACTCAATGGTTCCTATTTCTTTTGGTAAGTTACTTATATGTGTATGTAAATATGTATATTGGTTTTCTTTATTCATTAATTTATTTATTTAATCAATTTACAGTGTGATCACAGCCCCCACTCTACCCTCCCTCCATTCCTCCCTCACATGGGTATCAACCTACCCTGACACATCAAATCAAAGCAGGACTAAGCACATCCTCTCCCACTGAGGACTGACAAGGCAGCTCACCTATGGGAAGGTCTCCAAAAGCAAGCCACAGATTCAGAGACAGCCCCTAATCCCATGGTTAGAGGACCCACAAGATGACCAAGATTCGTATCTGCTACATATGTGTAGGGGACCTAGGTCCAGCTCATGCATGTTCTTTGATTGGTGGTTCAGTCTCTGTGAACCCCCACGGGCCCAGGTTAGTTTACTCTGTAGGTCTTCTTGTGGTGTCCTTGACTATTCCAGGCTCCCTCAATCCTTCCTCCCACTCTTCCACGAGACTCCCCAAGTTTTGCCTAATTTTACTGTGGGTCTCTGCGTCTGTTTTTGATCCACTGCTAGGTGGAACCTCTCGGAGGACAGTTATGCTAGGCTCTTGTCTACAAGCATGGCAGAGTATCATTAACAGTGTCAGGATTGGCTCTCTCCCATGGGGTGGGTCTCAAGCTGTGCCAGTCATTGGTTAGCCATTTCCTCAATCTCTGCTCCATCTTTATACCTAAAATTCCTGTAGGCAGGACAAGTTTTGGGTCAAAGATTTAAGGTTGGTGCCCTCCTCCCTCCACTGGAAGCCCCACCTGGCTACAGGAAGTGGCAACTTCAAGCTCCATATCTCCTGCTGCTTGAAATCTCTCCTAGGGTCATTTTCATAGGCAATGGTTCCTATTTCTAAAGAGTAATTGCAATAATTATCCCACAAGGCTTAGCTCAAAGGCGATCTCAGCTGGAACAGTGACATCCCAGGCCCAGAAGTGTGCACTGTCTCTTTAGGAAATATTCCAAATCATTGGATATCCATGGTGGACAGAGAGACTCTATTCAGTTTCTACAACAGCAGCAAAAGTATTGTCCATGCTAGGAACAGTAATGCAAATAGCAATGCAAAATCATAGCAATGATTATGGTAAGCATATATACACAGTAACAACTTAAAGATGACAATAATACCAAACTATAACTGAAGGTATGGCTCAATTGACAGAGTGCTTGCCCAGCATACACAAGCTCCTGGGTTCAATCCCCATCACTGAATGATCCAGGCATATTGACACATGCCTGTAATCCTAGCACTCAGGAAGTGGAAACAGGAGGATCAGAATGTCAAGGCTATTTTTTGCTACATAGCAAATTTGAAGCTTGCCTGGGCTACATGAGAAACTGTATCTAATAATCACAATCAATGGAAATGGAAAATAAATACATCAATAATGTCTCTATTTGGTTACCTCCTGGGGTCAGAATTATGCTTGTTTGGTGGTTTATTTGTATACATTTCTGCATGTCTATGTATCTGCACTCTACCATGGTTTCATCATTCTCCGCACTGAGCATTTGCAACCTGCACCAATGGAAAGGAACCCCACTAAAAATATTTGCTATGTTGTATTTTATTTGAAGGAGACACTTTGCATCCTTAAAAAGGATTTCTGATGCAGGCTAAGACCCTCCCTGATGATTGGCTGAGCCTGCCAGGAAGTAGGGGCTGCTTGTGATAAAGCCAGGAAGAGTCTGGTCAAGTAGAGTTAGGTCAGAGTTTGGTTATTAGAATCCTCCATCCCTGACATCCTGGCAGGGTGATGCCAGGAGAGGAAACTGGTGCCTCAAGACGTACTTCCTGAGGAGGTTGTCTATGAGCACCCAGAGAGGGCCAGAAAGCTGACCCCAGGAGCTTGGAATGGATTGAGAGATTGAAGCCCAGCCCTCTGCCAGCCCAGGCCCCTCTCGTAAAGCCTGGTCTCCATAAGAGCCTCCGCATGCTATGCCTTCAGGTATAGCACCAGAGCTCGGTTTTATTAGATAAATAACAGCAAAGCTTAACCAGAAAGCATACTATGTCCACAAAGTTGTGCCTTTTTCATTCCCCTGGTGTCAGCATGAGAGCATACGATTGGAAATTTACACTTCAATGTGTAGCAGTCAAACGCCCTCTCTACCAAGTCTCTGCTATGCTCCTTGGAGGCTGACTCAGCACACTTCAATGGCCTGGCATCTGGGATGGAGTAATTTGGAAAGGCGCACAGCCCTTGATGGAGTTAGGTCAGAGATCCTGGCTCTCAGCTAGCTGTATGGCCTTGCAAATGTTACTCAACTCTTTGGAGCTTTGACTTAAAAGTAGAGATAACATTCTCTACTTTCTAAGGTCACAATGATTTTTTTTTTTAAATCAGACTCACAGCACAATGGGCTCATTCGATTCATGATTCTTAAACTTGGGAATTTTTAGGAATTACCTAAGAGTGGCCAAACATGCAGCATCTTGGTCCTCCAACCCATCATTGGGTGGCCTAGACTGAGTGCTGAGTCTACATCACCAGCCATCATCCAGGCGTTTCTGGTGTAAATGGCTCGTGACCGCACAGAAAGCACGGACACTGGACTCAAGGATTACCTACTGCTGTCCCTGTTTCGTTATGTAATAACTGGGGGGTAAGGGGAGTCTGAGCATGACATACATCTCATACAATGAGATGATTCATCTTTTTTAATCCATAAGTGTCTGCATTTCATTAAACATATTTAAGTCCTCAGTCTGAGATATACCAAGAGCTGTTGGTAAATGACCAATTTCAATGTGTTCTCCTTGCATAGATCTACCAGGTACAAGACCTAGAACGGGGAAGGCCTACCCCAAAGATGAAAGGCATCTACTTCAGCCTTTACAGTCAAAATAAGACTGCATCATAGGTACCAAAGCATCTTATCTGCAGGAAAGACCCTCCTTCCAACCTGTGGGTTGGATTAGTGAGGAGTCAGCCTGCCTAGGCCCATTGTTCTGTCCTTCCAAATGACTCCATGTCCAAGGAAAAGTGGATTTCCCAGAAGAGCAATGGTGGACCTCTGCATTCCCCTCTTCCTACCCTCACCCTGCAGCTGGGGCTCAGACAATAGGCTCTAGGGGATGGAACACTATTTATTTCCTATCTCCGTCCTCTCCATCCCCAGCAGTAGTATCTGTGCTGAAGTATCTGCTGATGTCTGTTATTGCAAAATGAGAGTAGAAAACGCACTGCAGAAGCTTCGGCTTCTGGTACCGCAGAGAGGGAAAGAGGAAAGGCTCCGCAGGCAGCATGTGAGAAGGGCCGTGGGGAAGATGCTTGGCATGAAAGGTAGGGTGGGGTTCACTGGGAAGAACATTAGTGCTACTTGAGAGTATGGTAGGAAGCCAGGCACACAGGAAACAAAGCCATCTGTGGTCAGCTGCTTATGGCCTGCCCTGGGCTCATCCTGCCCGCCCTGGGAAGACTCGAAGCAGTGAAGTTCATGCAGAAGTGTGGTCAGATGAGTGAGATTAGCTGTTATTTTCCAAAGGGGCAAACTGAGGGCAAAGGAAATGAGATGAGATGAGATGGGCGGACCTTTGGCTAAAAGAGCAGTGGATCCCATGGCTGGCCAGTTGTCAGAATCGCTGGAGTCTGGATAAGAGGTCAAACCTCAACACCACCCTGCCTCTCCTCCGCAGCAGTGTGAAGAGGGACCTAGCTGTTCCTTCTTTCATGTGCATGTGTATACGCATGGTGTGTGTATCTCTCTATGTGTGTGCATGCATGGTGTGTGTGTCTGTGTGTATGTGTGTCTTTGTGTATGAGTGTATGTGCATGTGTAGTGTGCATGCATATGTTTCTGAGTATGTGTGTGTGTCTGTGTGTGTGCATGCATGTGTATGTCTCTGTGTATGTGTGTGTTTGTAATGACCCCTCAGCTCGTGTGTTTGAATACTTAGTCCCAAATCTTAGTCCCCAAACGGCCCTGTTTTGGAAGTCATGGAACCTGCAGGAGGTAGGAAGTAGGTCCTCACTGGAGGAAGTTGGTTACTAGGGATGGACCTTGAGAATTTTATAGTCCAGCTGCTTCCTTGACTACAGATACAATATAACTAGTGACTCATGCTTCTGCTGTCCTGCCTTCCCTGCCTTCCGGTGGCCCCTCCAACCACCTCAACCTCATATACGGCTCTCATTATGTCTGCATCCCCAGGCCCAGCAGGACTCTGTAGTCTACAGGATTCTGGGCATAAAGAAGTTAATAAGTAATGGCCCTGAATTTCTGTTTCTAGGAGGTAGATGTCATGCCTCATAAAATTCAAATGTCCATGTGTCCAATCCAGAGAGCATTCTCTTGTCAGAAAATTATTCTTCCTGCCAGTGAAGAACCACAGACACCGTCCCAGCATTAGCCCGGAGAACGACTCAGAGCCAGGGTGTCGCCTGGATGGAAAGAGAGGAGAGGTCCTAACTGATGGCACATAGTTGAAACAGTGTCTTAATTACTATTCTGTTCCTGTGAAGAGAGACCATGTGCAAGGCAACTCTAATAAAAGAAAGCATTTAAGCAGGGGCTTTCTTAAGGTTTTAGAGAGTTAGTCCATGATCATTATGGCAGCCAGGCAGAGATGGTGCCGGCACAGTAGCTGGGAACGTCACATCCCAACCCTCAGGCCTCAGGCAGAGAGGGAGACACTGGGCCTGACATGGGCTTTTGAAACCTCAAAGCCCGCTCTCACTGACGCACCTCCTCCGACAAGGCCATGTTTCCTCGTCTCTACAAAACAGTTATTCTAACTGGTTACCAACCATTCAAACATATGAGTCTATGGGGGCCATTCTCATTCAGACCATCTCAAATAGTATGAGACCAGCATAAGGATAGACACACAGGTAGACAGGATAGGAGAGAAAGCAGAAAACCAACCTGTATGTGTGTATGCGGTCAGCTGACTTTAACAAGAGTATACATCTGGGAAGGGACAGTCTCTACAACAAGCGCTTTCAGGGAAACTTTGTAGTAATAAGCAAAAGAATAAAATCATATGTTTATCTTAAATCGCTACACAAAAGATGAGTTGAGTTCAAAATAGACCAAAGACTTAAATGTAAGACCCAAGTCTCTAACACTCCAGTAAGAAAATGTGAAGAGACAAGGCTAGAGAGATGGCTCAGGAGGTAAAGTCACTTACTGTTCTTTGAGGAGACCCAGGTTCTACTCCCAGCTCAAACCCATCTGTAATTCCAATTCCAGGGGGTCTAACATTCTCTTCTGGCTTCCACAAGCACTGAATGCACATGGTACACACACATACATACATACATACATACATACATACATACATACATACATACATACATACAGGCAAACACACCCATAGATAAAGTAAAAGCAAATAAATCTTAAAAATAAACAGAAAACCTGGAGGGAAAACTTCATGGCTTTGTACTTAGCTGTGGTCTCATGCATGGGGAGCAAGAGCAAAAGCATACAAGTGGAACTTCATCCGTCCACAAAGCTCTGCAAAGCTAAAGGGAGAACCACTGAGTGCGCAGGCAGCCAACACAAAAGGCTGATCTTCAACCATAGATCTGGTAATGGGTGAATAACCAAACTATATAAAGGACTCCTGCAACTTAACAGCAAAATGAAAGACTTAATAATAATTTTTAAGATGGACAAGAGGTGGGAAGGATTGGCTCAGTCCTTAAGAGCACTGGCTGCTCTTCCAGAGGTTCAATTCTCAGCAGGCACACAGCAGCTCACAATTGCCTGTAACTACAGTTCCAAGTGATCCAATGCCGTCTTCTGCCCTCCATGGGTACTCTATTCATGTGGCACACAGACGCTCATAAGGGCAAAATATCCATACATGTAAAATATTTTTTAATGGGCCAAGGACTTGCTATTGACATTCCTTCCTCCAAGGAAAATATTTACTGACCAACAGAAATATAAAGACATACAACATTACTCATCATCAGGAAAATGGAAAGCAAAACCACAATGACATATTACCTCACACATGTTCAAATGGCTATTTTTTAAAATTAGTCAGTATTGAAGGGGACTTTGTACAGAACCTTTGACACCGCTGGTAAAGCTGTGAAATGACACAGCCAGTTTTTCTTCAAGAAACTAAAATTTGAACTACCACATGGTCTAGCAACCTGCTATTTACTTGAGAGACCTGAAGGCCGAGTCTCAGCTGCATTGGCACTCTCGTGTTCACAGCAGTGTTATTCACAATAGCCAAGCTGTGGAAAGCATCTAAATGTCAGGTGGGAGCCTAGAGACAGAACAACGTGTGTGTGCACACATAACAGAATGCTCTTCAGCCTTGGGGAGAAAGCCTGCAACATGACACAGCATACGTGAACCTTGAGGTCATCAGGAGGGGTAAAATAAACTAAGATACAGAAAGACAAACACTTCGTGACTGCGCTCACCTGATGTACCTACAGTGGGCAGACTTGTGGAAGAAGGGAACAGCTTGCTTACTCACTGGATGTGAGGAGCACAGAGAGAATTGTTTTTTTCCAACAGGGATCAAGTTCCAGTCACACAAAATAAGACCTAGACACGTGCTGTCCAGTGTAGTTAAGCTGTGTACTTGGAAACTCAAGAAGACGGCTCTCACATCAGGCACCGAGAAATGTAGTAGTCTATGACGAAGGCTATATTTGTTACTTCTTGTTGCTGCAATAAAACACCGTGACCACAAGTCATTTATGGAAGAAAAAGATTGCCTTATGCTTCCAGAGGGAGAGAGTCCTCGATGGCAGGAAGGGCATGTCAGCAGGCAGCCAGAACAGGAAACTGAGGGGTTACATCTTTAATCACCTGTTGAGAGAACAAACTGGAAATGAGCTGCTCAACTCCAAGCCCGACCCCAGTGACATACTTCCTTCCACAGGTTCCACATCCTAAAGGTTCCAGAACCCCCAGACAGCACCACTAACTAGAGACCAAGCGTTCAAATACCTGAGCCCTATGGGGACATATTTTTTGACTCAAACCACCATAGTGGGCAATTGTGAGCTATGGCGTACTGTGTAGAATACATTGAGACTTAAAAACACCCTAAACACGGATATTTAGAACAGCAGAGCAGTTCAAGAAAGTGGATGAATTAACAGCTTCTCACGGTCAAGGAGGTAAGTATTCCTGTGCCTTTGCCCAACTCAATGCCACAGAGCAGTTTTGCTGTGAGCAGTTCCCCCTCACTATCACTATTGCCTAGTGATGAGATGAGAAACAACCATGACAAAGTCCTTAGGAGAACTAGGAACCGTTTTTGTTAAGGGCAATAAGCCCTTCTCAGCAGCCACCAAAGTCCGTCTAATACCTCCCTGGCCAGAGATGAGCCCTGCTTTATTCTTAAACCAGCCATGCCCCAACTACCATTGTTCAGACTCAATGGTACTCTGTGTTGAGGGAAGGTATGGGAATATCAACAAAGAGAGAGTCTGAGCAACAGTGAGGAAGTCAGGGTGGCTGTTAGGAACCCAACAAACAGGTCTGTGTTTATTCGGTACCTCTTGTTTTGAGAAAACAAAGCGCTTTCTTGACACCGAGGCTATACATACACCACATGAAGCGAGCGCACATTCACGGTGAAAAGAGGATGTTACCGCATCCATGCTCAGCCTTGTGTCTTTGGGCCTTGGAGCAGAATTGCCTAGTAAGGGCTCCTCCCTTGGCTCCCCCATAACTATTTGGCACTTCAATGTCAAGGCATCAAATTTGAGGAGGCTGGGTAGCCATCCATCCAAGCAGGCTGACACACTGCTGGAGACGTCATCTGAAACAGAAGGGTCAAGTATGTGACTAGGTGACCCCTGCCAACCTCCCAACCAAGCTCCCAACAATCCCCTCCTCCTACTCCCCCATATCTAACAGGAAACACACACACTGGACCAACAGCTCTCCAGTTACAACTTCCCGGAAACTACTTCAGGAGGTGAAAGCATTTCCAGAAGGAGCAATCATCTCAAGGAAAGGAAGGAGACTGCCCCACACAGGAAGTTCTGGCAGGGAAGCTGTTGTTCAGGGCACATGTCCCCCAGCATCCTGCAGGAAGCTAGCTGTCAACTGTCTCAAATTCTGTGGCTGCTGCTGCTCAGAAAACAGGGTCAAAGGAGTCACCTTACCTTATTGTGAACTTCAGAATCCAAATTAGAAGACTTTAAATTTGGCTAAAATTACTGTTTGGAGGGAAGATATCTGAGCAATACCGTTCTTATCTCAAGGGCTTTCCAGAGTTCCTGAGAGGGTCTGTTTAATGCTCTGAAGAGTCAGGAGTGAGTCACACCATGGGAAGTGACCCAGTGAGTTTCCTCTCTCTGCCTGCACATCCATCAGCTACCTGAATGTAGGTAGCAGGTATGGCAGCTCTTCAAATTTAGAATACAAGTGTAATTGCTGCTCTGTTTTGCATTCATGAGAAGCAGAAGGGCTCGGATCTGCCTAAAACCAACGAACAGATGCTTCAGCCTCACTGGAGGTCTCTAGTTGTAATATTCAAAATGGTGTCAGTGCCCTTGCCAATATTCTTGCTACCTCAAGAGAATCCTCCAGAGCATTCAAAGCAACCTATTTCTCTGGCCGGTGCATGATTTAGATATGAAGTTTACGTAAACCCAAGCCTTGATCCCCAAGATGTGGGATGGAGCCTAATGGGGTGGAGCTCCTGGAAAGGAGCGGGACAAGGAACCTTTAATCTTAGCACGGGGGTTGGGGAGAGGCAGAGACAGGTGGGACCGCTGAATTCCTGGCCACTCTGACTACCCTGGTCTACAAAGTGCGTTCCAGGACAGCCAGGGCTACCCAGAGAAACCCTATATAGAAAAACAAAACAAAATGAAAAACAAGCTCAGACTGTGAGTCACACCCACCAGATTTTTTTCCTGTGAAACTAGACTTTGTTTCAAGTATGACCTTTGAGATGAGACATAATATCAGCTGACCAAGAAGACTGTCACCAGCAGTCACAAGTGATATCAGTGAATCTCCAGCTGCCAAGACAAGCTATGTTGTAGTTTATAAAGGCATCCTTGCTGGTGTGATTGAAAGAGCCACCTCAGAAAGCATGTGTCTCTGTCCTCCAAAAATAAAAGAGCCCACAGAAATGCAGTTACCCCCATCCACTGCAACCCAGGCTGTCAGGTCAAGGCAGAAATTTTGACATTTGTATTCATCCAAGTCTTCCAATTTTCAGTACTGCGTTTTAGTTTTCCAAGGTTCTCAAGATTTCTTGGTCCTTGAAAGTGGACTTTGAGGAATGGAATCACATCTGTGCCCTGGTATCTCCTTGAAACTTCATGCAAGGTACTAGATACTCTAGCTAGCAAATACTATTCTTTGGAAATTGAACCAGAGAGAGGATCTGAGTTGGATCCCTAGGGGGCAACATAGTCAAATACATTGGAAGAATTTGCTTCTAGCCAGTAGAGGGCGAAAGTCATGCGGACAGAGTATTTTCTCAGCAACCGAAAGCTGTGCCAATAAGCCAACCAAGGCAAGGCTCTGAGCCCTGAATGATAATCCAGCTAAGTTTGATAGTCATTCACTTGGATTTCAGGAGAATGGATGCGTTACTTTATCTCTTACGTAGTCACGTTAAGTTTCGAATCAACAACAAACAAATCCCACACCCAGTTTAAGATACCTACAATGTATTATTTACAATTCACCATTTCTCTCATAAAAATCAGGACGGTCAAAATAACAGTTGTAATAATGAACAGCGATGTAGGAATTCTAGGAAAAATGAAGTAACTTAAATGCCTAAAAGTATCATTAGTCATAGTTAGTCATAGGTGTTTAATCACTGTGTGCTGGGGACTCAGCCCCTACTCTCATCCAGCCTCACACCCACCCAGGAAGCAGCTATGGTGGAAAAATGGGCCCGAGTCACACGACTTTGTGAGAAGGGTGACACTCTCAAATTTAGCCCCAGGACCTTTTGCCATCCACTACCTCCCTCAGTCACCATCCGTGCCTTCGTTCAGTCAACAGACTTAATTAGCTACTCCATAAAGACTTCACCTTGTCCTTGCTGCCAGAGACAAGGGGACAAAAGACACGGGCTTCTCCTTTAAGAGCTCATTTTCCAAAGAAGTGTGGAGAGTAACAGGCAGGTCTGAGGATAGAGAGAGCACTAGGGGCTTCGGCTAGACCAGGCTGACTGACCCAGGAGATAAATGGCAGTCTAGAAAGCAACTGGAGAAGGGAGGCACCCCAAGTTACCGGAGGTGCAGATCAGATCTATTGACTAAGTGGCCATGAATGAGAGAGAGAGAGAGAGGCACGCACCAGCAGTGAGTCAACGATTCTGGCCTGTGTCACCAGGCAGATGCTGACAGCTTCGGGGGTGAGTCCGCAGCTTCTTAGTGCTGTGCTGTCATTGCATAGGTGCAGGGCACTCACAGGCTGCATCTAGCTTGAGCACCGATGGGGAAATGATGAAGAATGAGCTAGCTGGGAGGGGTTGCCTTTCCAGCTGCACACATGCACCTAGAGTTCAAAGGTGAGGCTGGCACTGGAAGTATGGATTCAGGATACATTGTCCTTTAGAGGAAGGAGAACAGAAAACCAGGAGAAATCATGGCTGTGTCCTGAAAGAGCCTTTAAGAGTTTTGAAAAACTGGCAAAGATAAAACAAAACAGTGGATTTGTAGAGTATCCAAAAAGGGGGCAACCCTGTTCCCTGGGAAGCCAAATAAGGGCTGAAACTTAGCCATCACACATGTCAGAGGAAGGAGCAACAGCATCACTGCTTCTGGCAGGAATCCTGAAATCCATGAATGAAGTGCAGCTGAATTCTAGGAAAGATGGGGCTGAGAAGCAAGCCCAGCTGTTGTGCTGGAAATGACCCAGATAGGCTCCAGAGGCCCCGGTGTCGATGGTTCTGGAAGTCTGTAGGTTGGTTCATAACATAGCCACTATTACAAGTTAAGTGATAGAAACTTAAGAAATGAATGCTAAAAAGAAGGGTAATAAACAATTAAGGCCCGTCACTTGCTTATCAAGCGTGATTTCTCATTACTGATTCTGCCCAGGTTATCCACATATGTTTTCCTTGTGTATAGGGAATGCTATATAACCCTGAGGCCTCCCGCCTCACTCACTGACACAGCTCAACATTGGCTCTGGTGAAAGCGTTCATTCCATAAGAATCAGCAAATGTACACTTCAGAGTACCTTCTTTCCAGACAGCTGCCTCTTAGGCCAGGATACCACTGACATTGAACCTCAGAGTGATACCCACCCCCTTCCTCCCTGTGGGAAGAAGCCAACAGTTCAAGTCTGACCTCAAAGTAGCACTGACCACAATCCATCGGTTAAAACTGATCATAGGTTGGTACAGCAGGGACAGTTTTCACCTCTGAAGGGCTGGTGCCACAGCTCTAGAGAACTGTCTAAGTGTGGGAACCACACCAGCCTAGGCTGTCAGTGAGGATACAGGGAGCTTTGCATCACAGAGAAATGGATTCCAGCCTCCTGGCTTGACACCGCGTGCTGGATTGTAGGCCCAGAAGACATCCAGAGTTGGAGTAGAAGGCTAGTTGGTAGCTTGTCACCTGTAGTGTACTTGGATGAGGACAAAAAGCAGCAGTAGAGTGACTCCATGCCCCATTCCCAGAAGAGGTGGGATCCTCAGTGTATCCGCGTGTCCACATCCCATTGGCTCTCAGCCCGACCACACAAACCTATCGGAGGCTGTGGGGCACCAGAATGAGGAAGGTGATGCCTGACAGCCAAGCAGTGGGCAGTGATGTTTATTAAAGAAGGAGGAGGAGGGGAGAGAAACAAGGGGATGAGTGAAAAAGGAAAGGAGGAGAAAGGGGAAGTGGGGGAGCAGAGGCAGGAGTGAGGGGATGAGGAGAAACCAGTAAGAATGAGAGGTTGTTGGGTTGTTCATTGGACAACATGAATCATTGATGTATGAGTCACTTGCTACCCTTGAAGACTCACAAGGGAAAGAAAGACAGGAGGACTCAAGGAGAGTTGAGCACGCTGTCTAGAGAGAATTTTAAAAGGAGATAGCCATCCAAGTGGTCTGCTTTTTGTTACAGCTTCACGTGGCAGCTCCAACCAAAATCGGCATCTTTCCGCACGCCATTGGTTACGGCCCAGATGTGCCCCGCCAGCCAGTGCTAGGTAACCAGCTGATTGTCCTGAGAAGGCTGACACTACACTCTTCTTTAGTTCCTGTTTGTACAGCTTAGTTTCATAGAAGTTCTTATTTTTGACGTGCTGGGAACATGCATCACCAGTCAGAGGACTTCATTTATCAAGCTGTCCTCAGGTGTCATCTGCATATCACCCTGGGGTTGAGGTTCATCTTTTTATCTTTATTTTATTTTTTAAAATAATTCATTCACTTTATATCCCAATTGTAGCCCCCTCCCTTGTCTCCTCCTGGTCCCACCTTCCCTCCATCTTTTCCCCCATTTCCCTCCCCTAGTCCTCAGAAAGGGGGAGACCTCCTCCCCTACCATCTGACCCTAAGCTATCAAGTCTCCTCAGGACTGTCAGCATCCTCTTCCTCTGTGGCCTGGCAAGGCTGCATCACCAGAAGGGAGTGATCAAAGAGTGGGCAACAGAGTCCAAGTCAGAGACAGTCCCTGCTCCCCTTAACAAGAGGATCCATATGGAGACTGAGCGGCGTATGGGCTACATCTGAGCAGCGGGCCTAGGCATCTCTAAAGACACCAAATGTGCCCTGCTACAGTTGGGAGAGAGACTGCAGTGAAGCAAGTCAGGAGCTCTTTCCCAGCTGCCACCTTCCTGTTGTCTAGCACTGTCCAGCAGAGCAGAGGAGAGTCAAACACAAAAAGGGGAGTTTTGAAAGAGGGTTGAGTGTAAAATACAGAAGGATTGTCTGAAAGCAGATTACAGCACATGTGAACTGCAGCCCAAGGGGTGGCTTGGAGCCTCTGGTTCTCTGTGTGAACTGGCGCTAACCATACCTGACTTGGGCTGTCATCAGCATCCAGCAGCAGCAGGTCTGGGAAGGGATGACACATGTGTGTTTACAGATGTGCCCCTTGGGATTCAGGGGTGAGAGAGCCCTGGGGGCGGGGGAAGCCTCTTTGTGCACATGGAACAGCTTTTGAGCTGGAATTTTCATTTCCACAGCAGGTGACTGTGAGACACTCACCTTCAGAGAGACAGAAGACAGCAGAGAGCTAGAGGCTGGGAGCAAGAGTGAACAGTGAGGAAGGCAGCAAAGGGGAAAGGTAGAGTTGAGCATGTTTGTATAAAAGCATAGCTCTCGCCTCAAAAACGATCAGAAATCATTTATTTTGGAGCAATAAAGGTGCCCATGCTTACCCCAAGTTCCTTGTTCCAACATGAAAGCAGTTTTACCAAGTTTTGTGGTCATAGAACAAAGATCAAGGCGCTTGGGTGGTCACACAGGGAGGAGACATCTCAGCCAGGGACCTCAGATGTATCCGGTGCCTTTTGGTTGGTGGAAAACTAGCTTTGTTAGGTTAATACATTCCACAGGCTTTTTTTTTTTTTAAATCTGTGGTCAGGATGTTAGTTGGGGAGAAGGAAAAAGGAAATGGCTATTCAGTGATCTAAAGATACCCCAAGATAAATTATAATTAGGCTCTGGGCCTGCAACATACCAGTCATGAGAGTTCTAATCAGTTTTTGCAGACATGGCTTCTTCCCAGGAATTCTCCTTTTCAGGCTAGGGCATAGGTGGGTACTGTAGCTGTTTGAGTCCTAACTCCTGCGTTGGGTTGGGAAGGAAGAAAAGGCAGGGCAGAAGCAGCTATGGGGGTGTGCCCACTCTTACAACCTCACAGATACAATTTGTCCCCAGAAGTCTCCTTCCCGTTCAATGACTTGGCCATGTCTTTGAAGACTGGTTGTTTCTTCTGTAAAAGAGGGTGGTAGGAATCCTCGGGGCCTCCTCAGTGTCCCAGGGAAACAAAAAATAAAACAAAACACACTGACCTCTTTCCAACTCACTGCTGTATGAGGAGGGAAAAACAACGTGATCTACAAGCCTCGGAAGTTTCTAGTGGGAGGAATCCCATCATGGAAGATGGTGTTTCTCAGTGTGGATGCCTCCTATGCATGGCTGCTACCCAGGGGATGAGGAATTCTCAATGGCAGCCTCTGTTGCATCATCAGGGAAGAACAGTAGATAACACAGAAAGGTAACCTGCCAAGGCGACAGCGTCTTTAATCTCTCGGGGTAGCAAACTGTGGGGAAAGCAAATAATGGCAGATAAAGGAAGCTAGTTCAGCTTGTTCATGTTGATTCCTCTGGTGCCTCTCTAGGTCCTCTAGGGTCCAAAGTCATCTTCAGTGTCAACCTTTGTCCACCCTGATGGGAGGGGCAGGCAGGGAAGCTCTCTTTGGGACTTCATGTGCTGATTTAGGCAAACAGCAGGACAGGAAGCTCACCTGCATCTTGCCTCTTTCCTGTCACTTGAGGGCTACCTACATATGCCAAGGGGTGTGTTCAGGGAAGTGAGTTCTGTCCTTCCCTCCCGCTCCATACATAGACTGTGTGCTTTGGGGTAAAACAAGCTCTGGTACCTGGAAGATGGGGGAAAGTTGTGTAGACGAAGTCTGCAAGAATGTGCGTGGCTGACATGAGCACAGCCATGGGGAAGCACCAATGCCCCAGACCCGTTAGAAAGGGAAGGCTTCCTCCGGTTTGAGTGTGGATCCTGATGGACGTTGACCTTCAGCTAAAGCCGGTGCATTCAGAATGCACCGACCACCGACCAGTGCTTCCTCATCCCAGATGACTGTAAAACTGCTCCCCTATGGAGACCACCTATGGGGAGATTAGTTAAGCCATCTCTTCATCCACGCTGTAAATAATACATTGGTTGAGTTTCAGGGCTACTGCTTGTGTGCATTAAGTGCATGGCCACTGGATGCCCGCTTTACATTGCTTATACCTGTCAGTTCTTCATTCCTGACGGCCCCAGTCAGATCAAGCCCAAAGCGTGTGGGTTGGGGCGGAAAGTCCTTTCTAAAGGGAGGTGATGGTGGCGGCATAGTAACAACGCTGACAGAGTATCACCTTTCCTAAGCGTGGTCCACTCCCTGCCTTCTGAACTCAAGCGATAATGGCTTGGGGCTGGGGCTCCTATGGCATGAGGTTAAGGAGGAAGGGGTCTGAGACAGCTGCCTTGTGTTCCCAGGCCAGCCCATCCCATAATAAGCACATTGTCTGCATAGCTCCCCAGACATTCTCCATTGAGTTTAAATAACTTCAGGTAGCGACAGGCCACTGTGGAAGAAGGTCCCATTACCTCGTCTGTTTGTTACCATATGCAAGGTCTGGCTGGAACAGATCTACTGAAACAGCCAGCAAGGGGTGCACAGGCCTAGGGCAGGCCAGACGGGAAACTGTCAACCCAGTGACTCACCTTTCCTACCTAGAAATAGCAGGTGAGCATCCCATTCTTCTCCATGACTCACCCTCTACCCGTGAGCCTGCGTGATTCCACCAGCACCCGTTCCACCTAACAAAATCTGATGCCTGTGGGCTTGGCATCTAAGTCACAGTTCCTCAAAACACTGAGCTGTGGAAATTTGTGGGTTAAGAAACATGAGCAAGGTCTCTCTATGCTCATTGGCAAATCCATAACTTCCCTCATTAGATTTCTAGGATGGACCACAAGCTCCCCAGCCTCACCACCATTCTGCAAATGCTGCATTTATGAAGCCTACCAGAATCTTGGCAGGCAGGATTTCTAAGGCAGACAAGGAAGGAAAGCAGAGGTCAAGGTTCATTAGAGATGCTGACGTACTGAAATGTCAAGGTTGCTGTGTAAAGCTCCATGCCCACACAATGCAAATTTCTACTCCCTTGGTATATGCACTGAAGTTAGTTTTAACTCTGAAATTCTGGGTCTAAAATAAGTCTGTTGTGGCATTTCCTATACCTGTGCCCTTCTAGAGGTTTCCATTCACTGCCCTGCTCATAGTCAGTGATTCTTACATAGGAATGGTCAACGGATGCAAAAAACCACAAGCTTTATGTTGAGTCTGAAGAGCTTTTTCTTGATAAAACTACAGGGAGTTCTGAAAATAAGGGTCAGCAGTTAAGCTTGCTGCTTTTCCAGAGGCCCAGAATGTGGGTCCCAGCATCCATTCTGGGTGGCTCACAGCTGCCTGAAACCGCAGGACCTCCAACAAGATTCAATGTCCTCTTCTGGCCTCTGAGGGCAATTGCGCACACACACACACAGACTCATACACATACATACATAAGTAAAAATTTTAAACCTTTTTTTTAAAGCTAAGAAACAGATATAAGTTCCAAAGCAGTAACTAGAAAACAGGCTTCTTCCTGGCCCACCGTAAGTTGGCTCTCTGCCCCCAACCACGTTCAAAAGCCTTTGTTATGAATGTGTAGAGGAAGTAGGCCGCAACCACACTGGAGCTAAAAACACTACTGGTTGCTGTATGTGGTTTTTGTAAATCAGTTTCAGTACGTCACATTTCCACATCAGATGTGTGATAACAACACCAAGATTACCCAGGAGAAGGATGTTGTATCATGCGACACCTGCCCATGTCTGTAGTTTCCTTGAGCTGACAAAGAATCCTGTGTTGACATGACTGAGCCATCTAGAGGAAAGCACAAAAATCTGAAGTAGGAATGAGCCAGGAATGTGACAGAGGTGTGGCCCTGACACATCTTAGTGGAGGCCAATTGGCACTAAGACATTCCTTTGTACTGTGTGGAATGAAATAACCAGGTGTCAAAAATCTACAGCCTTGCAACACGGAGCTGTAAAATATGCTGGCTGCGCCTAATAGCCTTTGCAAAATATAATTACAGATTCCAGTGCTTTGAGAGTCACCATGGAAATGACTCAAACTAACCTAAAATAGTAACAGAAGCTGGTGGAAACCTGGTGTCCATGTGTCGAAGCAGGGGGGAAGCCAGGAGTTAGCAGGCCAGCTAGAGGCAGAAAGTGGGTGCCCCTGGGAGATAGTCCCCAACCCAACTCTCCTCCACAAAGAATGGGATCTGAAATTTAGCTGGCACACATGTCCACACAGACACCTCCACCCACTGCAGAACTGGAGAGACTTCGAATGTTTATTTTTAAATTAAAAAAAAATTATTTGAATGTAGCTGAGTA
Source organism: Pachyuromys duprasi (assembly GCA_028658305.1). NCBI lineage: Eukaryota > Metazoa > Chordata > Mammalia > Rodentia > Muridae > Pachyuromys > Pachyuromys duprasi. The sequence continues at coordinate 46,224,334 of CM053767.1, read as the reverse complement.
ACTTTCCAGAGAGAGAGAGAGGACCTGGACTACACTGAGTTCACATACTAAAACAAGAGCCAAAAATTTCACATCTGCCCATACTCCATCCCGACTCCCTTATAAGGGAGCTTGGGGAGCTTAGCACGATGCTAGCTAGGAACGCCTATTTTGTAGTCCTCCCTGATTTGAACCCCTTTATGAGAAGACATTGAGGAGATGTTTGAGAGCACATATCCCCAATTAATCATCTGTACAAAAAAAAATCTTGTCAAAGCCAACTTTAGAGCTTTCACAATCAAGACAGCATTTACAATACATGCATATTTTATAAAATATTATAATAAAGAAAATAATTGGTTATGTTCCTTGTCACTAATTTAGCACTTATTGTGGCATGATTTATTTGATCTAGAGGCTTTATTCTAACTTGCTTTGGATTATAAGGCTTTATTCTAACTTGCTTTGGATCCTGACCTTTGGACACACAGGGACAGCTACTAAGTCATTTGGTTGGACTGGCATATGTCACATGCCCCTGTCTCTGCACTGTAGACTGGTGTTCGTCCTGCTTCCAGCATGGCTTTGCAGGAAATGAAATGAGACAAGTAAATCTTTCCCATCAATGTATCAATCTGAAGTGCCCTGCATTCCATCACTTGCACCAATGACCATGGAAGCTGTTCTCTAGACGCAAAAAAACAAAGTCCCTGCAGCTCCGAGCCATCGGGACAGCCTGTCCAGAGCTGTCTCCTTTTGCCTTGTTCTTTTTGCCCTGGGTGATTTCCGTCTCATGACTAAAACAGTCCCTTTTAGTCCAAGTCTGTGGCTTTTGGACTCACAGCTTGCCCTGGGGCTGAGGCTCCAGGCACTGCTGACACCCAAGCCGCGCAGTTTATGGCAAGCTCTGCCTCAGAGCTGTCTGTCCAGAGGTTTCTTGTGTGGGTGGAAGATCTGTCCCTGTTCACACCAATGCTACTCCTCCTCTGTAAAATGAGAGAAATCTCAAAATGATGATGTGAGGAAGGAGAAAGAACTCCAACTAGGGGGTTAGTCCTGGGATGGAGTCCCACCTCCCTACTGGATTGTCTTGAAAACAAAAAATGCAGGTAAGGTCTCAGGCAAGTGGCAAGTACCAAGTAAAGAGAGTTTTATTGTTCCTCTCACTCTGATCACTCCTATTGGTGGATTCTCCTTTTCCTAGTGAGCATGGACGTTCTTGGTAATCTACAGTATAAACTCAGAAAAGCCCCCTTAAATGAGCGGTGTCTGGGCTGGCTGGCCTTTCTCCCGCCACTTGATGAGGGCATTTAGCTCTCTGGCATGACGTGTCCCCTGCTCTGCTGTGTGGATCTTGCATGGGAGCTTCAGAACAATAGGAAATGCAAATTTTCCCTCCTTGAATGTTAAGGGACACAGCAATGTGGGAGAGGGACAATATTAGACCTGCATGCTCAGCCTGGTCCACTTAACCAGAATGAAAGTGATTCCTTCATGCACACGTGTGTATAAATACACACACACACCATGCCACACACACACATACACCACATACACAAACACACACCAAACATACCACACACACACACACACAAACTACACATCTTTAAACAGCTGTGTAAGGTGTTTCTATTAGTATGAACCTCCATGTATTTTTCCTCAGTAGTTTTCCTGCTGCTAGGTCATCATTTTAGAGAAAGATAAATCAAATCATCTTTGCTTAGTATTTACTACCTCATTTGGGTTTTTTAGGAACTGAAATTTGCATTCAATGCAAGTTAAGGGAACAATTTTTGAGAGTTCAAATGAATCTGAATCCCAGCCTAAACCAGGATCCTGCTTCCTCCTTACTCACAAACAATTTTTAAATGAAAGTTAAAAGGGGCTTCATTGTCTTAAAGTGATACAGATACAGATACAGTTCCAGTGTGTGCTCCCAATTTCAGGTGAGAGCTGATCCTCAAAACTTCCTTGGAGAATGGTAAGGCCATGAGGTCCTCAGCAGTGCTCTGGAGATGTCATGACACACGTGAACTCTCAGCCAACTCAGGAGAGTTGGTCAGTCTCTCAAATGCTAATGTGACTCACACTGTCAGTGGCCTCCAACCTCACCGTGTGATTCCATCTCTGCCTAATCCACCTCATAGATGTCTCAAAAATGTTCTTCTTTCTCTTACCCACATGGCTGGTGACAAATACAGTGAAAGTGGGACAAAAGGGTGCTTGGGAACAGATAACCCTGTGGAAACAGAAATCATGGCTTTGCACAGCCATGGCAGTCAAAGGCAAGACTCCTACTCTTTTCTTATTCTGGACCCCAAAAGCAGGAAGCTCCATCAACACCTCTGTTTTGAGGTCATCAATGGCCAAGTATCCTTTTTTAAAATTTTATATACATTTTAAGAAGCTCGTCTGTCATTACTACACCTTGCCTCACTTCCGCTCCCCACCCTGTCTCAGAGTGGGTGGAGAAAGAAAGCTGTTTCCCCTTTCCAGCCAGAGGAAATACATTTGCAAAGAAAATGAACCCTCACAGCAAATTTCTCTTGCCTGGTACTTTGAAAAGTAAATTTAGCTGGGGAGGGTTTGTTTGTCTTTGACAACCAAAGTAATATGAGTGGATCGAGACCAGCTAGAAATATAAAGGAATTTTAAGACATCCATAATCCGAGAAGGTACCATTAAAAACCATATTTAGGCCCAGTAAGATACATGCTCAGAGAGTAAAGAGGCTTGCTGCTACGTCTGAAGACCTGAGTTCAATCCCTGGAATGGAGAGAGGATGGATTCTGAGAAGGTATTCTCTGATTCTGCCTGCGCAAGGCAGCATCTCCCACTCAAATACATACATACATACATACATACATCAAAATGTGTTTCAAACATAGCTCTACCAACATAAGCAGTAGAGATGTTCAGTGAATAATATGGGGTCAGATGAGTCACACTGTAATCCTTAGAGCCATAATCATTCAGAACTTTCTACAGGACTTTCAGGCCCTGGGAACACCAGCAAACACATTTCCCTTGAGGTTATATTACAGCAATGTTCTCTTCTGTGATATTAAGTTCTCAAAGAATCCTTGAATTCATCCATCCTTCCACCAGAAACACTTGCCGAGTTCTATTATAAATGTGTGCACCCTGTGAGCAAATCAATGTCAGTACTACTTTTGCAGATAGGAAATACATTAAATAAGAATTACACTTCACACACGCACACACACACAAATATAATACACACGATTTAATTTTTTTTTATTTAAATGGAGCCACAAGCTGGGAACCAAGGACTCAAAACATGGACCCTATGAGGGTTTCAGATTCAAACCATAAGGCCAGGTGCAGACAGAGGATGGTGTGGGCAGAGTTACAGAGCCTGCAGCTATGCGGCCAGAGGGCACCCCTGTTTGACGAATATCATGGCAGAAGGCTAGGTTAGACGCAGCAAAGACAGAGGAAAGCACAGCATGAGCTGAGGATTCTGAAGGAGGTGGAGATGGAGGCAGAAAAGGGCAGGTAACAGAGTTCACAGGTCTTTTGCCTTCTGCCCAAGAATAATGACAACACACCAAGGCTCTTCAAAGACAGGAGGGCAGGCCTTCAGCCTTGAGCTGGGCAGGATGGGGAGTGAGCAAATGGATGCAGAAGAGAGTGCCTGGAAGTAAGAGACAGTGGCTGGCGGGAGAAGAAACCAAAGCCTGAGAGAGAAGTCAAGGCCACAGTCACCATGGCAGGGGGGCGGGGGGAGGGCGGGGGTTGACATGTAGGGCAAGAACTGGGGATCCATGGTCTAGTTGTCGATGGAAAATGCGTAGGATCTGAAAACAGCAAGGACATTCTGTGCTGGCTAATATCATGTCAGCTTGACACAGACTAGAGTCATTGGAGAGGAGGGAGCCTCAATTGAGAACAATGCCTCCATAATACCGGGCTGGGGGCAAGCCTGTGGGCCATTTTCTTAATTAGTGGCTGGTGTCAGAGGGCCCAGTCCATTGTGGGTGTGGCCACTCCAGGCTAGTGGCCCTGGGTTCTCTAAGACAGCAGGCTGAGCAAGCTATGTGGAGCAAGCCAGTAAGCAGCACCCCTCCATGGCCTCTGTACCAGCTCCTGCCTCCACGTTCCCACTCTGTTTGAATTCCTGGACTTCCTTCAATGATAAACAGTGATGTGGAAGCAACAGCCAAATAAACCCTTCTCCCACCCCAGTTTGCCTTTGGCCTTGGTATTTCATCACAGCACTAATAACCCTAACTATAACTCAAGCCAGGGCAAGCTGGCTCCTTGGTGTATGGCCTGAGCTGTTACACAGTTGGGTCTCACATTTCATTTAAAGCTGTGTTGTCACCATATTGCAGGACTTAGTTGTGTTGAAAATGAGGTAGCTCTGTATTCTCACTCTGCAATAAGCCTTCAAGTAAGATGACTAATACAACCTAGGGGAATGTGTCCTTCATATTTATGTAAAATCTCACATGGCTAGTGGTCCACAGACTCCATGTGAAACCTTCAGACTGTGCATTAATTTGTCCAGGCAGACAGGACCCAAGCACAGAAAAGGCACCTGGACCCAGCTTACTGTCATTGATGTCTGAATGTCAAGGCTGGTTTGTGGATAAAGTTCTTGAGAGCAGAGCACACAGACACACACACACAGGGCTCACTGTATACTCTCTCTGTAGACATTGAGGACTCACACTTTAATAACATAAGCTTTTGCATTCCCTACTTGAAAGAAACAGAAATTTTCTTTATCCAACTTTCATTTCCTTTAATAAACTAAACATTTTCATGAGTTAGTCAAAGCCAATGTCAAAATGAAAATAAAATTTTAAAAATAAGAAGGCTTAAAATGAGTGATTTGTTTATTTTGGCTGATAATATCATAGGCTACACATGTTTTTTTATCTAAAAGAAAGTTAATGATTGAGAAGGTTTTTTAAAAAAAAATTCATGAATACATCTTCGGCGGTTTGAATAGGTGTGGCCCCCATAGACTCATGGGTTTGAATGCTTGGCCCGTCAGGAGTGGCACTGATTGGAGTGGTCTTATTGGAGGAAGTGTGTCACTGTGGGGATGGGCTTTGAGGTCTCCAATGCTCAAGCTACGCCCAGTGTGGCTCACAATCTCCTGCAGATCATCAAGATGTAGGACTCTTGTCTCCTCCAGCACCATGTCTGCCTTCATGATGCCATGCTTCCCACCATGACAATAATAGACTCAACCTCTAAAACTGTTAACCGGCCCCAATTAAATCTCTTCCTTGGTCAGGTGTCTTTTCACAGCAATGAAACTTTAACTAAGACAACATCTATGCCTTTATTTCAGTGAGGAAAACTTCAAATTACTAAACTTCAAATCTAAAGAGATGCTGATTATTCAAAGACCATTTATAATGCCACTAAAATCACTATACAGAATACCTTTTTTCTTTTGTTGATGATGGATTTTTTTTAATCATATAATACATCTGAATATGGTTTCCCCTCCCTCTACTTTTTCTGGTTCCTCCCACCTCCTCTCCCATCTGGATCCACCCCATTTCTGTCTCTCTTTAAAAAAAAAACAGGATGTATTATTCTGTAGAAATATATTAATAAAATAAAATAAGATAGAACTAACAGGGGGAGATAGAATAAAACAAACAACAGAAGAAAATGAGACTAAGAAAAGGCACAGGAAACAGATATAGATACAGACATTCCCTCATTCACACATTCAGGAATCCTATAAAAACTGTAAACTGGAAGTCATGATAATATATGCAAAGGACCTGTAAGGTAAAAAGAGAAATATAAGTAAAATAAAAATAAAAAATAAGATAAAAAATTTGAAAGCCCTGACACAACCTTAAGACAAGGAACCTCCAAAGATGCTGTGGAATTCATTATTTGTTGGCCAAAGTATATTGGCCAAGAGTAGTATATTTCCCGAGTGAGATTCCCTTGGAGAAAACTAATCTATAGTTTTCAAGTTGTTATCAATTGAAGTCTGCATCTGAGTGAGGGATGAGGGCATGTGCCCACTTCTTCCTTCACTGATATGCCCCATCTGATGCAGGTCCTGTGCATGCTGCCTCAGTCTCTGGGAGTTCACGTGTGTCGATCCTGTTGATCTACAGGGCCTTCTTTCTGGGTGTCCTCTAACCCCTGGCTCTTAACTTCTTTCTGCCTCTTTTTCCACTGGGTTCCCTGAGCCCTGAGGGGAGAGATTTAATGGAGACATCCCATTTATGACTCAATGTTCAGAGGTGTCTTACTCTCTGCATGTTGTCTGGCTGTGGGTCTCTGTATTTGTTCCCCTCTATTGCAGGAAGAAGCTTCTCTGATGATGGCTGAGCAAGGCACTCATCTATGAGTATAGCAGAATATCATTAGGAGTCACTTTATTGCTATATTATTTTATTTGGGTTTAACCTAGGTCACTGGGCTATCTAGTCTCTGGTTCTTGGTCATCTAGTGTCAGTTATGGGTTCCATCTTGTGGCATTGAGCTCAAATCAAATCAGACATTGGTTGGTTGCTCCCACAAGCTTTGTGACACCATTGCTCTAGCATATCTTGCAGGCAGTACACCATTGTAGATCAAAGGGTTTGTAGGTGGGTTGGTGTTTAGTTTTCCTTTGATAGGGCTCAGAGTATTTTCCTGTACCAAAGATACTAGCAGATAGGAAGGAAGCTTTCTCGTAGGCACCAGCTTGACTTCTCCATGTTCAGTGAGTTGTGTGGGTGCTGTCTTCAGTAACAAGGCCTTGTCATAGGTTTGTGGAGTTCAGTCTATAGTCTTGGCAACATCCTGGGTTGTTTGGGGATTTGGGGGTTCCCATGACCAACAACTCAATTTTGTGAAGCCTCATTTTGTGACAAGAGCGGTACTGCCCCATTGTTTGGTTATTTCATTTAGGTTGCCTTCATATATGTACTTACTTTAGAAAGCTTCTTCTGTAGTAGGATTCCATCCTATCCTCAAATAGCCTTAGTTTTAGCTGTCTCTTCCCATATTCCCTCCCTCATCCCCTTTCCCCACTTGATCCTCCCACTCTATCTCCTGCCCCCATACATCAGTAACTATCTGTTCTATTTCTTTTTCTTAGGAAGATCCAAGTACCCCTCCCCCATCCCTTTACTCTATATCTAACCTCTGTAGTTCTATAGATTGTATCTGTGTTAACAGCTAATATCTACATATATGTGAATACATACCATATTTGTCTTTCTGGGTCCAAAATACCTCATTCAGCATAATTTTTTTCATTTCTGTCTTTTTGCCTGCAAATTTCATCATGTTATATATTTTTTTAAATGGCTGAGTAATACTCCATTGTGTAAATATCCCACATTTTCTTTATCCACTCTTGTGATGAGGGACATCTAGGTTGTTTCCAATTTCTGGCTATTATAAGTAGAGCAGCAGTGAACATGGTTGAGCAAATGTCTCTGGGGTAGGATGAAGTGTCCTTTGGGTGTGTGCCCAAGGGTGGTGGAACTGGATCTTGAGGTCATCAATTCCCGTCTTCCTGAGGGGCCGCCACACTGATTTCCGTAGACGGCTGTATGAGTTTGCAGTCCCACCAGCAATGGATGAGCGCTCCATTTACTCTCCATCCTTACCAGCATGAGCTCTCATTTGTGTTATTGATCTTGGCTATTGTGATGGTGTAAGATGAAACCTCAAAGTAGTTTTGATTTGCATTTCCCTGATGGCTAAGAGTGTTGAACATTTCTTTAAGTGCTTCTCAGCCATTTAAGTTTCCTCTAAATTCTCTGTCTAGATCTGTACCATTTTTAAATTGGGCTATGTGTTTCCTTGATGTCTAATCTTTAGAGTTCTTTATATATTTGGGGTATTAGCCCTCTATCGGATGTGGAGTTGCTAAAAATCCTTTTCTATTCTGTAGGCTGCCACTTTGTTTGAATAATGGTGTTCTCTGCCATGAAGAAGTTTTTTTTCAGTTTTGTAGGGTCCTTTTATTATTGTTGATTGTAGTGCCTGAGCTCTTGGTGTTCTGTTCAGAAAGCATTTTCCTGTGCCAATGAAATCAAGGCTGTTCCTTGAAGAGACTTTCTCTTCTCTCAGGTTTCATGTTTCTGGTTTTATGTTGAGGTCTTTGATCCATTTGGAGCTGAGTTTTGTACAGGTGATTAGTATGTATTTATTTGGATTCTTCTGCATGTAGCCATCCAGTTTGCCCAGCACCATTTGTTGAAAATGCCATCTTTTTCCCAGTATGTATTTCTGGTTTCTTTATCAAAAATCAGGAGTTCATGGATATGTAGATTTATGTCTGGGTCTTCAATTCTATTTCATTGATCAATGTTTTGTTGATACCTCCAGCAGTTCTTTTATTATTCAGGATACTGAGGCTTAGGCTGGCACTGTCCACTGCTCCTGGTGGGCTTCATTGGACAGCCTGGAAGTCGGGCCCTTCTGTTTTTCCCCCACTGAGAAGGAAGGCGGAAGAAGCAGTGCAAACTTCAACAGGGTGTCTCCTAGTTAATGGATAATTAGAGCACACACCCCACAGGAAGCTGATAAAACTAATTATTATTTTCCTAGGTGCTTCAGAAGGAAGACTTCACAAGCATCACTGGTGACTCTCCGGGCGACTCGTGACTGTGGCTTATGTCTGGGCATGCCTCCATCCTCTGAGAGGATTTATGAGCATCCTCCTGTGGCCTAGAGAACTGGGCCCACTTTGTCACCATAGAATGGAGACCTAGAGCAGCCTGTTCAGTGCTCCCAGTTAGACTGAATTTCAGAGGAGTGACAGACAAACAATGGGGCATGCTTGCTGTGCCAGGCGGTGGTGGCACACACCTTTTGATCCCAGAACCTGGGGAGGCAGAGGCAGGCGGATCTCCATCAGTTTGAGGCCAGCCTGGTCTTCAAAGTGAGTCCAGGACAGCCAAGGCTGTACAGAGAGACCATGCCTCAACAAACAAAACAAAACAAGAGTACTTCTGCTCTTGCAGAGGACTCAAGTTCAGCTTCCAATACCCACATGGTGGCCTACAACTGCCTGTAACTCCAGTTTCAGATGATCTGATATCCACTCCTTCAGCACTCAACATATTCCTGTAGTGCACTGACAGGCCTGCAAGCAAAATACCCGTAAGCATATAGTCAAAATGTGAATTAAAATTTCATCGTCACTTACCTGAAAGTCAAATTTAATTGATCCTCTTGTCTTTTTTTTGTTGTTGCTGTTGGTGGTGGTGGTGGTGGTGGTTCAAGACAAGGTTTCTCTTCATAACAGCCATGGCTGACCTAAAACTTACTTTGCAGACCAGGTGGGTCTCAAACTCAGAGAGATACTGCTGCCTGTACCTCCCCCAGTGCTGGCATTAAAGATGTGCACCGTTAACCCCGGCCTGAGCCTTTGTTTTATCTCTTCACTAGGGTCCCACAACCTAGACCACTGAGAAGCATGAACACCAACTCCTACCCTTAGCAGTTATTGGTGGCAATGTTGCTCCCACAGCATGTAAACACTCCTCTTAAAGCTGACGTCTGTTGGAGATGCTGTTCACCTGTATTCCGGAGCTGCGGCCCTAGATGTCAGGTCATGTCCCTCCTGTGTTCTACACAGAGCAACATGCTGTTTACTCAGGACTTTGTGAAGATGAAAGTGCATCGAAAAGATGGAGACCCTCACTCTGTATTAGAGATAGGCTGATCTGATGTTATTTATGATTTTCAAGGTTAAAAAACACTCAATGATGGAACTGCCTGAGTCCTACCAGTCTCTACAGGGTGCTGGCAAGTAGACCACAGAGCACTGGGAATGGGGTATAGCACACCCCTCCTCGGTGGTCCAGCTGGGACCCCTTCAGGAAGGCCATGTGGTCCTGTGGTGCTGTCTGCTTGCCACTGTCGGGTCTTCCAGAGGAAGCCTTGGTCCAGCTCATGTGATTCCCCCAAAGTAGAGCACGTTTCCTGGCTGCAGCAGATGAATCTCATTCCTCAGCAAATTCTCTGGGAAAGGCTGACTGTGGGAAATGGGCTCTCGTGATGACTCAGTCACCAGGAAGAGTAAGTCTTGAGATGACAAAGATAGTTGATGTAGCCGGCAGCTTCTTTGTTTTTTTGAAAGAACTTCCCTAATTCCATACTTTATAAGCAGATAATATCAGCCTGCTTGGAGGCTGGAAGTAGATTCCACATACATGACAGCGGCAACTCCTTCAGTGTATGCGCCTCTGTGTGGGGGTGTGTACACCTATGTGCGTTCGTGCCTGTGTGTGAGTGTGCGTGCGTTCATGCACGTGTGAACCTGGGTGCCTGTGTGTGCGCGTTTCTATGTGTGTGTCAGTGTTTGGTGAATGTGTGAGCCTGTGTGTGAGTGCTTCTGTGAATATGTATGCATGAGTGTGTGCATGCCTCTGTGTGTGCGTGAGTATGTGAGTGTGTGCGTGTGTGCATGTGTGAGTGCATGGACGCATGTGAGTGTCTGTGTGTGTGCCCTTGCTCACTCACATGTGCGTAGTGTAGAGGATCAGTATACATCACCCCCAGACAGGTTGCCTTGTCATAGGACTGTGCTCCTTTGAGCTGGAGGCAAATGAAAACAAAGACGTGTCCTCCCAGGGCTTCCCTAATCTGATGAACAGCAGGAAGTTCTGAGATTCACAGGCCACTTTATGTCCCCTCTGGAGGAGCCCCGTGACATCGAGGAAGAAACCAAGCACCATGATGGGCCTGAAAATGAGACTTTCTAAGATAACCTTTCCTGCTGCTCCTATCCCTGGTTTTTCTGCCTACAGGAGCCAGGCTTCCTCCTATCTGTCTCTTAGTTCTATTAAGATTTTCTATTGTATGTCACGGTCCCCAAAAGGCTCCAGTTCTAACCATTTCTTTGAGCTGCCTGCAACTGGCTTTCTGTGAAGCATGTGTTAATATGCTTTTCTCTTGCTGATCTGTCTTTTGTCACTTTGATTTCTAGAGTCACAGCTGAGAAATTGCATCAACAGCCACATATGGAAGCATGCTGCTATAGATACTTATGAGATATAGAATGCTACACAGTATTATCTCCTGAGTGGATTGGGGTAAATTAAAGAACTACATTGTAATAATTTAGGATAGTGTCTAAAAAATATAAAGAGGCAGAAAGAATAAATGTTATTTATGTATGATTTAAGTGTTGAGAGATTTTCTGAAAAACAACATAGGACAAGGAAAAAACAGGCGGAAAGCCTCAGGTGTGACAGCTAGAACACAAATCTGAGGACAGGAAACTAAATACACAAGGCAGATGAGTAAGACCTGCTTATACGCTGTAGAGAGACACTCGTGAGGCACAGACACACAGGCCAAAGAAACTACAGAGAAAAAAGAGGCACCGAATTTAAGTTTTAGGCAAAAAAAAGCATCAAGGTGAGGAGACATTTAGGACTAAAAAGAGGGGCCAGGGCATGAGAAGGCAAAGTGGCAATGTCCATTTCTTCACAAAGCAGGCAGTCAAAATGGCAGCAAGGACAGAACAGAGAAGCTCTATTTCAGTGTTGAAAGTCTAACACCAGTCGTCTAAAGAACGAGAACAGAAAAGCCCCGAAGAAAGCAAAAGGGAACTGGTACTCCCCTCCCCCAATAGTTAAAATTAAAATGTTGTCGTCAGAACCTCGTCATAATAGATAGTTATAAAAATCTAGTACTTGGCCCCCACTTGGTTGGCCACACTCCAGACTGTGACCCATACCAATGAGCACACGGGAAGAACCAATTGGAGTCAGCAAGTTATTTGGGGGGGGGGAGGATACAAAGTCGAGGGGAATGGGGATGGGATATGGGAGGAATTACGGGGAGGAACTGGGGGATGAAGTGACTATGATCAAAAACATTAGCATGAAATCAGAATTAATAAACTGTTATAATAGCTAGGCAGTGGGGGTGCACGCCTTTAATTCCAGCACTCACGAGGCAGGGGCGGGTGGATCTCTGTGAGTCTGAGTCGAGCTTGGTCTAAAGAGCTAGTTGCAGGACAGCCAAGGCTATACTGACAAATCCTTTCTCAAAAAAAGCAAAAATAAAACAAAATATTATGATAAAGAAATAATAAAACCTCATACCAAATCTCTGCAGAGGAGCCATCTCTAGGAAATGCACTCACCAAGCTAGCTTACACATGGAGTCAGACATGTCTCCATGTATTTGAAAAGATAGAAAATTTAAAGGCAAGCTATTAAGTCAGAAATCAATAGCAGTAGGGTAAGATCTCTAGGAAAAACTCAAATATTTTGGAGGTAAAAATACCATTACAAATACTGTTACAAATTTTTTTTGAGTCAAAAAAAATCACAAGATAAATTAGAAAACATTTCAAGCTGAACACTATCAAAAATACGGCTTGTCAAATTGATGATTGGTAGCTGAAGCAGGGAATGATTTCAGGAAATCTTGTTTTAAACATTTGGGTAAAGGAAAAGCTTAAAGTAAACTAAGTATCAAGAATCTGCGTTAACAAAGGAGAAGTATATGAGTCAGAAGATAAAGTAAATAAGGAAAAGAAATAGTAAGACTCAGAGCAGAATGAGATGGATGCTGAGCTCTGTGCTCTGCAGTGCAGAGAGGGCAAGAGGAAGCTGCTCTCTGGGAGCCTGGGGAGCCAGGAGCATCTCCATTTTCCATGTGTTGTCAGTAAGAAGCTCCACTCAAGGGAGGGTTGGAAATGTCTTATCATCCTCCTTTCCTTCTCTTTCTTTCTTTCTTTTTTTTATTTTGGTGTGTGTGTATATGTTTTATTTTGGGGTGTGTGTGTGTGTTTGCATGCGTGCATGCCACAGAGTGTAGCTCAGATGACATCCTCCCCACTCCCCTCAATTGAGGCAGGGTCTCTTTGTTGTTCACGGACTGTTTGAGCTTCCTAGGATCTCCCGCCTCTGCTGCCCATCTCACTGTAAGAGCACGGGGATTACAGAGCCTGCCACACCTAGCCCTTGCAAAGCTTCTGCAGATTCACACTCACGTCCTCACACTCACACGCAGCAAGCACTGTACCCACACTGTCTCCCCTGGCCCAGAATGCTGGCTTTCACGTATCAACTAGACTGGGCCAGAAGATGTCCAGATACTTAACCAGATGTTGTATTATCCTGGGTGTTTCTGATGGTGATTTTTAAATGAAATCAACATTTTTAATCAGCAGAGTGAATTGAGCAAATTGTTCCCCCAATAGGAAGGCATTTATTCAAACATTTGATGGCCTTAAACAATTCCTAAGATAGAATTCCTCCTACCTCCTGCCTTTGAAATACAGTATGGGTTGAGTGCCGTGAGGTCGGACCTGATTATTTCCCTCACCCGTGGGGTTTCCTCATGACTCAGAGCCCCAGTCTGTGGTGTTTGGGGGCTCACAGTTCCCTGCAGCGGAAAGCCACCGCTGGTGCTCTTGTTTAAAACTCTATTTGGGGTGTTTAGGCCTCTACCTCCCTTCCACCAATCCCCCAACTTTAAGTAGGAAAGAGAGAAGGTTAGTGGGGAGAGGGGCCCAGACCATTTCCTTCTCCCTGCTAGTTAGGGGAAAGGGGTTCTTTTAGGGCTCTGTACCAATCTCTGTCAACCACTGTGCCCCAAAGCGTTTCTCTCCCTTTGTCTGCTCTGAACCACCACACCGTCTCTGGACTCTACCAACTGCTCCACGCCACGTGCCAGCGCTGAACACCACACTGACCTCCGCCGAACACCTCAGTCTCTTCCTAGCTCTCATATTTATACTCTCAGAATCCTAGACCACCCTCCTCTCCGAAGCACGTTGAAGGCTGCTAACAGCTGGCAAAGATCGTGCCCCGCACATGCCAGGTGTGGACAAACTCTAGGCTAGCTAAAATCCCACACTTGGGATTAAAACAAAAGCATATTTCCATAACATAAAAAACCCCCAAAACTTCCACTACATGAGCCAAAAGAAATCTTACCTGCTCTGGGCTCAGGGAAGGCAGTGGTGCAACTTTCTCTGGTTGTCCTAAATCTGGGTTCATCAGACACCAGCAACCTCCACCTGGCCACCCCAGCTCAACCCCAATGAGAACAAAGCCTGAGGTACACTAGAGGCGAAGTCAACACTACCTCTGCCTTGACCCCCAAGATCGGTCCCTGGGGTGTTTCTCCAAAAAATGTTGGTGATGACATGGCCAAGGCAACCCATGACTAGAAAGGTCTGAGGATGGCAGTGGACCTGGCCCTTCAGAACAGACAGGCCCAGATGAAGTGGTGCCCTCTGCCTCTGCCCTGGGTGCCAAAGCCCTCACGGAGCCACCAAGAGACAGAAAGATGCAGGGAAACTCCAAACGCAGTGGGAACGTCACTTCTGACGAGACTGTCAACACTGCCAGAGAAGATGCGGCACCAGAGGATTCTCTGGAGCTATTAAGGAGATCCTGGGCACTGCACAGTGTGTGGGCTGCAATGAGGGGGGCCGCCACTCTCACGCCACCGTAGATGACACCAGCGGTGGCGCAGTGGTGCCTGCAAGAGAATGAATCTCGATAAAAGACCATGTGAAGCCAATAATAAAGAAATCTGGCCTTCCTTATTCCTGCCGTGTGTGTGTGTGTGTGTGTGTGTGTGAGAGAGAGAGAGAGAGTTTGTGAGTGGTATGAATATGGGAGTGTCTGTGTGTGTATGGTGTATGTGAGAGTGTGTACGCGTGTAATATGTGTGTGGTGTATGTGTGTTGTGTGAGAGTGTATGATATATATGTTTGTGTGGTATATGTGTATGTGTGGTGTGTGTGAAAATGTGTGTGTGTGGTATATATGAATGTGTAAGTGTGTGTGTGTGCTTCTTTGGCTCTCTGGAGCTTTCTGACTAAGAATCTATGTCTAAGCAACAATAGCTCAGAAAGAGCTGCAAGCCCTACTCCGAATTCTTTCTCTGCCCTTTTCCTGTTGAAACTTCAATCAGCAGAGCCCAGTGACTCTGATTATGGGATCAGTCTAGTAGACAGATTCCGGGTAATTTCTTTGTGGGACACTTTGATGAGTGAGTGTGACTTGAAGCCCCCCTGGGCTGCCTTTGCCTTTGCCTTTGCCCCGTCACTTTGGTTGGCTAGCCTCCTTTTCCTCTCAGCAGGTACAAATATTTGTGATCTGTCATTTATCCCTAAACTTCCACTTTTTTTTTTTTCTGTGCTTTCTCCATGAAGAAGTTTCTGGTCATTTCCTTCTTGTAAATAGAAATGCTTGTGATAGTCAGGTGCAAACACCCATTTCGTTACGTGGGAGTCATCGAGACCTGAGCTTTACACGGTAGGTTGTCACAGATGACTTTCCTTTCATTCTTAATTTTGTAATTAGGATGTTGTGTGAATTTTAAATTATGTGGGTAACCCTGTAGCTGGCAACTGACAGGACAGACAGACAGACGGATGGGAATTTTATTCTCGGAAGACAGAGAGCATTACAGGCTAGTCCTGTGAGGAGAAGGTGGGTACAGGTCAAGATGTGAGCCTCTGTTCTGATGTGCACAGCCTGAGAGTCATGTTAAGGGTGCCCTGCATAGTGCGTGGAGAGTATGCAAACAGGAAGCAGGCTGTTGGAGGCCCTGAGGGAGTGTGGGCCCGGAGAACTCCAGCAGCCCAGGCTTCAGGCCTCAGATGCCTCAAAGGCAGCCATGCAGGCCCTGTGGGTAGATTCACATGGTGAAGGGGCATGAGCTTTGCCGACAGGAAATTTTCCGAAGAAGCAGGTGCCAGAGCTCCCTCCGCTGTTTTCCTCTGTGACAGCTGCACCAATGGGATCCCCATCTTCTCCCTGCTCCTGCCCCCGAACTCCTGATAGTGTTCAAACACCTGCAGCTACAAAGGGAAGGCTCCGGGATCCGCCCCAGCCTGGAGCCACCCCAATATGCAGAACTTACAGGGACCCGCTCTAGAACCGGGTCTGCTGAGCCACAAATTCAAGTGTGCCCCTTCTTAGGCAGCAGGGACGCCGGGCACTCCCTCCTCTGTGTCACAGGCACCTCGAATGTAGAGCAGAAGTGATTTGAAAAACGCCTTTCCCAAGGCTTCTTGTGGGACACACTAAGTACCCATGATGTCACCTGATTTTATTAATCTTTATAAAACATGTAGCAGGGACACCTAACGACTTTCCACTTCCCTGTTGAGACCTAATTACGTTTCTTTACCCGTGGGCTCCATGAAACTCTTGTGTTCTTATGTGATAGTTCCCCTTTTCTATTTAAGCGAATTCAGGTTACTGTCAGTTGCTCATACCTAGAGAAGGCTGACTAATACGGATTTTAAAGGTCATACGATAGCTACTGAGAATAAAGATTGGGAAGAGCTAGCTGACACAGCAACAGCATTTGGGGGTCAACAGAGCTGGCGTTTTCCAGTTCCCATGATCGATCCTCTAAACTTCCCACCAGTTTGCTCACGAGTACACACAAAAAATAAGAACGTGCAGCACCACTGGGCAGTAGGGGAGGAGGCCATATGCCAAAATGTGGGGAAATTTCCACTAACCTGCATGATTCATGGCTAGTGGCGGATGGTTCTTGTGAACCCCATGTCCCTGGCCTGTAAAGCAGTGTGGCAGTGCATGGCTGCAGAAAAGAAAGGCGCTGGTCAACTCTTTCAGGGGCAATTTAAAGTTTGTGGGTGAAATCGTGTCAAACACACAAGGGCTATTGGTGTCGTGGACAAACTGATTCTCACAGCCACCCAAATGTTCTCAGAATCGCACGCTGCTGCCTCCTTATCTGTGGAAACGATCAGGGAAAGGTTTTTCTGTCCCGTGCACTTCTCTGTGCCTTAGAAGATGCAGCAGCAACACCACCACCACACATACACACTCACGCACAATCGCACTCACGCACGTGTGCGCACACACACCCTACAGGCTAGAGAAGCAGGGAAGAATGGGTGTTGCCCCCCCCCTCCCGCTCCCTGTTGGCAGAGCGTCCTCTCCTTGGAAGACACTCAGTGTTCTTCCACCACAGTTGTCAACTGGTTAGAAGGCCGGTCCACATTACAGAGAGCTGTGTGCTTTACTCAAAGTCTACAAATGTAAATGCTGGTAACACCTAAGAGAAATAGCTTCACAATAGCTAGAACATCTGGGCCATGACCCCTTTGGAGGTTAAAAGACCCTTTCACAGGAGTTACCTAAGACAGTGGGGAAACACAGATATTTACATTACAGTTCATAACAGTAGCAAAGTTTCAGTTATGAAGCAGCAGTGAAGATAATTTCATGGCTGGGGTCACCCTGACATGAGGGACTGCATTAAAGGGTTGAAACATCAGGAAGGTTGAGAACCACTGTCTAGACTATCATTTGACCAAATATATCACAGCACTACAGCCTCCTAGCCAAGCTGACACATAAAATAACCACTGGGCAGGGCTTGGAAGATGATTCGGGCAGGGCTTGGAAGATGATTCGGTAGATTGTTTATGAGGACCAGAGTTTGATCCATGGTACCCACCTTTAAAAAACTGTGGAGAGGGGAAGGACTCATGAGCCCCCACCCACGACTGAGGAGTTGATACTTTCTGGGAAAGGGAGAGTTCTTTTTCTTCAAGGATATGGTGTCTGGTAGACTGAGCACACTCCCGCTGGACGGCCCCATACTCATGAGTCCATGGGCAGCACAAAGTAGAGTCGAGGGCTATTGGTGAGCTCCTGGTTCAGTGTGAGAGACCTCGACTCAAAAGCCGGCTTAGACCAGGACTGAGGAAGACAGCCAATGTTGACCTCTGACCTTTGCAAGCTCTTACATGCACTTGCCCATACCTGCATAGCCACACACAGACATGAGCATGTTACACACACGCTCACACGTGAGGTCCTGGATCTGGGTAGAGAACAGGGGTAAGGACTAGTGCTTGCCATCTGCAAGGCCCTGGGGTGCAAACCTCAGTAGCGCACTCCCCACTCTGCCAAAGTATATTGAACCCCGGGCTTGCAAAGAGTACGGGAAAGGAGGTGCTGGCTCCAGTGATTGCTTCTGCACCCCAGCAATTGCTCAAGGGTAGGCACCCTAGAGCTGGAAGGAGCCAAGTGCGGGCCCTTTCAGAAAGGCAAATGCTTGGCAGTTACATTTATAAATAACAGCAAAAGCCTTTTTTTGTTGTTTGTTTGTTTCCCGGCAAAGGAATTTGTAGGCTCCGCAGGAAGTTTCTGAGAGATTGAGACTATGAGTCAAGTCAGTGAGGTGTTGTGACTTCATTCAAAGGCTTCTCCTCCCGGCTAGTACTTTTCCATCTCCGGCCTTTTCCACGATGGGTAACTGCATTGCATGCTACCCAGTTACCCAAGCCAGGAAGCAGGCTTTCATCCTGTCTCCTCCCGATGGCTCATTCCCTACATCCAAACAATCTCCTACCGTGTCATCACTGACATCTCCCCATCCCTGAGGACACCATCCAGCATCCTTCACTTGGACTCACAGCCAATCTCCTGGTTCCTCTTTTCTCCCCCATTTCCTCCCTTACCTTGGGACCTTTCCTATGTTGACTCTGAGAAACAGGCAGGCTGTCCCTTGAGTCGCCACCTGCCTGCCTTCCTCTGGGGTGCACAGTGTCCCACTACAGGGGAGGAGGAACACAGAGTACTGATACAAAGTTGGAAGCTACAGCACTAAGGAGCTGATGTTGGGGTTTGGTCTGGTGCTATGTATTCTGATGGAAATTACTGGCCCCCACGATCTGGTTGCTGTGCAGATGAGCACATTCTCATGCATACCTGTCCTTGTTGTGTAAATCTTGCCTAAGAAATTTTTCCTGATTGGTTAATAATAAAATGTCGACACACCTGGGCAGGGCGAAGGAAGGTGTGAGAAGAGGAGGATCATGGGAAGCAGAGAGGTACAGGAGGAAAAAGGAAGAGGCCTCAGTGGGTAAGTGTGGAGAGGAGCACATGGCTGGCAGGGGTGGAGGAAGATAACCCAGATGACAGAATAAGTATTTAAGGAATTACGATGGAAAGTAGCCCACGTAGAAATGAAAGCAGATGGATTGGATGGGGGTTTGAGCAGTTAAAGATGGCTTAGGAGGTCATCTCTGCCATGCCCCGGGTGAAATAAGGCTATTCTAGAATCTATCAGGTGTCTGTGTCTTTTATTGATTGTGATAGCAGGTTAGAAAATACCACCGTAATAATTATAGGGCTAATAATAAACATCACTAGACCCTACCCTTAAGTTAACCACAACAAACCGAATAAATCAACTCTCCTCTCTGAGGAGGTAAAAATGAAGCTAACGTTCATCCCGCTTTCATCACAGGCCTCTTCACAGGCTCGTGTCCTGCCCTGTTAGACACCTCAGAATCTCTACAGATGCTTGTGTCCCTTCCCTTTCTCATCATGTGTTCATATGCACACCTCCCCAGTCCTTCATGGCTGCACTGAGCATCCTTCCTGTGGCAGGTGTGTAAGGAAAGGGCTCTGACCCCCAGTAACACCAGTTACTCCGGGCTGCAGGCCTGGTACTGAAATAAGATTGGTGAATTCCTGTTGCACCAATGGCCACCCACCCCACAGGTGCTCTATGAGTTGTAGGTCATGTATGAATATTTTTGGAACTCAATATTCCAACAATTAATATAATCATGTTTATTTCTTTCACCTGACTCTTTTTGCTTGTTTATTTTGAGACAGGGTTCCTCTGTTTTAGCCCTGTCTCTCCTGGAACTCTCTGTAGACCAGGCTGGCCTTGAACTCACAAAGATTTGCCTGCCTCTGCCTCCCTAGAGCTGGGATTAAAGGCGTGGGCTGCCACCACCACCCGGGTCATCTGACTCTTGACAAGGATAAACAGTTGAAAGAACATCTATCTGTCTAAAATTGCTCTGCTTTTAAAAAGAATTTTTAAAAAAAGACATTAAAAAGAAAAAAATAGGCATTTCTTTCCTTTGGCTTCTTTTCTGCTCCATGTGGTGAAACTATTGTCTCTCCTTTCTGTCTCTCCACTTTTGCACAGGCCATGGATTCCAGAACCCCCCCATTGTCAACAGGTCACTTTAAAAATGACTTAGACTCCCCGGAGTATTTGGTAACTGCAGAGAAAAATGCATGTGTGAAGCAAGTATCTGTGAGCATAATGTTGGCTTGGCAATTTTCAATGAAAAAAAACATGAAGGAAATGTCTTAACATTTTTCTCTCTAACCGCTCATAAAGTGTACAACTCTCAAATGAATCTCACTTTTAAGTATATAAAATGATTCAGGCATCCATTTGCACACTACTCTGTGCCAGTCTTAGAACCAAGTGAAAAGGGACAGCCAATATGTCTAAGCCAATGCTCTGTTTTGATGTAGTCAAAAGTGGATGGTTTAAATCAACTGCCAGACGTTTATTTTGTTTCTGAAATGGAAACTCAGATTATCATGGCAACAGAATATTTGGATGATCTGTGAATTGGGAGAATTAAATTTTCTGACACAATTTCCCAGACATTTATTTTGTTTCTGAAGTTGAAATTCAGATCAAAATTTTATTTTTTCGTACCAGTGCTGGCCAAGGATGAATTTTTTGGGTTTTTTTTTTTTTTTTTTTTTTGAGACAGGTTATCACTTGGCTCTAGCCAGCCTGGACATAGGATTTTAATACTCAAATGCAGGAGAGGTAATCATGGGTTCACAGGAAGCAAGGACCTAGAACTGAAACCTCTAAACAAACTAGGACCCCAATTGAACTCTCCTATCAATAGAAGGGAAACGTTCCCCCAAAAACCAAAACACCACACCTAACCTAGGATCCCCTAAAATATTGAAGTTCCAAATGTGCACATTCAGAGGGACAAAAGCCATCCTTAAAAATAGGATGTTAGGTGCCATGTGTAAAAGCACTTTTATTTGCATGATTCAATTGTCTGGGAGGCTTACTGCTAACCTGGGCCTCATCCTGGAAGCTTCTAGCCTCTGTACAATATAACCTAGACCTATAATGTTTCAGCCTTTGAGAATTACTGCTTAATAAGCTCACCCTTTCATGTTCCTCCTGAGCTCTGAGCTGGCTGGTTCAACTCAGCTGCTCTTGCTCAAACTCCTCTCCCAGCTGATTTATCCAATCTGGCTTCTCTCTCGGCCCCTGAATTGTTATGCTTGGCCTCAAACTAAACCCTCTGCTCTAGTCTCCTGGCTCCTTCTCATTCTCTGGCTCATTTAGTCTTCATCTGAGTTCTGTCTTTGCAACCTGTCTCTCTATTACTGTCCTGGTTAAAACTGCCTCTCCTCTCTTTGCATTGCCCCTTAGGTAACTGGAGAGATAGCTCAGAAGTTAAGAAAGCTTGCTACTTACACTTTCAGAGGAGCCAAGTTTGGCCACATTGGGCAGTTCACAACCACCTGAAATTCCAGAGGAATGAAGATGTTCTTTTGGCCCCCAGGGACCTGCCCCCAAATGTGCGCGAACACACACACACACACACACACACACACACACACACACTTTAAAATGAATCTTTTTTTTTTTTAAATAGGGCCATGTGATTAAAAAATACCTGTAGCTTTTTTAGAAATGGAAAAAAGAAAGTTTTGGAATTTGAAATTCTATTGGTAAACTAATAAATTAGATAAAACTGAGCACGTTCTTGGATCTTTAAGAAGTTGCCCAGACTACAACATAGACTGATTAAGAGATGGAAAAGTAAAGCAAGGTTAAAATTTGGAAAGCAGGCCAGCTGTGGTGGCACATGCCTTTACTCCCAGCACTCAAGAGACAGAGGCAGGCAGATCTCTGGGTGTTCAAGGCCAGGCTAGTCTACATAGCAAGTTCCAGGACAGCCAAGGCTACATAGAGAGATCCTGTCTCCAAACAAAGAGATGAGGGAATACTACTATGTTTATGCTAAGTGATTTGACAACTTAGATAAAATAATAAAAAAAAAATTAAAAGATAGGCTGCCAAAACTTACTCAAAGAAAATATAAATAAACCCAAATCCACTAAAGAAAGTGAAATTTTAACTCAACATTTTTCCTTAAAGAAATCCCCAGGCTTATGTCCTTGACTTTATCAGGTCCTTTACAGTACCCAGAAATGTTCAACAAAATCCAATTAGTCTGCGCTTCCTACCTTGCTCATGGTCAAACAGGACCAAGTGCTTGACTACAACCAAAATAAATGTTTTCTTCCTGTATGTCACCAGATGCTGATGATCCCTTTGGAAAGTTGAAGCCACTAACCGGGAGAGCAGGACTGCCGAATGAGTATATGAAACAAAGCCTTCCCCAAAGTTAAAAAAAAATTATTTGTTAAACCACTGAAATTTGGGGTCACTTATTACAACAGATTTAAAAAAAGTTGAAAAACAGAGTAACTACAACATCAGGACAGTGACACACATAAAAAAGAAAAATACACCCAGATGATGGGGAGAGGAGCATGCGCCACACCCACACAGGTAGCCTGGTGCAGAACACACTGGATCAGAGGGGAAGTGACAGCCTACACACTTGGTGACGAACTGATGGCTGACTAACGCCGTTTAAGAAACTGAAAATGAGTTCCCGTCATCAAGCACGAAAACAACCGCTTACGGGCTTAAACATCAACACAGCTGCTGGCGGTGATCGGCCCCGTCTGTGTGCTCTGTGGGCTCGAGGGAAAGCATCAAAGAGGCAGGGTGGGGGACTCGTGCATGGAATTCTAAAAGCTCTAAACCCCTCCTGTGGCTGCCCTTTGCTTCCAGTTTGTCTCGACCCTGTCTGACAGCTGAGGTTTTCCATGTCACCTGAGGCTAGCAGAGCTGCTGCTAGAGGTCAGCCTCCCTCTCTCCCCACAGCCCCCGCAAACTCTGAAAGGCAGTAAGTTCTCTCACCACACAAACCAACCCAGGCTTTGAAAGACAGGAAGACCTGGGGCTTGACACAAAAGCAGAGCCTGTTGGGAGTGCTCTTCAAGGAAGACACGAGTACATCAAACGGGGACGACAGAGTGTCTCCTGAGGACCTCAGGAGGTCTCAGGACTCATCGGTCACGTCTTTCAAGTCCCTTTCATGGTCACCAGATGCGGTCAAAAGAGAAAATTACAACAAATGTAACCTGAGCGTATTCGCTGGTGTACATTTGCAATCCTAAAATCAGACAACATCTCATTTTAGAAAAACGAGTGTTCTGACAGGTGATGGGGGGGGGGTGACTTTAAAAGGCAGAAAGAGGCGGAGGAGAGGAGAAAAAGAACAGAAGGCCTTGCAATGGTTGGTCATTTTAAGGTCACTTTCCGTGTGAGAACTCGGTGGGATGGGTAGCGACTCCCTTATCGGGCTGGCTGAACCTGCCCTGTTGACTTTGGCCTTTGTTTCTCTCTCTCATGCTGTCTTCTTGGAAGGTCAATTAGAGCAGTTCCAGCTCAGCCGCGGGCGTAGAACTTCAGTATGAATTTCAGTTTGGTTCGTTGGACCTACTACATCAGTTCAGGGCAAACCAATAGCCGCCTCTGGATTGTATCCATCTTTCCCGGTTCCTGCGAGGAGCCATTTCAGGAAACTGCTGTCATAACTGTTACCCGAGCAAGCTTCACCAAGCCAAAAGAGCCTTTTAACAACAGTGTCCTTACAGGGCAACCAGCTCATCATCCTTACCCGGTCAGATTCACCATCCAAAGCACAGGACCTGCCCTCTATCTATCTGTCTAGTCTGACTGACTATTGCATGGCAACCTCTGTCCCAGGAAGCCTGTTTTTCTGACATCAGGGAATGCAACCTAGTTGTTTCTTTCCAAGCTGAGTCTCATCCAAGTAATCCCTTCACTTTGAAAAGAAAAAAAAAGTACCTGTTTGTTCAAGATACAGCTTTAAATCTACCCTTTCATAGCATATCCTGATTCTAGCAATCATAGGTGACAATGAGCTCTTGTGTAGCATGCATCAGAGCTGGCACCACGGGGGATGGGGCAAGGCCTGTGCTGTCACTGACGAGGGCTAAGAGGTCTCATGCTTGAGTTAATGCACTCACACTGCTATCTCAGAATCCCTAATAGCATTGAATAAGGGCCTCTAATTTTCATTTTACTCTGGCCCCAACCCCCCAAATTACACCAGGAACAGAACTTGCATCCTTCCATTAGGTTCCTTGGGCTATGCACATGGGATCTTGAGTTTCTGAGTTCCCAAGGAGCTAACTGCACAAAAGCACATACTTACCCTTCAGGTCACTCAACTTACTCTGTTAAAGATGCACCAGGCTGGTTTTATACTAGGGGCCAAGCAGGCCCTTTATCTTCCCTTAAACAATTACTTTGTCAAAACAAGATGTGGTCTGGGTGAGCCTTGGCGGTCAAAGTCTGGACTGGGCCTCAGGCTGCTAGTTAGCACCAGGGACAGCTGTACTTGGGTTTAAGTGGAAACTGTGTGGTTTGACCATCTCTGATTCCCCCCAAACTGTTCTGCTTTTGCAGCCTGTGTCATCTCTACTTTTCAAACCACGGGTTCTCTGAAATGCAGGTGGTTCCTTCCCTCCTCCCACTCCCAATGGCTCTGGTCTTCGTAGGAGGCCAATTCTGTTTGTAGGAAGAACAGAGGACATTGGTTTAGCATGCACGAAGAGCCAATGGGTGTCCTCTTTTCCTTATCATAGCTTAAGCACTAAGAACACACAAAATACATCCTTGATGATTCCGACCTATCTACCATGGCTCTTTGCATATTATAGTTTCTCAAAGCCTGTGCATAATTGTATGTAAAACAAAATAAAATGTAGCTGCTGGGCTACACACACAACCATCAAAACCAAGTTCCGGGCCAAGGCTCTTGTATGTATCTCAACAGTGAATGAATACATAGCTATCAACTGAAAATCACATCTTTACTTTCCAAGCGTGGTTTGGATAGATATGCCTATTTCTAAGACTCATATGATTAGGCTTAGAATTTCTACAAAGTATAACATTAAATTCACTACCTATTTGAAACTAATATAAAGCTAATGTTATCTCAAATTGTGAGTTTTTATGTGTTTATTTGCTTAAAGGGGGCTTCTTTTAATATTTTGACATTTGCTTGCATCATCAATTTTTCTGTTAAGAAACATGAAAATCGGGGCCAGTGAGATGGCTCAGCAGGCCAAAGCATGTACCACAAGTCCAAAGCCCTGAGTTACAGCCCTGAGAGTCCCATACGTTTTCTGACTTCTACACTCAAGCCACAGTATATGCACACACAGATGTGCACAGATGTGAACATGAATAAAATAAATATAAAGTAACAAATTTTAAAACATAGAGAATTTACTGAGGTATCTTAAAAAATTCTAAGGAATTGGAGTAGTAGGCAGAATAGGCAAGGGGCTGCATGTACTGCAGGACTGAGAAAAAGCACAACCAAAGAAAGGCAGGAGTTCCTGGAATGGACAGGAAAGGGTGCAGAGCTGATATAGGGAGTGAATATCAATCACACGTGTGCCGGAACCCCAGTGTGGCGGCAGGGCAGGGCGCACGTGATAGAGCTGAGAACTGCAATGCAGTACTGACAATTGAGAGGCCCGCCAGCTGTAACACTCTGTAACAGACCGCTAGGATCTGCTAAAACACAATGCTGTGGTTGGTGGTGGAACACACCTTTAATCCCAGCACCTGGGAGGCAGGGGCAGATGGATCCTGTGTGTTCAAGGCCAGTCTGGTTTACAGGGCAAGTTCCAGGACAGCCAAGGCTACACAGAGAAATCCTGCCTCAAGCTCAGCCACCCCCATCCCCAAAGGAAGACAATGCTGCTCCAGTCAAAGGTGGTAGCATTGATCTTTGAAGCACAGCCACAGGGACCATCTCTAGGCTCTAGACTGGCTGTTTGCATTCCCCTAGAAGAAGACTGCAGGGATTTCTCTTCTGATGTGGCAGTGTTTAGAGGTGGATCGTTTGCTGTTTAGACTAAGTTATTCATGAATAAGCTGAGTATCTTTTAAGAAAGAGGCCTGGCAGAGAAGCTACTCACTTCTGCTAGCAGGTAACAGACACAGTGAGAAGATGTCTATGAATCAGGAAGCAGAGCCCTGGCTTTAGACTTCCCAGTCTTTTGGACTATATAAGAGATAAATGTTTGTTATTCGTAAGTCAGATGATGTACAATAATCTGTTCTAGCAGCCTGTGACAAAGATGGGTGTTATGGATTAAGATCCACCCCATGGGATATCTTTCATTCCACTATTTTCCTAGTGTCCACAGATTTTCCCTAGTCATTTGAGTACAAGATGAAGAAATGAAAGCACACATAGGCACTAAGAGGCAGAAATGAGTTTCAAGCCAAAGACTGTCAAGTGCAGGGCCTGGCCATTTGCTTGGGGTTCAGCACTCAGCAGTGGGCCACAGTTATCAAGGTTCTGAAGAAGAGCAGAACTCCCAGGGACAGAGAATGGAATCCACACTGCGGGGCAGCTAAATCATGGCTGCAATGGCAGGTGTGCTCCCATCACGTCTACTGACTGACGTCATCAGTGTTGACCTTCCCCAAGTGAGGGCAACAGAGTAGGTGAGCCTTTCGCTGTAAATGTTTTGTTTTTGAGGCAGGGTTTGTATGTATAATCCTGGCTGTCCCGGAACTCGCTCTGCAGCGCAGGCTGGCCTCGAATTCATAGAGATCCACCTGTCTCTGCTTCTGCCTCCCAAGTGCTGGGATCAAAGGAGTGCACAACCACCACCCAGCGTAAGATTTTAAATATGCTTTTGTTTTAATCCCAAGTGTGGGATTTTAGTTGGGCTATCGTTTGACCATGCCTGGGACAAACCTTATAGGGAAAACCTTGTAGGCGAATAAACTGTCCCTCTTATCTGCCCTCAAGACACTACCCACTTTCTTTTTCTCCAATGCACGATGGAAGCACCAGGAACGTTAGGAGTTTATTGTCCTCCTCTCGCTCTACAGATTGAAGTTCAGAGAGAGCTCAGACTTTTATCTTCAACATCTGGAACAGCACCGGGCACCAGGTCAACATTTAATGAGGAACACTCGCTGTTTATTTTCAGGGGCACCGAGACTCTTAGTTACTGTTCTATTGTGATAAAACACCATAACCAAGGCAACTTATAGAAGGGAGTATTTCATAGTGGCAGGAACAGTATGGTGGCAGGGACAGTATGGTGACAAGTGACAGACATGGCAGCTAGAGCTAGAAGCTGAGGGTTGGAGACCTGAGGGTTCCTATCTTAAAATTTCAAGCATGAAACAGAGACAACAAACTTAGAATGGCACAGAGCTTTGAAACCTCAAAACCCACTCACAGCTGGAAGACACACTTCCTCCAACAAAGCTACACTTCCCAAACCTACCCAAACAGCACCAGGAACTGACAACCAAGTATTCAGGTGCCCAACACTCTGGGGTATGTCTTATCTGAACCACACCGAGACTCACTTTAACCTCAGTAAACTCATGACACAAAGTGGGATGAAGAACCAGATAGCTGCCTCTCTCTCCCCCCATGTGCTGGATCTAGGCTGCCCACCACGGTCAGCAGTGCCCCTACCCTTCCAAGCCTCCAGCATCATTAATCCTACCCCACAGGGGCCTGCACACTGTCATAGTTCCATATTGCTTTACATTATTTAATCTTCACTTAGTTGGGCTCTGAGCTTCTGCAACATAAGCACAGACTGATTTTGACCAGAGAAGGACATGATTATTATAATATTTTCCATTGATACATGCAAACATGCCAACTCTTATGTGCATTATATCCTAGTTATACTTCTATTTCTGTGATAAAACATCATGAAGAAAGCGACTTAACAAAGAAAGCATTTGATTTTGGGCTTACAGTTTTTGAGTGTTAGAGTCCATGAAGACAGAATAAAGGTCCCACTAATTGCTAACCTGTTGATCCACAAAGTTGGAGGGAGGAAGAGAGAGATACTAGGGGAAACGGCATGAGTCTTTGAAACCTCAAAGTCCACTCCTCCAACAAGACCACACCTCCTAATCCTTCCCAAACAATTCTACCAGCCGGGAACCAAGTATTCAAACATACGAGTCTATGGGAACATTCTTATTCAAACCACCTTGGTTACCTTTTATAATCTGCACAGCCGCCTGAGGCTGGGACCATGTTTAACCTCCTTTTGCAGTTCGGGAAATGGAGGGGAAGTGGTGTCTCAGATATATGCAGTGCTCTTCCAAGTACAGGACCCCTTACAGCTGGCTGCCTAGGTTGCACACTCAAGAAACCAGGCCCAGTCCTCTTTGTGGAGGAGATTCAGTGCTGGAGAGTCAAAGCAAATGTGGATGAAGCCAGGTTTGAAAGTGATAGAATCCAGATCTCTTGATGTAAATGCCGGTAGTCCAGAGGAAGAAAGGAGGGCCAATGAGAGAAGGGCAATGGAATAGAAACAGACTTTCTGTTTCATTGAACCATCAAAGCTGTATCAAAGAAAATGCAAATTCTCAAAAATCTTAATTAAAAAATCATTTTACCAGAGTTTGGAGCCAAAGAGTTTCTGAGTGATAGTAACAAAAATATTAATTTCTGCAGTTAAAACAAAAATATTAACCTTGTAAGCATCACACCTAACCACCCAGGGCAAGAGTTAGTGGCTATTCTTTTCCTATTACCAACGTTGTCACTAACGCAAGGCTTCATGGGATTCTTTCTTTCTCCCTCTCCTTTTGACCAACATTCTCCATCCTCCCAACTCCAGGCTTCTGGTGATCTTCATTTTATTTTCTTCTCAAGTGTTCGACTTTTTTTGGATTCTAAAAAAAGGGGGGGGGGAGGGAATTACACAGTATTTGTTCTAGCTTAATTCACTAAGTATAGCATTCCCAGGTCCATCTATTATCTTAGTTTGGGTTTTGTCACTGTGAAAACATGACTGGCGATTCTCATAAAGGAAACATTCAGTTGGGGCTGGCTTACAGTTTCAGAGGCTCAGCCCAGCTTCATCATGGCGGGAAGCGTGGCCGCACGCAGGCTGACATGGTGCTGGAGGAGGAGCTGAGAGTTCTACATCTTGATCCACAGGCAGCTGAAGGAGACTGTGAGCCACAGTGGGCTAGCTT
This sequence comes from Pachyuromys duprasi, assembly GCA_028658305.1. Lineage (NCBI taxonomy): Eukaryota > Metazoa > Chordata > Mammalia > Rodentia > Muridae > Pachyuromys > Pachyuromys duprasi. The sequence continues at coordinate 46,195,423 of CM053767.1, read as the reverse complement.
AAGCATAGGAGACCTCAACGATCACCCCCACAGTGACACACGTCCCCCCAGTACACCACACCTCCTAATAGAGCCAAACAATCAAACACATGAGCTATGGGGCCATTCCTATCTGAAGCACCACATTCATATTGAAAATGACAAAACATCTTTTGTTCATCTTTAAAGGACCATCTATTGATGGGCATTTGGATGGTTTCATGTCTCTTGAATGTGTGAATTGCTATGAAACACAAATTGCTATAGAACACAAATTTGAGACATGAATGAATATAACTTCCTTTGGATACATGCACAGAAGTAAGATCATTGGGCCATCCTGTAGTTCTGTTTGTAAATTTTTTTTTTGTTGAGGAATCCCCATGCCGTTTATTAATACTCCATGGTTAAATCAAAACCAGGCATGCATACATAAATCATTCATGTGGTGTGCCACCATTTTGTAACAGTTACCAATTCCAGAAATAACTAGAGGGGGAAGAAACTCATTTTGAATTGTGGTTTCAGTCCAAGGTCAGTTGGCACCATTGCTGTGGACCTGTGATAAGGTAGGGCATCACTGCCAAATGGGCATGATGAAGCGAAACTATTTACCTCACAATGGCCACGAAGCAGATAAGATACAACCTTGCCTCACCTTTTCTTTTTCTTGTGCTCATGTCGCTCCTGCAAAAACGGTGAATGTTCCCAAGACCCACCTGGCTTTCTGCAAGAAATGTGGCCACAAAGTGACACAGTGCAAGAAAGGGCAAGGGTTCTCTGTACACCCAGGGAAAGAGGTGTCATGACATGAAACAGAGTGGTGATAGTGGACAGACTAAGCCTGCTTTCCACAAAAGACTAAATTACAAACTCCCTGAGAGGCTTGAGTGTGCTGAGCCCCACTGCAGATCTGAGACAGGCCTGGCTATTCAGAGACATGAGCAGTGTGGACTGGGAAGTGGTAAGAGAAAGGGCCATGAGGTCCAGTTCTACGCTGATTTTGTAATGAAGACAATAAAACCATGAGCTTTTATTTAAAAAAAAAAATTAAAAACAAAGTATAAACATCAAGAATGCCTCAGTGACCTGCCTCTTTCAACTGGGTTCCACGTCTAGAAATTTCTACTTCATAATACTGTCATTAAATTATGAATCCATCAATAGATTAATCCATTTATTAGTTTGGCCGAGTGTTCTCATGATCTAATCATCTATCCCACAACAGGAAATGAAGCGTTTAACACAGGAGCCTTGGGGAGATGGTGCCTATTCAGAATAGGCAGGAAAAGCTGAATCTTGGTGCCTTGTGCCCAGGCTGACCCTACAAGCAGGCATAGAAAGGCCTGTCTTTCCAGATGACTTTGTACCTTCCTATTAGCATCTTATATAACAGTGTTTCTACTTGTTTATTAAGTAAACATTTTAAAAACAAATTTTCACTTATCAATTTTAAAAAGTGAGTTATTTACTTGTTCCTTAAACTATGAACTTTAAATGGGGCTGGGGAGAAGTTGGTGGTTAAGGACTCTGGCTGCTCTCCCAGAGGATCCAGATTTGGTTCACACAGATGACGCTCCCAACCATCTATAGGACCAGCCCCCAGGGGGTCCAGTGCCCCCTGGCACTCATACACATGAAATTAAATAAGTTTTTAAATATAAACTTATGCTTTAAAATGATTTTTCAGCATGGAGAACAGGATCTGGTTAAACTTCCCATAATTTTTCTGGTCTTGTACAGCATATTTCCATACTTTCCACATAAATGGATTATACTCTACACAATGTTCTTCTTCGTCTTTGGAAACACTCTAAAAATACTGTTTGCCCTTGATATGGGGGGGAGGTCCCAGACTGCCCATGAGTATAAACTCTGAAAATGTTCCATTTCCTACAGAAGTGGCATAAGGCACCCAGAGAACCCTTATGTATCCTCCCATATGTTTTGAACCGTTTATAGTACAAAGAGCACGTAAATCACCGTTATTTTATGTTTAGAAAATAATGGCCAGAAAAGGAAGTCTGCACACAATCAATGCAGATGTAATTTTTCTTTTCAAATATTTTCAGTCTGAGACTGGCTGAGTCCAGGGTTGGGGAATGTGTGTGGACAAAGGATTGGTTGTATCATCATTTTATGAGTCTCTTGGAACTTAATTTATATAAGCGCACCTTATTTATTGGGACAGTCCTATTAACAAGTATATAGGTGTTTTCTATGTGGCTTTAAAATGCTTTGATCAGTATCTTTGCTAACTGGTCCAAGTCTGAAGGGGGGATGTGTTCCTGAAGCTGCTGGTTAAAGCCACAGTGACTTTCAATTTTGGTGTTAACAAATAGGTTAATTCATTTGAGCTATGATTTGCCACTGTTATAATTAGATAATGACTTTCTCGAAGGGTGAAGTGAGTTGGAGGCTTCAAGCCTAGTATACAGAAAGAAGGCTCTCAATGACTTTCCTTTCCCTGTACTTAAGACAACAGCTTGGACTGCCCCGACGGCTCAGCTGATAGAGGCTGCAGTGTCAGAGCCTCAGTTTGATCCCTAGGACCCACATAGTGGAAGGAGAGCATGGACTCCTCCAAGTTGTCCTCTGACCTTCACACGTATTACATGCATGTACCCATTCAAGACAATGTGTATTTCTGCTGGGGGCTTGTTAGGGTTTCTATTTCGGTGATAAAACACCACAATAAGCAAGTTGGTGGGGAGAGGGCTTATTTTGCTTACACTTCCAGTCTCCCTCATGGAAGGAAATCAGGGCATCAACTCAAGACAGGAACCTGGAGGCAGGAGCTGATCGAGGTCATGGAGGAACGCTGCTTACTGGTTTGCTCCCCCTGGCTTGCTCAGCCTGCTTTCTTGCAGCAACCAGAACCACTAGCAAGATACGGTACTGCCCAAGTGAGTTGGGCCTTCACACATCTTTCATCAATCAAGAAAATGCACCACAGGCTTGCCTCAAGTCCAATCTGGTGGGGGCATTTTTTCAAGCGAGATTCCCCCCACCCCCCCGTTCCAACATGACTCTAGTTTGTCAAGTAGACATGAAACTAGCCAGCAGTCACGCACACACAGGGACACTCAAGAATATTAACCGTGGCTGACTATAGCATTGACCATGAGCTTAACGCACACACACAAATCACAGAAAATTCTATCATACCACTTAAAACACTATTATTGGGTGTAACTAGGAAACTCTCTAGAGGGTCAAAAATTTTTTTTAGACGTGCTGGGGAGCAAACTCAAGGGCTCAAATATATTCGTCATTCATTCTACCACCCCAGTCCAAGAAGCTGCAAATTTGCCAGTAAATTTAAATACCAACTTCCTGGGTTAGTAGACTCGATTTTGTCTGGAAGATGCATTCTAAATGAAACCACAATGTATTAAACTACTGCACCAATTAAGGCAAATCTTCCAGTCTTTGGTAAAAAAGTCTCCTTGCTCTATTTCAGTCATTTGTTTATTAATAAAACCCATACAGATTCAACTGCGGACAAAAAAACTCATAATTAAAGACGTTATAGTTTGGACTTCTGTTTCAACTTAAGGAAACCTGTTGTGCCCTCAGATCTCTGAGGCATTTTTAAATGATCCAAAGGGCAAAGGTGGGTCTTCTCACAATGGAGTCCCCAAGTGTTCAGGCCCAAGCCCAGGCCAGATCTCAGCCTTGGGAAGGGAACCTCCATGCAGGAGGCAGGATCTCCCAGCCCGGGAGCAGGAAGCCATTGCTAGCCCGGGCTGGCTGGCTACGTGGCCCTACGGGTAGTCGGCCCCGAAGCACCCCCGACCCCCCAGCACCTCCGCGTGGGGCCGGGATCCCGTGCGGGTAGCTCCGGCCAGGACAGAGCAAACGCTGTCCTCCTCCCGTACGCTGCAGGCCGGGCCCGGGGCACAGCCCAGCCTCGGCGCCGCGCCCCGCGACGACCAGGCCGCGACCCCGGCGTCCGCCCGCCCGCCCCCGCGGCCGCCGCTCGCTCCGTGGCCTCCCCGCACGCAGGGCCGCGGGCGGCGGCGGGGCGGAGGCCGGGGCGGGCGGGGAGGCCGGGCCGCGGCCGAGGCCCCAGGCGCGCTTCCGCCGGCCGCGCCGCGCACGCCGCGGTCCATGGGAGGCTTGGCCGGCGGGGGCGGGGGCCGCGCAGCCGGGGACTTTCAGGAACTGCAGGCGCGGGCGGCGGCGGGAGTCGCCGAGCTCGCCGCGGGGGCCCGAGCGCCGAGAGCAGGGCTGACGCGGAGCCGCCGGGCCGCAGCCGGAGCCGTCCTCCCCGCCCGGCTAGGGCCGAACCTCCGCGGCGCGGGACACCAGGCGGCCCGCCGGGGCCGGGGAACCGCCAGCCATGGCCACCAAGGTGAGGGGCGCGCGGCGCAGGCCGGCCCGGCCGTTCGGGGCGGCGGAAGGGAGGCCGGACGGTCGCTCGCGAGTCCCCCCCCACCCCCATCCCCGCCCGGGCGGCCGCCACGGGCACCGGAGCCGGGTCGCGCCCGGCGCCGGGGGTCGGGTCCCCGGGGCGGCGGCTTTGCAAAGTTTGCGCCTGAGCGGGGCGGCCGCTTCCCCGGGACGGAAAGTTCCCGCAGCCCCGGAGCCGCGGCTTCCCCCGGAGGCTGCCGCACCTCGCCTGCCTCCTCCTCGCCCTCCTCCGGACGGCGGCCCCGCGCGCCGGGGGGACGAGCCGGGCGGGGAGGACGCTGCCGTCTCCCGCTCCGCGCCCGCGGTCTTCAAGTCTCTCATTTTTTCTTCTTGTTGTGCCGTCTTTTCGGTTTGAATGGGACGTTTTCGGAGTTGAATCAAGTATCGAGAGGGAAATGACTGTGCTTTTAGATTACGTGTTTGCCTGCAAGAGAAGGGGGGGGGGGGATAATAATAACAAAAAAGGCCCAGGCCCGAGCTGCTTAGTGGGACTTTGGTTCCTGCTTGGTAAATGGCCAGGAATTTTTTTTTTTGTTTGTTTATTTTATGTTACTGTTTGTGGAATTAGCAGTACAGTTTTGCTAACTGAGTCTGCAAAAATTCTTTTCTCCGGTTCCTTTTTTTTTTTTTTTTTTTTGGTGCGTTTTTAGTAGTAAAGTTGGGAATGAAAGAGCCACTGGGAAAAGCCTGAACCTTAGAAATAAGGACCTGGGGTGGGAAGCACCTTAGGGGAACCCCTGATTGATCTGTGATGGGTGGGTAGTAGATTGGCTTGAACGGGTTGTTTTGATTATGGCACTTTTACAAACACCAGCACGTCTTTCCATATTTATTTTGAAATACCGAAGCTGCTTCTGGATTGATGAAACCTTTTTTTTTTTTTTTTAAATAATGGGCATTTAGAGAAGGATAATTTAGAAAAGTGTTAAGGAATTTGGAAGATTAGAGTGCCTGATTTCATTTACTCTGTTGAAGTTGGGGCCCAGAAGAATTCAGTGCCCTGAATCTGTCTAGGTGTGATGTTTATACAGAAATGAGCCTCAGGACCTGGTCCTGCTGCTGTTGAAATAACTGCCTTGTTGGTAGTATATCTGGGCAGTTGCTGCTGGGTTTTCTTAGATATGAAACTGGCCACCTTTTTGGAAATGAAACCTAATTCAAGGCCAGGATTTCTAACGAAATTTGACTTTGAGATTTGTTGTCAAACATTCCAGAAATTGAAAATCCAATTACACAGTTATCTTGCAACCTTGACAGTGGTTTGTGACAGAAACCCTATTCCTAAGAGGACAGTTTGTAATATTTTTACCGATCTGAGGTGCACATCCTACTTCAGCTTAGCAGTTAACACATAGACACGTGCAGAGTAAAAAGTTTTATTCGATGGTGGAGTCTTGTGTTTGCAGTGAAGAGACAGCCGTCCCTGCACTGAAATTGAGTTGCCTCAGACCTCCTTGAACAACCCGTGTGAGCCTCACAACCTGTGTGAGCACTTCCTACTTTGTTATCTGCTTCTCTGAAGGCAAATTCCAGCTGTCCTGGCTGCGGGTGCCCTTCCCTACCTCGTAATCACAGTTCCAGGTGGTGCACATTCCCTCATGGACTAGGTGATAAACCGGTGCTGTCTGAAGGAAAGGGGCTGGCCGAGGATCCTTCTGCAGTTCTCCCGGTTTCCTCTTCCCAGATGGTTCTTGGTCAAACCAAAGCCTCATTTTTCAGTTGGAACTTCAGTTCCAGAGAGTAAGGTTCTCATTGTTGCTTGCTAGCCCAGTACACAACCTCTTCCCTTTCCTACATACAGCTGGAGTTTTGAATTCTTTTTTCCTTCCTTTAATCATGTCTGAGGTCAGGTGTACTTAGCAGGAAACAATGATGGACTCAACATTTTAAGCTGAGGTGGCACTCAGGCTTTTGTTGGAAGAGCTAAGTGTTGGGAAATTAATGCTTCATCTGGACATTTGAGATGCTGCTGGTATTTTGTTAGAATTTAGGAAAGAATGGCTTTAATTCTTTTCAGATACAGTTTTTGTCTTCATTGTTCTTACGGTATTTTCTTAAATATACACTTATCTCTGAAGTCACATGACTTCTTTAAAAACCATTTTGTGTGTATGGGTGTTTTGTCCGTACGTATATCTGTGTGCGCAGGGAGGTTAGAAGAGGCCCCTGGATGCTCTGGAACTGGAGTTAACTAACAGTTGTAGGCAGCTGTGTGGGTGCTGGGAACCAACTCCTGGTCCTCTGGAAGAGCAGCCAGTGCTCTTAACCACGGGGCTGTCTCTCCAGCCCTGAATTCTCGTGACTTTTAAGAGCTCTTGGGAAAGTCATAATGGAAAAAAAGAAATCTTTTAGAAGAACTTTAATTGGGCAGTTCTCCATTGCTAAAGACAATCAGTCAGTAACTTCACCTTTTAGAGGGATCATCTGGGTTTTGTTTCTAATCTTTGCTCAGTAGAATGCTGAGCTTTGCTTCAGTGGGCATACCTCTTAGAGTCCAGCCATGTCTCATTTTGCAAATACCGAGATAGGTTTTAGGAGGGTTTCAGTCTTGACCTGTTAGATTTCTCCTAAGATTATGCCCTGACATAATCCTACAGTGAATTTGAGTAAACTTGAGCTTATCTAAAAGATCAGCCTTGAGAAATTTTGTATGTGTCAAAATAAACTAATTAACAGCAGTTGACCTTTATCTATATGTTGAGCTGTAAGGTCTATACCAGGATTAATCTTTGCTAATTGATTTGGATCCTTTTTTGATTACATGGTTACTTTATAGGAGTAATAGCATTCTTGGAGTGCTTGTTCTCTCTTCCTCCCAACTTCCCCTTCCAGAGCCAGTATCTGACATTATACATATGTATTGTGTAGCTTTTTGGTTGAATTAAATGAGCATTAGAAATCTGGGTTGGAAATGAAACTCTTTATTGTACTAGATTCTGAGGACAGTTTTTTGGTTGTGGGTTTCTTTTTGTTTGTTTTGTTTTGTTTTTCTGAGACAGCGTTTCTCTGTGTAGCCTTGGCTGTCCTGGACTCCCTTCATAGACCAGGCTGGCCTCGAACTCACAGATCTGCCTGCCTCTACCTTCCTGAGTGCTAGGATTAACAGGCATACACCACCATACCTGGCTCATAAAGACAATGTAGAAAGCAACTTTGCAGTCTCTTGTACAATAAAACCTCTTTCTTTCAATAATGGAAATCTCTCTCTGAAGCATCTTAAAGTAAGGTACTAAGGAGACTGGGTCAGATGGTAACATGCACATGCATGGGGACCCAAGTTCCAGAATTCAGGTAAAAAAAAAAAAAGAAAAGAAACAAAAGCTCACCTGTATTTATAGCTCTGGGAAGGCACTTATTAGGCTCCACTGGCCAGCCAGCCTGTCTGAGTCAGTGAGCCAGATTCAGTGAAAATAAGATGGAGAGCAAGAAAGGCAGTCTGTGTGACCTCTGGCCTTCTGGCCTCCACACACATGTGAACACACACACAGCTATTTTCTAGGTTTTTTTGGGGGGGATGGGTTCTGTTTTTGAGACAGGGTCTCACTGTGTAGCCCTCACTGGACTGGAACTCGCTCTGTAGACCAAGCTGACTGTTAACACCCAGAGATCTACCAGCCTCTGCTTCCCCAGTGCTAGGATTAAAGGCATGTGCCACCAAACCTAGCTGATTTTTATAGTTTTAAAAACAGTACAGGAAAGAAATGCTCAATATCCTTAGTCATCAGGGAAATGCAAATCAAAACGACCCTGAGATTTTACCTTACACCCATCAGAATGGCTAAGATCAAAAATTCAAGTGACAACACATGCTGGAGAGGATATGGAGAAAGGGGAACCCTCCTCCATTGCTGGTGGGAATGCAAACTTGTACAACCACTTTGGAAATCAGTCTGGTGCTTTC
>CM053767.1:46115808-46187027 GCA_028658305.1 Pachyuromys duprasi | reverse complement strand
GCAATTAAAAACAAAGAAATCATGAAATTTTCAGGCAAATGGTAGGATCTAGAAAAGATCACCCTGAGTGAGGTATCCCAGAAGCAGAAAGACACACATGGTATATACTCACTTAAAGTGGATATTAGACATATAATATAGGATAATCATACTAAAATCTGTACACCTAAGGAAGGAGGACCCTGGGTAAGATGCTCAATCTTCATTCAGAAAGGCAAATGAGACAGGCATCGGAAGAGGGAGAAAACAGGGAACAGGACAGGAGCCTACCACAGAGGGCCTCTGAAAGACTCTACACTGCAGGGTATCAAACATATGCTGAGACTCCTAGCCAAACTTTGGGCAGAGTGCAGGAATATTATGAAAGAAGGGGGAGATAGAAAGACCTGGAGAGGACAGAAGCTCCACAAGGAGAGCAACAGAACCAAAAAATCTGGGTACAGGGGTCTTTTCTGAGACTGATACCCCAAACAAGGATCATGCATGAAGATAACCTAGAACCCCTGCACAGAAGTAACCCATGGCAGCTCAGTGTCCAAGAGGGTTCCCCAATAATAGGAACAGGGATGTCTCTGACATGAACTCATGGGCTGATTCTTTGAGCACCTCCACCTGAGGGGGGTAGCAGCCTTACCAGTCCACAGAGGAAGACAAAGAAGCCAGTCCTGATGAGACCTGATAGACTAGGGTCAGATAGAAGGGGAGGAAGACCTCCCCTATCACTGGACTGGGGGAGGGACATAGAAGAAAAAGGAGGGAGGGTGGGATTGGGAAGGGATGGGGGAGGGGGCCACAGCTGGGATACAAAGTGAATAAACTATGATTAATAAAAATAAAAAAAAACTGTATAGGAGATACTACCCAATCACTTACGTGTAACAGTATTTTATATGTCTTAAATACTTGTGCATGTGTGGTCAAAGAAAAATTAATAATAGAAACAGGAAACATTTTTAAAAAGGAGGAAGAGATTAGAAAGCATAACAGTTTTGCAAAGATGTTTTTTACTGTGTCTTGCCTTTATATTGATCATCTGAAAATTGCATAATGGCTTGGCTTTAACTGCTTAAAACTTGGTAGCTTTCAACAAGGGTGTAATGGGTGTCTACTTGTAATCCTAGTTCTAGGGAAGTAGAGACCAGAGGGACCACCAAGGCCAATCTGGGCTTTGTAGTGAGACTCTGCCAAGAGAACCATGTAGGGGCACATGTGCTGTTCCTCCTTCCTGGATTGCTGCCCTGTGTGCCTTCTCAGTGCTTGTGAGCCTTAGCCCAGAGTATCCCTTCCCAGAGGCCTCTCATGTCTTCCGGTACAGGGCCCAGGCACCCTTCCCAGCTGCCAGTTACGGTGCTTCTGTGTCTGGTGGCTGCCTCCGCTAGGGTGTCGAGGGCCCCTGAGGCTGGAGGTGTGTGTTTGCTTACCTTCGCATCCCCAGTGATACTTTGGAAGAGCACAGGGATGCTCTACTGGCAGTGAGTCATTTGTTACAGCGTTAATAGAGCAGTTCATCTCCAACTGCAAGTTAACCACAGTGCAAAAATTACTCCTGCGGTTTAGTTATTGGTAAGGTTTTGAAATATAATTTTGATCTACTTAAGATTCCTTGTAGAACTGATTCTTACTGTGTTAAAGTGGTTGGAAGCAGCCTCACTTAAAGAATTCCCCTTAACCTGTGGGTTCTCAGCATTGTGCTTAGCTTTCAAAAGTTTAAGATTTCCTCATTAGCTTTTTGTTGTTTCTAAATAGCATTGATAGTTACTTGATAGCATTGATCAGGGAATCTGAGTGATAACCAGTACTGTTGCTAGAAATTTGTTGAGACTGAGCTTATGCTTAGGAAGCAGTTTCATCAATGTATTTTCTGTGTGCAGAAAGATTTATTAATTATATATATATATATATATATATATATAATTTTTTTAAAGGATGCCCATTAGGTTGAATTTGTTAAATACTGTTCACATCTATGTCCTTACTGATTTATAGTCTGTAGTAGTTGGTGGGAATACTAAGATGGTGGACTTTCTCAAAAGCGAAGCTAGATTGTAGGAGCCAGAGGACCAGGGAGCCTGCTGCAATTTAGCTTCTACCCATGACATCTCAACAGTGTGGTCGCCTAGGTAAAGGCAGCATACTGACACCAGTCACCACACCAAGTGGGAGAGGAATCTCATCAGGCCCCACCCTTGTTGAAGAGATCCAGGTGTTCAGTGGCTGCTGAGGAAAAGGCCAGGTCTCTAGGGACTAGACCCTTGATGGTTACCCAGGCTCAGGCGTCAGCTCAGAACACATGTACATATGAGCAACACTAAATGTGCTAAGGTGGGGCTCACGCAAGTAACAGTAATAATCATAGAAGAGATCTCTCAGGGAGAGTGGGTGGGTTGGAGAAAGGGAGGATGAAAATGTGGTAAATACAGCACGTTTGTGTATGAAATTCTAAAAAATTGTATAAAAATAAAATTACAATATAAAACTAAGCAATCAGTAAAATGATGGGCTCAAACGATTTCTGTACCATTCGTTAATGGTATCTTTCAGGTGACTTAAACTTTTTCATCTTTATGAAGTTTTTTCCCTTAAAACTTTTCTTCTAGCTGGACGGACGTTGGTGGTGCATGCCTGTAAACCCAGTCTCAGAAGGCAGTGGTAGGCAGATCTAAATAAGTTCAGGGCCAGCCTGGTCTACAGAGCTAGTTTCAGGACAGCCAAGGGTACACAGAGAAACCTGCCTCAAAACAAAACAAAACAAAAAAATTTCTTCTACTGTTAATATGACTTCGTTAGCTTTCATTTGGTAAACATTGGTCGAATTTTATGTTTTCATCCAAGCTATCTTTGTAGCTAGGAATTTTAATCTGCCATTTTTATAGTTCCTGTTACGTACCTATTCCTGGCTTCCACATTACAGGGTGATGAGGGTTAGTGTGCGCTCAGGGTTTTGGAGCTGTACCTGCCTCGACCAATCCCTAGCTGTTGGGAAGGTTTGTGTTGTATGTCTTCACCCTCCCCGGCCCCTAGTGTAGAACATTAGTCTGTTAATGTTTCTAAGTTAAGTAAATTCAGGAATCACTCAGTATCATACTCCTTTTCTGAATTTAAAAATGACCTAAAGATGCATAACTGCAGTGATTTTCCCAGTGCAGCCAGTTATTACTTAGTGTTAAATAAAATAGAAATTAGTCTCATATGAAAACTGTATAGAATTAGTGATTATCAGGTGTGTTTCCATTGTGCCATGTCTTTGTGTACTATATTTTCTTGTATTTCAGTCTTCTGCCGTTCTGGGATTAAAGATGTGAAACGCCACACTCAGATTCAGGCCTTTTTTCTTTTTTCAGCTCATTTTTCTTTTCCTCAAAGTAAATTGAGGTTCCCGTTAAAGAAGGTCTGTTGTTGATAACTTGGCTGTTTATGGAATGTATCTTCCCTGTCCATCAAAGATGGCTTTCTAGGTCTGAGTTCCAGGCTCACAGTGCTTTGCCCAGCACAGTGACCCCGTCATTCCTCAGCTTCTGGGGTCACAGCTGGGAAGTCGCTGGCTACAGTTGTTTAGTGGGTGCCCAGCTCATCTCTACCTGTTCTTAAGACCCTGTCTTCTGAGTTCTGAAGTCCAGTATCGTGCCAGTGTGGATTTGTGTACATAGCTTGGGACTTAAAGGGTGTCCTGGGCTGTGTTCTAGTTTTAGGAGTTCTATTTGGTTCCATTGAAATCTGCTTGGTTATTCTTTAACATTGATTTGTTACTCATGTCCTGGTTTTTGATCTGTTGAGTTTAAACAGTCAACTCAGTGTCTTTCTGCGCATCCTTTTTTGTTTTGCTATTTTATTTTTTCCTTGGATCTTAATCTGTGTGAATTCTGACCCTTATACTAAAATGGTGCTTCTTGGATAGAATCTGTGTTTGTTTATCGAAGTCTCCAGCATACACCTCATCTGTGGAGTCACCATCTTTTTATTTGCTTCCTTTGTGCTTGTTTTTCCAGCTTTTCAGACAGCACAGACATGGGCCCAGATCTCTCCTTCCCCCTGCTCTATACCTGTGGCAAGTCATTTCCTTGCTGTCTCTTTCTTTCACTCTCTCTGGGATCCTTCAGCAGTTTCATCTTAACAATGTCGACAGTTTTCTCTCTTCCTTCCTGACTCCAAGAAGCCTAAGTGCAGCTCAGCCCAGGGACTGGTGGGTACAGGGTGGAATTCTGCTTGGCACCGTGTACTTCTCCCAGGTTTTTCTCCCTTTTGGAGTTTTCCTTTGTGCTGACTCAGCAGTGTGTCTTCCAGGGCACGTGACTATATGCTTTTTTGCCTGAAAATTTTACTGCACTTTGTTGTTCCAGTCTGGTGGTGGCTCAGCTTGCCAGGCCTGCTGGAATAGAAGCCAAGCCCGAGTGTCCTAGGAGCACACACAAGCTGCGTAAATCTCATCTGTGGGGACATTTGAGCTCTTGGATGAAATTAGAGTTACTGCCAAACTTTTAAAATTGGGTGCATTTCCCAACTTTCCAGTTGGTACTTCTTTTTATCTTCTTTTCTCATGGTCTTTAAAACCATGATGTTTTTGCCCTTTTAACTCATTTTTAGACATTATAGATAGAGTATTTACAGATGCTAAGTCCACTGACTCAATCTTTCTAATTTATTTTTAATATCTGAACATTGAATTATACAGTGTTTATTATGTGAAGAGGCGGTACTCACAAGAGTCACAGGTGTGGTTCTGTGCATCTAGATGAGCAGTTAGCAGATGAGATGTGCTGAGGCTTAGTTAAAGTCTCCTCAATAAAGTGTGAGCACATTTCGGGGGTGGGCACAGTATCTAGTTTCCCTGGTCAGGCTCTAAAATTTTATTCCATACTTGTCACACTAGACCAGTAAAGAGCATGTGCTGGACAAATAGTCTAAAGCCCTGGCTTATTCCAAAGTCTCTAAGGACAAGGATAGGGTGTTTAGGAGTGGTTAAAGTTAGTATCCCTTTTCTGTTTGCAGGTGAGCAGTTTCCCTAACATGATGTTTTTATATACTGTACTTGGTTTTCAGTGTTAGAGCTTATTCTAGGGAAAGGGTTCTTAGCCAGTAGGTTTCAGGCTTTAAATCATTATTTACAGACCATATCTTCTTTCCATTTTCAATATTTTTTCAAATGTGAGTAATGTTACGGTAATACACAGACTCACTTAAAATCCTCTTAGTTTCTTTTTCTATTGCTATGATAAAATGTCTTGACAAAAGCAATTCAAGACTCGTCTCAGCTCACAGTTCAAGGGTACAGTTGACAGCAGCGTCAGAGTCCCAGGAAATGAAGCAAATGGTCACATCCCATCTATCATTATGAAGCAGAGACATGAATGCTTGCGCAGCTTTCGGGAGGAGACAGAGAAGGGATTTTATTCACTCTGTGTTGCAGGATTCTCACAGGTGTTGTCTATCTAGGTTTAGAGGCTTTAGAAGCCCAAATTAGACTGCTTTGTCACATCTTTCAAGATAGTGGCACTAATGGTTTGAGTTGAAGAGAAGGAGGAGGAAAAGAAGGAAGAGGAAGAAACCCAGCTTAGAAGGAGGAGGAAGAGGAGGAAGTTAAGAAAGAGGAGGAAGAAACCCACCTTAAAGATCCAAAGCAACATTACCAAAGTATTATCTCTACCAGTTGATCTCAAGACTGAGAATTCGCACAGTGGGCTTACCAGTGGATATGACTTTATAGCACCTAATAGCTGTTATGATTGGGTTATGGTATTTCATAGTATTGTCAGCAGCAAACATAACATAGGATCCATACACTCAATTAGCAACCACATTGAGTCCTGAAATTTGGGCTGTGGAGACAGGGAGATCAGAAGCGCAATGTCATCCTCACCTAAGGAGTGAGTTGCTTGGTCAGCCTTGTCTCAAACAAACACTGCATTGGTACCTTTCTTATATGTAGAACAGAGTACTGTACCAAGTTTACAGAAAATCACTGGGTCCTCGTGGTGTAAGTCATTATGCTCCTTGTTTCAGTAGTTTCATCAAGCAGTTTTTGGGCCAAAGAATGTTGAAAGGTGAGGAATATAACATCTAAGAAAATAATTTTTCAAACCCCTGTCTTCAGGGGACTGGTTAAGAGTGCTGGCTGCTCTTCCAGAGAACCAGAGTTCAATCGCCAGCACCCTCATGGCAGCTCACAACCATCTGTAACTCTTCCGCACACAGACACACATGTAGGCAAAACACCAATGCAAATAAAATAATAAAATAAAACAAGATAAAATCTCTGCCCTCAGGACTTTCTCCCATGGAATTCACCTTCCAGTGGAGGTGGCCAGTTAACAAGGTGAAGGAGGGAAAGGGCCTGGAATGGAGTGCATTCGGTAAGAAGCAAGTGCATTGCACAGTGGACATGGGGGTCAGTGAAGTCCCACAGGAAGGGGGTCCTGTCCTGTGAGCTCAAGGAAAGGTATTATCTTCCGTGCGCTTTCCTGGCCAGTGCCTGGAAAGGAGACCCAGAACTGTTTCTGGCAAGCCAGTAGGGAGCGGTAGGCCGTGGCTGGGCCTTGCATTGATTTGGCAATGTGAAACCATCTGAGGGTTTTCCCCACACCCAGATGACTGGCTCCTTTGCCTCTTCTTGAGCTTGCCTTTGTTGGTCATAGCTAACTTCAGGGAGATGATGCTATGTTGTTCACTTTGATACTGGACTGAAACCTTTAATTCCTTCTTAAAACCTAATTGACTGTATCCAATTTGATTAAGCTGATCAGTGAGCTTCAGAAGATCATCCTTTTATACCCTGGATAGCCTGATCAGTTAAAAGATTATTGAAAGAAATAAGAATATATCTAATATGCTCAATCTGAAACTCAGAAGCTTTTGGAGCACATTTCTTAGACACGATGCATGTAGCCCATCAGACCATTCACCTCTTGGACCTAAAATAGCCAGGTTGGCCCTGTCATCATGACTTCACTGGGGTCCACCCAGATAAGAAGTAAAGATTTCCACACTGCCACAACACTCAGGGTCACTTAGGCCTGACTGCATTCCTCTTGATGAGCATTGCTGATGCTGGTTTCTGGTTAACTCCCGAAGCCTCCAGTCTTGAACAGAGCAGGGTAAGAAGCAGCTGGAGAACCGAGAACTGGGTCAGAGTGTTCCTCTGGGCTTAGAAGAAATGACATCATCCTGGCTTTGGATTTTGAGATTCAATGAACCTTTGTTCTTCCATGGGTCATTCAGTGATTTTGTTTGTTTGTAGGAAATACATTAATGGAGTTTCATTAAAAAACAAAAAAACCCATGCCTGTAAGTTGTTACTATATTATCCAAACATTTTGGAGCACGTCAGTATTTTTTTTTTGTAGCTATTTAAAAAAAAAAAAAAAGAAAAGAAAAGAAAAAAAAATCAAACAGACTGAAGTAGAATGTTTCAGTGAACCTTTGTAGACCACCTGCTAGCCAGAGGTGTTGGGCAATTCCAGTTAGTCTTCTATTCTATATTTTACCCTTCCCCCACTATTTTAAAGAAATGTCAGGCTTTATTTCATGTTAAATTTATATATATATATATGTATATATGTATGTATCCATATATGCATAAGTATGTATGTATATATCCATATATCCATATATATGAAAGTAAAAACTTTACAAAAATACACTACCAAGCCGGTTATTACATTTATGCATTAATAATAAGCCTTAGTAGCAAGTATTTGGTAATGACTGTAGGCCTGTAACCATAAATGTTTTCTGTGTCAATGTTGCTTATGATCACTGAGGTGAAGACAGTGCCATGTAGCTTATTTAGCTGATATTAATGATTGCCAGTTGTATGAACTGTTCATGTTAATTTAAAAATAAACTTGCCATCAATGGGGTCGATAGAGAATGATAGATCTCAAGGCTTTAAAATATGTGCATGTGCACATATTAACTGGCTAACTCTAGCACACTTAACAAAATCCTCACGAGATAAGTCTGTTCTTATACCTTGGTACACAGCTCAGGTGGGTGCTGAGGAGGGTGGAGAAGAGTGAGGGATTCCAGCTGAGGTGGAAGATGGGCCTGGTGGCCCACCTCTACATGCTGCCTGAAGTTGTGTACAGAACCAATGCAAATGAAGGTGGCCCATCTCTTTTTAACTATGAGCATCTGTCTGTTCCCCAGTCCTTAGCTTCTTAGAAAACCAGCCTCTTCCTTACAGTCCTGTGACGGCAGTTCTTTAAGGGATCTGTATTATATAACCCCAATTCATAATGCATTGCCTACAGCATTCATTTTTAGCTTGTTGTAAAGAGTTTGAAGAATTTGAAGGTAATTTCAAATCATTGTGAGTACAGAATCCTAAATTTTCAGAAATGACTAGCCATCTGTCTTACTGTCGTCTGGTTATACTTAGTGAGCTTTTTAGCAATTTATCTTTATAGTTCCTCAAATTGTTGTGCTTAGATTTTTTTAAAAATTACTTTTTTCACTCATTTTATCATCTTGTGCAATAATTCAATTGCAGAGCTCCCGTACTAAGTCCAAGTGTATAAACTGGTTTAGAAACCATCCCTACTGGCTCTTAGTAGGCGTGTAATTCTTTGGTGGGATCAAAATTACTCCCGTGGGAGGGAGGATGGGACCAGGAAAGGAGGATGGGGACTACGATTGAGATGTAAAGTGAACAACTAGATAAGTAATGTTAAAAACAAGTTCCTCCCGTGTTTTGGAGTAGGTGGCTGCATGCGAAGCTCAGCGTGCCCGTGTGTCTTGTAATATGTAGAGCACACCTTGCCCTGAGAAGTTGCTAATGTGAAGTACAGGTTTTGTGATCATTGTCTGTGAGTGATTCCTTTTTTTTTTTTGTAGCCTAGGCTGCTCTCAAGAAGGCAGCCCCCTGCCTCAGCTGCTAATATATATTATATAGCCTATAATGTATGGGATTATAGGCTCATGCGACATACCTAGCACTGAGTCCTATTTTGAGATCTGTGGCCCCTGATTGCTTACGTTAGAGTGTGGTTCTTATAAATCCAAGTTTTGGCTTTGAAAAGACTTGATCAGGGCAGGTACTGAATTCAGTATTGTTTTGTTACTTATGGTTGTAACTTGCTCACCATCCTTGAGTCTGTCAGCATCCTAATGCCATGCCAAAACGTAATAATTAAAAATACATATTTTCAGTGAAAACACATTTTAGAAAATTGTCTGAAATATTAGTGGTATAGTTTCTTAAAAGTAGCATGGTGTTATCATTTTTATATCCTATTTGGAGCAGTTGGTGAACATACTCAGGGAGTGGCTTTTTGAGGAGAGCTGGGAAACGCCAGATGTTTCTCATCACATGAGATAGTCTAGGATTGCAATTCCAGGTTCACTGCTTCCTAGCAGATTAATCACCCTGGGCCGAGAATCCCCATTTGTAATTACGCCAGAGCCAATGATTTCCTTCAGAGAGAAGCTAAGTGTGCAATGTTGAGAATCACCACACCGTAAAGAATACAAAAATCATCCCGCCTTCCTTGTACTAATTGCTCCCTGGGCTAATTATGTCCTGGATCTCTCCTTCAAGATAGATATGACGTTGCCTCTGTTATTTCCTGGAACGAGGGATGGAAACTAACACAATGGGGTAGAGGGGCAGTAAAGAAAGGAACGTGGATAGTGTGATTCCTCAACAGCGTTTATTACAGTGGTGGCGCACTGAGGGAGAGAAGACAGCGCTCTGAGAGGGGATTTGGCATTGGAGATGGACATGGAGCTAGGTTTTCAGATTGGATTGAACCATGAAGGTTCCTCAGTCCCAGAGAAGTGAATATGAATGTGATCTCAGGTAGTGATACAGTAGCCTTTGAACTCTGCCATGATGGATGCTTTATTGAGAGAGGCTTTAGCCTTAGTGCACAAAGGTTGGGTAGATGGAGGGAAGATTTTGTTCTGCATGATCTTTGTGGAGCCAGGTTGTACGCTTTGCATGGTACTGACATTAGAGGCATGTGGTGAAACTGTTTACATTTCATGTCTTACGTTTTCGTGGAGAGTTTCTGTATGCAGGTGGATGAGCCATGCTTCTGTGAAACCGGGTAACAGCTCCACCATAAGGTGCTTCTGAGCTTCAGTGAGGGCAGGCAAACAAAGTGTCAGGCAGAAATCTGGCCAGGTGCATGTCGAGTTGTGCAGGTGTGTTCAGTTAGACGCACCCTGCTCAGCTGGTCTGGTTGGCTGGCTGCTAAGGATCACTCACTTGTAGCATTTTCCTATTGTTTCTTTGCTTGAAGGAACAGGTGTGATTGTCTTCTCATTTTTATATTAAAAAAACCCCACAAAATTAACGTTTCAAATGATGTTTTTATTCTAATGCGATTCTCTCTTTAAAAATTTTTTGCTTACATTTAATTAGTTTATCATGCCACAGTGCATGTGTGGAAGTCAGCGACAACTTTTGGGAGTTAGTTCTCTTTTTTTCACTGTGTGAGTCCCAGGAATTGAACTCGGGTCATCAGACTTGATTGCATGTGACAATACCACACTGAACCATCTCACCAGCTCTAGCTTCATTCTCTCGGGCAGTCTCACTTACAAGATCCTTTTTTTACTAGATCATGCAATAAAAACCAGCAGTAGTTCTGTGGTAAGGCTTAGATTGGTTATATGAATTTAGAAGAGACTCTAGAAGAGAAATTTCCCTGAAGAGGAAGTACTGTTAAGAGTAAATCTATTATTTAGGAAGACTGATCTGGCTACAGTCCTTGCTGCGAACAGATGCCCACAGCCTTAATGTAAGGAGCTCATGTGTGTAGTCGTGTGGATGACTACATGCACAAGTGCCGCTGAGAGTCTGTCCGACTCATTTGCTGTAACTGCTCTTGGACGCTGTGATAGAAAATAGTTAACATTAACTCCCTAAGCAGACTCAAAGGGACTTGCAGGCCATCTACTCTAACCCATCCTTTTGTTGAAAAGCAGAGGTCATGGGCTAGAGAGATGACCAGCAGGTAAAGGTACACGCCCAGCTTGGTTTCCCTGGTCCTGTGTGGTGGAAGGAGAGAGCAGACCTTATGGGTTGTCCTCTGACCTGCACACATATGCAGAAGCACACACACTTCTCACCCTCACTCTCCATAAATGGGAAAACCCCAACAACTGAGGAAGCCTGAGCTGGGTGGCAGTGCAGCAGTAGGGCATTTGTTTAGCACTTATGTGACCTTGGGTCTGGTCCTAGCAAGCTGAGCCCCACATGCATCTGGAATCCTAGTATCCATGAGGCCTAGGCAGAAGGAACGGGGGGGGAGACATTTACCCTCTTACCAAGCATGTTTTTGTCTACTGTGCCCAGTAGCATACTGAACAAGGTGGAATAAGCCAAGGCCTAGAAATGAGCTTTCTGTGTCGTACTTTATCTGTGGGTATGACAGTCACCAGAGTCATGACGCTGGCATGCAACCTTTAAGGGAAAGCACATCACTAACAAAAGGATTATAAAAATACCAGGCTGTCCTGCATTATACATTTCAGAAAACTTGAATATCTCAAATTATAGATATTTTTAAAGTGTTTTCTAACTGTAAAAAATCATTCATTTTAATTATTGAGCTTTGATGACTAAAGACTGAGCCAAGGAATAGACTGAGGAGAGTAGTTCCTTTTGCCACCTGGCCAGGTGGGAGGGCTGGGTACCTGCCTAGTATCTTACTCATCAGGTCTGCTTTTAGGAGCACTGAAATCCTACAGCCTTCCCTTCAGTGTGTTTTAGTCCTAGGTGATGGTTGTGACACTCCCGTTTCTTTGAATGCTAGATTATTTGCATAGAAAGCGTGAGGCCTGCTGTAAATAAGATGTCAGTCTTACCTATCAGTACGCACGCCTGTGTGTGGCTGCTGTCTATCTTCACACTTGGCCTGTGCTGCTTTGAGTATACCTTTGCACTGTGCTCCTGCCACACCCATCCTCACAGCTCTATTCTTGGTTCTCCGGTAGCTCGCTCCTTCGCTCTGTACATTTCAACCTAAATGATGCCTCCTTAGCTATCTTATTTTATTAACCCTACTGGGAGGTGGGGGCTCTGTCACACTATTTGTCTTTAAATAAGCTTCCCACAGCTTAGAATTACCTGATGGTGTGAAACAAATGCTTCTTTTGGCAAGGAAGGGACCTTCTATGCTCTTCTGTCACTGTCCCTACAAGAACAGAACCTGGCCTCAGCAACTGGCTGGTCCGCATTTGTTAATAAAATGAACTCCCTTGATTTCATCTGGTGACACTGGTCATCAGCTTCAAGTGCGCAGCATCTTCCTGTCAGAATGCAGAGTTCAGGATTGACTACAGTGGCCTTAATAAACAGAAAAACCAAGCCTTCTCTCAGACTGTGGTAGAGGTTTAGAAAGTATAATTAAGACATATGTTTGGGGGACGGTTGAAAACCCAGTAAAGTGCAAAGCATGGGGACCTGAGTTCGGAGCCCTAGGACCCCATGTCAAAAAGACAAGTGTGGTTGCACCCATCTGTATGGAGCCATATCACTGGTGAGGACAAAGACCAGCAGATTCCTGGAGCTAACAGCCCAGCCAGTCTAGCCAAATGGTGGGAACCAGGGTCAGAAAGAGAGCCTGTCTCAAAAGTTAAGATGGGAAGCAATCCCAGAAGATGCTCAGTGTTGACTTATACCTCCATAGGCACCAGCATGTATGCACACACACAACACATACTTGTGTGCGTGTGGATATGCACATACACACACACAAATATGGGTAAGCATTGACCTTCTGATAAACAAAACCTAGTGTAGAAATGTAAGCTTTTGGCTTTTTTATTGAGAGGAAGTAGGTGTTTCTAAACTGTTTTCTGTACTTTGAAAGCTGAACTGCATTAGATTTATTTGGAAGTAGAAATCAATTCATTAGTTTGAACCATCTGGACCTCTGGTAGTAACATGTGCTTTGTGGCAGAGGGATTAATCATTTACCCTCTTACCAAGCATGTTTTTGTCTACTGTGCCCAGTAGCATACTGAACAAGGTGGAATAAGAACGCAGTGAGAAACAGACACGTAAGTAAGCACTGATAGTGGTAGGGCACAGAGTGTTTGAAGCAGTGCCTAGGAAGGGCAGATAGATGACAAACTCTGTAGGTCATAGAGTGCTCTCTGTGTATGAGTTCTTGCTTGAAGGTAGAAGCTCAGTAGGGGTTAGTCAGGTGTAAAACAGAGATGTGTCACATGATCCAGAGGAAGGAGGTATGGCGTGTTTATGGAACTAAAGATAGTCCAGTGAGTCTGGAACTTATATTTGGGGATAAGAATGAATGGTAAGTATCTGGCCACAGAGATTTGCAGGGTAGGGTGGTCATATGTCCCTCGCCTCTGCAAGTTGGGAAACTTAGAACAAAGGGGGTGTTGCTAGTTATGCTAAGATAATAGTCATGAACTATGCAGGCCAGCCTGCATAGACTAGAATGTGTTCAACTTGTTTATACGGCTGTTTAGAAACGTTCAGGCCTAGCTTATTTAGTGAACGTGTGGGTATGACAGCTCCTATGTTCTAGGATGCTGCTTGTAAGAATCTGCGAAAGCACTGGAGGAACTGCTCAAGAGAGGCACACTCAGTTTGCACAGCAGAAAGATGCTCTGGCTGCAGGACTGCAGAATGCAGCCTGCGGGAAGCCACAGGTGTGGGGCAACTGGTGCGACCTTTGAGGCAGCTGGAGAGTGATGATGCCTTGTACTCTGGAGCTCAGACATGGGATGGAGCAAAGCGTGCAGACTTTAGATAGATTTAGAAAGGATATTTGCCAGACTTTCTTAGATGTGGAGAGAGCGAAATAAACAAATAAATGCCTTTGAAGTTTTTAAGGTGTGTTGTCAGGTAAGCGAGGCTCCATTTGTAGTGGGAACAATCGGGGGACAGTGGTTTTCTGCTGGGATACTGACTGAGGAGGTCTTCCTGGATGCAAGTCCAGGCTGCTTACCACTTAAAAGCCAGCCATGACCTGGTGGGAAGGAAGTTAGTCGTGATGAAGGGCCGAGAAGACAGAGGAAGGAGCTGTTGCCCTCAAGGCTCCATTTAGGGCAGGGAAGGGCAGTTCAAACTGCTCCTGCGTCGCGACGGCTGCTACAGCGAGACAGCGGGTGAAGGCCACTCGCCAAGTGGGATTTTGTCGAGAGTGTGAGCCTCCTGTTTTGTTTGTCCTTCAGGAGGATTTAATCAACCATGTCCTCCTTGGAGTGAGTTTCTATGTGTTCTTTAAATAGTATACTACTTTTCTACGAACTGCACATCACAGCAGTGTACGTGCTTCGTGTTAGTTGAGGCAAGGAACTAAGGAGAACATAAGGAGAGTCATTGCATGTGCTAGTGCAATCTGAAGGTGCTCAGATGGGCTGGGCTCAGTAAATTTGAGAAAAGATTAGTTAGCAGTTAAGTTCTTGATAATTTAAGTGCAGCTTCTCTAGAGAATTTACCCTGTTGACAGATGGAAAGGATCTAACCTTGCAGAAGGCAAAGGGAGGTGAGGTCATAAGTAGCTTTCAGAAGGGTAGCTCCTAGTGCTGAGGCCCAGATTGCTGCCGGTCCTGGAGACCTGACTGAGGCAGCGAAGGAAAGGAGAAAGGACAGATATCAAAGGAACCACAGACATGGAGAAGCTGGGCTCAGGTGGCCTGTGCATGCTCGGAGGGAGGCACAGACTCAGCAACTGAGAACCTCTGCACAGAGGGAAGTGTTAGCTAGTCCTTTGGTTTTTTGAGATAGACTTTCTCTGTGTAGCCCTGGCTGTCCTGGACTCCCTTTGTAGACCAGGCTGGCCTTGAACTCACAGCAGTCTGCCTACCTCCTTTCCCTGAGTTCTGGGATTAAAGGCATATGCCACCATGGCCAGCTTGCGTAGGCTGGTCTTGACAGGAGGTCTCTGTAGGTAAGGGAGGGAAACCTGTTCTTGGCTAGGTTTTGTACCCCCTGTCTACATTTGAGCTCAGATGGGGAGGGGGACGGTCTTTGTTGTCTCTCTGAGTGGGGAAGAAGGCTTACCACTCCTGAGGATCATTGGTTTTTGATATGGCTTTGCCCTCGTCAGACAATGCACGTTCTCTGGGAGCTTCCTCCTCTCTACACCTTCACCTTAAATCTCCCTCAGCTCCCCACACTGGCTTAGGGTTTCTTAGGTAGAAGTCTTTGAGTCATGCATATGGAAATCTGATAGGCAATTTATTAGACTAATAAAGCAGAGGGAAAAGACCAGTTGAAAAATTAGCTGGGATTCCCCAGTGTAAGGATGAGCAGTGAAGTCCTGGGGGAGAGTGTGTGGAGGGACAGGGAGTCTGGAGGACATGGTGCTTACAGTGTGGGCTGTTCCAAAAGCAAGCCTCACGTTTGTTGGTGTAAAATGAGAACTCTCCATTAAAGGAAGCAAAAAAAAAAAAAGAGTTTATTTTGAGTCAAATATGAGTGGCTCTGACATGGGACCATGGATTCAGGTTATCCTGAATTATTTTTACCTTCACATGGAAAAGGCTATGTGAACTTTTTTGGTCACAGAACAAAGGGCAAATCAGTGCATTTTCCGAATGTTTTTGGGAATGCCTGAGGCAGCTGCAGCAAAGCTGGAGGGTCCCTGTCGTAGGTTCCAGATGTTAGGTCTCTTCAGCCTCCAAGGTGATGTTGGTGGAGCGGTTTGCCTACAGTCATGAGAACCTGAGGTACAGAAGTTAAGGTAGTTGCCCAGGATAATTTTGGCTGTGACCTACATTCCTCCTCTCCACACTCAGGATTCCAGTTAGTGAAAGGTTACTCTGAAGGCCCTTCACAAAAATCCAACTTCTCCAGGAAGCCTCCATTCATACTGAGGAGGGGGAGGTGAGAGGAAGCTGAGAGCTGGAGGAGGAAGTGTGTACAGAAGGGAAGTGCTGTGGGAAGAAGGAGTAGGATCCTGTCCGCTGCCAGCAGGAGGTGATGGAGACAGTGTTCAGGGTCCTTTGTTGCAAGTGTCCTTGGCAGTCCTGTGGGCACAGCATGACTGAGGAAAGGGTGGACACACAATTCTCTCTTGAAATTTGACTTATGGAGAATAAGAGAAGGTGTTGTTCAGAGGAATAAATGACTGAGCGTGTTATGACTGCTTTTCTTTTTAAAGACACAGTGAACGAGGCGCTTAAATGGGTGGGAAGAGATGAGATTTATGTCCCCAGGGTAGGTTCAGGTTAAGTCACCGAGAGGTAAGGCCGGGAGGGTTAGTTAGCTCGGGCGTCTCCTGAAGGAAGGAGACTTTGCTTCCAGAGTGCCCCAAGTCAGAGTTGACCGTGTCTTCTCAGTGTTGGGGCCTGGCCTCTGTGTTCTCCTGCATGACTATTTAAGGTGCTTTACCTCTCCTTGAGGCTTGTGGCAGTCCCTTTTGTGAGTAGGTCCTGTGACTAGCCAGTGCAGTGGCACACTGCTAATTCCAGAGCAAGAGGGAGATGCAGGAGCCATTCATTTTCACAGTTGTAAACGTTTGTTCATTTGTGTGATCTTTTAAAAATAGTGGTAACTGTGTAGTAACATAAAACCTGTCATGTTAATACTTTTTAAGCATGCAGTTTAGGCACATTCAGTACTGCTTTGTTGAGCTCACTTCCAGAATGTTTTTATTATCTCAAATATGAACTACACATTAATACTAAATAATAGCTCTTAACTCATTCTCCCTCAAACCTCTGGTAACTGTGTTCTGCTTCCTGTTGCTTTGAATTTACTTTTCTAGGTGTTTCAAATGGAATCATAGAGTATTTGTCCTTTCATATCTGGCTGC
This sequence comes from Pachyuromys duprasi, assembly GCA_028658305.1. Taxonomy (NCBI): domain Eukaryota; kingdom Metazoa; phylum Chordata; class Mammalia; order Rodentia; family Muridae; genus Pachyuromys; species Pachyuromys duprasi. Next base: position 46,170,291 of record CM053767.1, on the reverse strand, counting down.
TTTCAGTTAGTGTAATGTTTCAAGGCTCTCGCTTGCTGCAGTATGCAATCTGTTGACTACTTTGAGTAATGTTGGGTTGGATATTGGCCAACACATACCTGTTTGACTCCTGGTCCTGCCTTTTGTAGGAGAGAGAAGGTTAGTGGGGAGAGGGGGCCCAGTCTCCTTTACTTCTCCCAGCTGGTTAGAGTCAAAGGGTTCTTTTAGGGCTCGCTACCAATCTCCATCAATCACAGACGCAGCGAGCAGTCCTCCACACTGCTGTGACCCGAAGTGTTTCTGTCTATCTGCTCCAAACTGCCACACTATCCGTCTCTTGGATCTCTCCAAACTGCTCCATGCCACACGCCAGCACTGCATGCCACACCACACTGTTTCTTGGCTCTTAGTTTATATCCTCAGAGCCCTAGACCACTCACAGAAGGCCATTACCAGCTGGTAAAAGCCACACCTTGTTTGGACAAACTATAGCCCAACTAAAATCCCACATTTGGGATTAAAACAAAAACATACATATCTAACATGACTTAGGTTTTAAAGAAACCAAACCTTTGACTACGGCTTCTAGTTCTTTAGGACATGAACATAAAACGAAGCTGAGCCATCTCTGTGTTTGAGAAGCTGTTACGCTCTTCTATTTGTAAGAATGTAAAGTGATGGCTGCACCAGTCTACATTCTCACAAATCAACCATGTTGCTTGGCGTTAGCTTTTAAAAGAAGACTGTCTGAATTTTGCAGACACTCCCAGCCGTAGCCATTTTAAACTAATTGGGATGGAAATATAGTTTGCGATGATGAAATGCTGAACTGCCACACTTGGGACAGCTGCCGTGTGTTAGGTTCTGACTCTCTGAACTGACTCTCTCTTCTGACTCTGACGCTGTCCTAATTCCTGGCCTGTGGGTTCTTTTCTGGATACTGAATGGTGGCACAGTACCACGCTGGACTTTGGCATCATGTGGCTCTTGGTGAGCAAGGGTTGAAAGTGCCCTCCAGTATTGTCCAGCACCCTAGAATACAGTAGTACCTATACTTTTTATTAGATTTTATTTCTCAGCCTCATTTTGCTCCAATCACTAATCCATCTACACTATTTTTAGATTAAATAATTTACCTTTAAGATTTAGAAAAGATATTCTGTGTTGTCACTAGGAAACAATTGTTTCTAGATATTTTAATATTTATTCAATGCATTTTCATTGATTAAATACTAAGTTTTGTTTATGAGCTGGCTTCCAGCTTTAGTTTCTTTGATCTCTGTGTCTCTCAAGACAGGGTCTCACTATAGTCCTAGCTGGCTTGGAACTCGAAATGTAGACCATGCTGACCTCAACCTCATAGAGACTTATCTGCCTCTGCTTCTGCCTCCACTAGTATTAAAGGCGTGTGCCACCACACCCAGCTTGTATCTTCTCTTTAAAAAACAATAGCACCCAGAGGTTGTTTTTATTTTGTTTTGTTTTGTTGTTGTTCTCCTTTTGTCAGTAAGGTTGATTTGAGATTTTGCGGTACCTTGCTGTGTAGCTCAGGTTGGCCTAGGTCTCATATTCCTTCTTTCCTACTTCCTTGGCCTCCTGAGTGCTGCTGGATCACAACCCGCAGTGTTGGGCCTAGCTATCGTCGTCCCTGAGTGAATAAACATTTCGGTTTTTTTAACTTACAACTCACATATTTTTTTTTTAAAAGCAGAGAATTAATTACTCGAGTAAGAGCACAACCCTTTTTCTTTACTTGGTCATCATTAAGGTATTAATTTTTTTGTGTGCTTCCTTCCAGCTGTTTCTAAAACACATTTATACTCAAGCATATACCTTTCTTTAGGAGGTGTGTGCTTTATTCATGTATGTGATGCTTGCCCATGTGTTAAGAGGTCCAAACTGGACATGAGGTGTGTCCCCCTATTATAGAGCACCTTGATTTTGAGGCTGGATCTTTCTGAACCTGGAGTACTCGTTTCAGCTGGGGTGGTTGCCTAGTGAACTTTTAGAGTCTACCTGTCTCTGCCTCCCCAGTGCTGGGATTACAGGCACGTGTACTACACCCAGTTCTTAGTGAGTGACGGAGCTCTAAATCCACATCTTCATCCCATGCAGGTGCTCAAAACCCTAAGCTCTCCCCCAGACGTAAGCACATGCACTTTTATAAGTGACATACTTTTGATCAGTGATGCACCTTTAACATTTAAGGCTTTTAAAAATTAAAATGTGATTGTCTTTAGGCAGCTGTTATTAAAGATATATTTTATTTTAAACTATGTGTTTATGTGCCTATGGAAGTCAGAAGAGGGTGTTAGACCCCCTAGAGCTGGAGTGATAGGCTGTTACGAGCCACTCGCTGCGTGTACTGGAATCCAGCTTAGGTCCTCCCCAAGAGCAGTCGATACTCTGAACCACTGAGCTATCTTTTACTCCTCCGCCATTTTTTAAACATTTAGTTTATTTTTGTATATTAGTTTTTGCTTTCATTGCATGTCTGTCACCGCATGTGTGACTGGTGCACTCAAAGGCTGGAAGATGCAGTCAGTTCTCCTGGAGCTGGACTATGAGTGGCTGTGAGGCACCATATGGATACTGGCAACTGAACCTGGGTCCTCTGCAAGAGCAGCACGTGATCTTACCACTGAGCTGTGGCTTAATGGCCACCCAACAGTTTGTGGTGTTTTGTGGTATAGAATTCTCAGTTGATGGCTGTTGTTGTTTAACAGTTTAAAGATGATCATGTACGTCTGTTTTGTTTTTTTTTTAATAAAGCTGCAGTCATTTCATCTTTCGGCCCTCTGTATGTCGCTGCACTAGTTTTTTGCTTTGTTTTTTCCCTGAATTCATTTAAGTTTCATCACTGATATTCCATAATTTGATTATGATGACTTGCTTTGGTGTGTGAATGTGTGTGATTGTGTGTGTGTGTGTTTGTGTGTATGTTCTCTATGTGGGATGTATTTAGCTTCTAGAATCTGTAAATTTACCACAATTGGAAACTTGCTTCTTCACATACATTTCTTTCTTTCTCTGGACCCCAAGCCATCCTTCTGGGTTTCCAGTTAGATTGCAGATGTTGTCTCCAGGTCACCAAAGTTCAGCTTATCATTTTTGCGTCTGCCCTTTGTGCTCATTAGTCTGACTGGGTACAGGTAGCCTTTGTCTCATTCCCGTGATGTCTAGCCACCTCTTTGGTGCTTCAATGCATTCTCCCATGTTGTGAATTGGATTTTACTCTCTACTCATTCCATCTGATTCTTCTTCATAACCCATCAATTTCTCTTACTATAGTCATATGTTCCTGTACGTCAGTGTCATTAACTCTGTCATTTCTTGGTCTGTTGAATTGTCTTTGTTCTGGCAATGCTCACATTTTTTATTTCTTGGTCTTACCATTAATTTTTTTGGGAGGCAGATACTAGACATGATATGGGTATGCTGAGTGTCTCAGTGCGGTTTTCTCTGTTTAAAAGGTGTTAAAGTTTAACCAGTTTGATTATTTCAAAGTTTATTTATCTTTTATTGGGAGGGGTATCTAAATAGCTTTGTCTTTTTAGCCCTCCCTGCCCTACTGAGAGCTTTGGGTTCTGTCCTGTGTCTCTGACTAGTTGGAACTATGGAGTCCCTGGCTGTACCTGACACCTGAATCGCAAAGCTTGGATGTTTCTGAAGATTCCTGTACTCGAAGAAGGGTTTTTTGTTTGTTTGTTTGTTTGTTTTTAGGTGCATAGCTTAATGTCATCAGCAAACTCACAGGGACAGGTTTCTGCAGCTTCCCATCCTCCTGTTGTCCTAATCTCCATCTCTCCCACTCGGTGGTGGAATGGTGCTTCAGTTTGGGGCTTTCTGCTCAGGCTCCTTTCCTAGCCACTGGACCAGAGTGCAGAGTTCCCCTAGGCTGATGCTCTGGGCTCACCCACACTGTTTCCCTTCTTCCACAGCACTTCTTCCTCAGCAGCAGCCTTGTTTGGGTGTTTCTCTTTTCGTTTGATTCTATTTGATGTTTCCTCTTCCAGGCCCTGCTGACCTCCTTGTTAGAACAGTGTAGTGACGTTCTGGAGCATACACTCCCTTTCCCTGCAGCTGTCTTTCCTGCCATGTGTTCAGGGTGTGCCCAGCAGCTTCCCAAATACCGGTGATGTCTGCAGACTGCACAACAGCCTGGGTCACCTCAGCTTCTCTCCCCTACAGAGTTTGGGGAAGTTTCAGTCTCTATGAGGATGTTAAAGCACAAGATATGTGTAATATTTTGATAGATTCCTTTTTGAGTGAAATGTTTTAAAAGTTCTTTTGAGATTAGACTTTTTATTTTAATTCAAGTGGAATTGTTATGGTACTCAGAGGAAATTGTACAGGAAAAGGCAAAGGTGTCTTTAGTGGTCATTGGCAGGAGACGAGAGCCTGGCTTAATATGAAGACGTTTCTGAACCTAGTGGGAAAATTTGAAAGCTATACTGAGCCTGTATCAAAGAGTTGTATGAACATGTTGGAAAAATTTTACAGATGGTCCCTGGTCATCAATTATTGTTTGATACCTTTAAGTGCTAAAAAAATGAAGTTTATCTTTGTTTCTCAAATCATGGTTTATTTCTGTGTGTACATGTGGGACAAATTCACTTGTAATTTCTCCGCAAACAAAAGTGCCCGCGGGAGTTTGAACTGGAGTGTGCTGACAGACACGTGGAAAGGACATGTGCCCCCTTTGCAGGAGTGTGCTGTTGAGTTTGCTTTGTGTTACATGTTTGTTGCTGATGTATTTCTCTAAGTGTGTACACTTGCTCCTTTTTTTTTTTTTTTTACAAAGAAGTTAACGAGTTTTTTGGTTAGTGTTTTAAAATTGGCCTTTTGAAGGTTTCATGAGTCTCATACATTTTGAAAATGTTTTACTGTGTGTGAGAGTGAGTGTGTGTGTGATTATATATGGCAGCCAGAAGACAGCCTTAACAATTCGTTGTCTTCTTACACCAAGTATGTCTAAGGATTGAGCTAGGCAGCAGGTCCCTTTCCCGGCAGCTCTAGCCCTCCAACCCTGTTCCCATTTCTGATACATTTTTAAGTAAGTTCCCACGTGTGTGTACAGAGGCTCCCAGCGGATCCTTCGCTCCTTTCCTACGGTGTGTGGTCCCTTACACTGAAAGGCCCTGTGGGAACCTGCATTTTCTGTTGCTGCGGTTGTTTTCATGTGGGCCTTTGTCTTTAAAGTTGCATTCACCCCTCCCCTCTTGTGCCCATGCCTCACAGATCTGTGTTCGTGATTGTGTCCTGGTTTGTCTTTTTTTTCCCTGATAGATCCATCACACCTTCCAAATAGGATGAGATTGCCTCACTTTGGTGTTTATACACATGCACACATGCACTTGTATTTGGTTCTTGTCAGAACAACAAGATACAAGTGAGCCTGCATCACTTCATACAGGACTGTAATTTCTCTTTTGACAGAAGTAGGCCTGTACTTCCAAAATCCTTCACTGTCCTACTGCACAGTTTGGATCTGGGATAGTTCCTTCTCTTGGTTTCAGCAAGGAGTTTGTCTGCACAGGCATCAGGGCCGTCATGGGTCCTCTCCTTATCCTGTTCTAACGCTTCCTGGCCACAGCTCTGCAGGCCGAATAGCATGCTTGGGTACCCAGTTGGGTAGAGGTCTGGTCCTTAAGATTCAGCAAAGAAGCAGATTCCAGAAACACCTTTGATGGGCATCAGTAGCTGTAAAATTTGCGGTGCCTGGAACTCTAAACACCAATCCCAGAACCTCACAGCGGTCTGAAAAGACACAGTAATTATATGTGTTGTGATTTTTACAAATCAAAGGTCATAATAGCTAGCATTTACTGGCTTGCTAAGCCAGTCACTTTTTTTCTGTGCTTTAATTTTATTACTTCATTTTTCATTCATGTCACAAGGCACATGATGTTATCCTTATCTTATTCCTGAGGAATTTTCAAGAAGAGATTAAAGAAATGGGCCATGTTTTCAAGGCCCATTTGTTGATAGATTTGATCAAATAGGGATTTGAACTAGCTGCCTGGCTTAAAGGCAGCTCAAGCACTGAGTTGTTCTGTGCTTTGCTCTGGGGCTGGGGATTTGATATTTGTGTTTCAGTTTCTCTCTCTCTTCTTTTTTTTTTCCTGTTATAAACACATTTTTACAGTTAGCAACTAGAATTGAAGTTGTGTTCCTAGTGACCCTGGGAGTTGAGAAAGATAGTGATAAGCAATCTCAGGTGTGTTGATATGATGGCCTAAGATTAAGTAGAAAACTAATGAGCTCCTGTGGCAGCTCAGCCTAGTGTGCACAGAGCCCTACTTTAGTCCCTAGCACCGTATCTATAGGTTTAGGTTAGATTAGAAACAGAAAACATCTAAATCAGAAATTCCAGGTCAGCCTTAGCAGCATAGAGAGATTGAGCCCGCCTGGTGCACCTAAGATGAGAGTGGATAGTGAGGGCATTGCTAGGCCTTTGTGTACTTGTACGATAGCAGGTAGTTGTAGTGAAGTGCGTGCACACGTGTCTAGTACATGATGCCGTCAGCAGTCTTTCACTGTCAGAGGCCGGGGATGGAGCCCAGTTGGTAGAGGGCTTTCCTGTCGAGCATGAAGCCCTGGGTTTGCTCAGCCCACGCCTGCTATGCCAGCATGCTGGAGACAGAGACAGAAGGATTAGAAATTTATAGTCATCCTTGACCACACAGAGAGTGAGGCCAGCCTGGGCTACCCTGTCTCAAAAGCAAAGCCCCATCCATTGGTGTCTGTGCCCCTTGGCCAAAAAGAGTGATTGGTTCTAAACTTCTATATAACTTCATTGTATTACCTTTGTTGTGCGACTGCACAGGAAACCCTGTCTCATAAATCCACAAAAAAAAAAAGAAAGAAAAGACAAAGGAATTTAATGTACTAAAAATGAGAGCTGCAGGAACAGTTTAACCACATGATAATCTGTTGCCCTTCCAACCAGCTTTTGTGTTTAAGAGGAAGGTCTGTGCTGTTACAAGCAGGAAGCATTCTTTCCCAAACTGCCATGTCCTCAGTGTGCTTTTGAATGTCTTAGATCCACAGACAGTGCTGTAAATTTCTATTCTTACTTTTAGTGGTTATTTTTAAAATATATTTTTAGTCTTCGAGAATATCATATATACATATATGTGCGTACATACATACATATGTTATTATCTTCACCCTGCTCCCCATTTCAAGCCCTCTTGCTTCCATCACGTTTCTATCCCAATTTTATCTCCTCTTCCTCCTCTTACCACAACTTCTTCCTTCCTCCTCTTCCTCTTCTTCCTCCTCCTTTTTTACAATTCACTTGATACTGCCCTTATATTCATGGGTGTGGGGCCATGAGCTGGAGCATGAGCAACCTATCAGGGATCACACACCCTGTAAGAAAACTGGCTCTCCCTCCCCTAGGCACTATCAACTGTAAACTGATCCCCTTCTCTCTCCCCAACTATGTTGCATTGTTGACTGGCTTAATCTACAGGAAACCACAGCTGCTGTAAGCTCATGGATGCAGTGGCCCCTTTCATGTCCAGAAGACACTGTTCTGCCTTCATCTTCCCCAGTCTGTCTCTTACAGCCTTTCTGCTCCTCTTCCATGATGTTCTCTATGGCTTGAGGGAGAGGAGTATGATAAGGCCTGATGGTTGCACTGATCTATGGATATAAAGACATGTATTTAGAAGGCAACTTAATGCTGTTTCCATTCAACAAAATAATGGTTGTAGGTTCAGCCCTGGGGCCAGTGAGCTCCTTAGCCATGAGTTCTAGGCTAGATTTACGTTATCAGATGTGAGTTTCCTCCTGTGGAGTGGGCCTTAAAATCAGTCAGGAAGAGTTTGCCCTGTATGGGGTAATGCTCCCCTACCCAAATGGTACAGGGTATTGCTCTTGGTTGTCTACCAGAACCTGGGAAGACCGTTGCTGAAGATACCACATACTTTGGTAACAGGATTTAGGAGAAATTGAGCTGGAACTGCTCTGGAAACTCCTCCCTGTTGGCTTGCATCCACAGTATCAGGAGGTGCTGTACAGGCTGCCTGGAGAGAAAAGGCATCAGCAGAGACCCCGTGAGCTCCAGTAACAACTGGCCTAGCTAATGTGCCTGTTGGATCATGGTGAAATGCATGTTATGGGTGAAAATAACTACTTTCAAATATTTCTTAGATGTAATGTTTTTTTAAACTCGGTAATTTCTTTTTCTTTTTTTTTTTTTTTTTTGGTTTTTGTTTGGGTGGTTGGTTGGTTGATCGGAATAGGTTTTCTCTATGTGTAGCATTGGCTGTCCTGGACTCACTCTGTAGACCAGGCTGGCCCTGAGAGATCTGAGAGATCTGCCTGCCTCTGCCTCCCAAGTGCTGGGATTAAAGGCATGCACCACACCCTTACTTAACTAAGAAATTTCTTAATGTCATTCTAATATATTTTCTTTTGTTGTTGGGATTTTCATTTAGAATTCTTAATTCAGTGATATATCTAAATATTAAAATTAAAACGGAGAAATCTCTGTTCTTACCCACTTATTTTCCTTTTCTGCCTTTCCAGGTAATCAATTTAAAATTCATTTCTTTTTATTTAATGCTTTATTACAGAAATACTGGCAAATATAAATATTATTCTACTTGTAAAAAGATAACATTCTACCCTCCCTAGCCTAGAATTTGCTTCCCTTGCTTGACTGCCTGCTGTGACTACTCGTGGAAGTTCTTATCATTCCTGGATTGTGTTGTTGATGACTCTCTTAGTCACTGTTCTGTTACTGTGAAGAGACATCATGACCAAAGCAACGTATAGAAAGCAGGGGTGAGGGTGGCTTGCATTTTTGTTGTTTTTAACAAAAATTCCGATCTTTTCAATTTTTCCAGTGAAGACTCAGGAACTAGATGCTGGGGTGAAAGCCTGCAAGCGCAGACAGGCAGAGAATGCTCACAGCTGATCCTCCTCCTTAGCCAAGTCCCAAAAGGAAGAAGGAAGCTCTCCCTCTCTACGCTGTCTCAAAAATTTCTCAAACTCATTGTCCCTCCCTTCTACTTTCTATGTGTCTCTTTATCAGACCCCCTGACTTCTTATTCTCTATGGCTTTTTTCTATGTTCACTCCCTGTCAGCTGGTTTTTTGCTCCGCCTCTTGACCTATGGTTGACTTTATTTAATCTTGTTTACAATATTCAGGCAGAAAGCTCTCAGATTAAAGGTGTGTGCTAGGGCTGAGCCATACCACAATCTGTTACTAGAAACAGATTTTTCTAGTAAACAGCTCAATCTCTGATCAAACAGATCAAATTTTCTGCAACACAGTTTCAGAGAGTCCATTGCCGTTGGAGTGGGTAGGATGGAGGCTGTTGCCGTTGGAGTGGGTAGGATGGAGTCCGTTGCCGTTGGAGTGGGTAGGATGGAGTCCGTTGCCGTTGGAGTGGGTAGGATGGCAGCCGGCCTGCACTGGAGCAGTAGCTGCAAGCCTGCACCTGACCCACAGGCCACACCTCGTAACCCTTCCTAAATAGTTCCACCACCTGGGACCCAAACAGTCAAGTATATGAGCCTGTGGGGGCTATTTTCATCATCATACCTGCCGTCTCTATATCAAATACCTGAAATAATTGACCTAGAAAAGTCTTACCTTGATTCACAGTTTGGAGGTCCTGGGCCATGAGTGGTTGGTTCTGTTCTTTTTAGGCCTGTAGCAAGGCAGCACTTCATGGATGGAGTGTGTGGTGAGTGGAACTTGAGTGAGTCAGTCCTCTCTGCCTACCATGTTTGTTCCAAGGATCTTATTCTAGTCATTAGCCTTGGTGTTAGACACCGTTAGCCCTGGAGCCATTTCACCAGCCCTGTATTGCAGACTTTGTTATGACTTGTTTTATAGTAAAGCTGGTAATATCTTTCTCCTCTCTTCCCCCTCCTCTCTATTTCTCTTATCCTGTATGTGTGTAAGAATGGGGATCAAACTTTACGGCCTTAAGTGTTGTCTACCACTGAGACATGTAGTGATTTTCATAGTCATTTGGTTTCCGAGGGGAAAAAAAGAAAGTGATATGGAGTGGACAGAATACACGGAGCAGACATGAACAGTGGAGATACAAGAAGGAGCGTGTGTTTAGGGGGATGGGTTGTGCACTCTTGGTGTCAAGGGACCTGGGGCACTTGAGAGCTTTGGCTCTGTCAGTGTGTGCTTCACCAGCACCTAGACTGATGCTTACTAGCCATTTACCTTATATTTGCTTTTTGAAACTTTTATTAGGGGAAATGATTGTGGTTGGTAATCTAAATTGAATATATACCATAAAGTTACCTGCTAACCAGAAACTTTGTGGAAATAAATAGCTCCAGAATATAGATAACAGTGGAAGAGGCAGTGCAGAAAAATGAACCTTTTCTTTCAAGGGCTACATAGGAAATAGACAGTAGACACTGGAGATGAGGCAGTGTGTGTATAGGAAATAGACGTAGACATTGGAGATGAGACAGTGTGTACATCTTTTTAGACCTTGTCAGTGATAGCTAAGAGGGAAAAGGCAGGGTGACAAGGCAAGAAAGTGTAGACAATCAGGAGCCAAATACTAGGAGCGGGAAAAGAAGACAAATGGGTGCTGAGCCATCCCAGGATCTTGGGTTCCCTCACTTGCACATACTTTATCCTCTAGGCTTCATGGCCAATACATTTTGTTTTTCTTGACAGTTTGTGCTGCTTTAAAAATATGCTGTTAAGTCTTTTTGTTCTCCTAAGTCATTCTCCATTCTGTTTTCTAAGAAGCATATCTAGTTTTGAAAACATTTTAAACATCCATACCACGTGTCACCTTTCTTGTGAGTGTCTTAGTCCATTTGGGCTGCCATAACAGAATGCTGGAGGGTAGGCAATGTACAAAGAATGGAATTTATTTTCCCAGCATTGTGGAAGCTGGGAGGTCAAAGGTCAAAGCTGGGAAGACTTTGTTAGGGCCCACATCTCTGCATCCCAGATGGCACCTTGAAAACTTCTTCCTGTGAGTGGGAGGACACTACGTCCTCACATGGCAGAAAGGCTGGAGGGAATGAACCCCCTCAAGCCTATTTTGTGGCAATACACCCTGAGCACTAACTGTACTTCCCTTAGTTTCCTCTTCCTAACGCTGCTGACGTGGAGTTTCATTGTGAGTTTAGAATGGCAACGTGTTCTTGGCATCCTGTTGTGACATGTGTACGATGTGTAAAGTATGCAGGGGTAGCCAGTTCTTTGTTCTTCACTTGTTTCACATTCTGTGTCACCGAAGTATAGCTGGTGAACATGGGGCTTCGGCTTCCATATCTGGGGACTCAGTGGAGTTCGCTGCACTGAAGAAATGCAGCAGGCATCCTGAGGAGCAGCAGCACAGCAGCAGGTTGCTCTCCAGCCTGGAGCTGGGCCAGCATGCTGGGCTCCGCTCCAGAGGAAGCTCACTTCCTTCCGCAGGGCACCCTGACATTTATCTGCTTCAGCCCTCAAGGGAGAGGGCTCAGTTTGATGTGACGTGCTTCCAAAAAATATCCCACAACATGACAAGCAGAATCCTATCTCCTGTGCAGCTGTGTGAGGAAAATACCTCCACGTGGTTTCTTTGTCCTTTGTCCTGATCTGAGTAGACTGGCAGCCTTTGTCCCCTTGTCTGTCTCTCAGCCCCTTCCTTGCTCCCTGGGGACAGCTGGTGGGATTTCTTGACTGACAAACTACACTGCTATTTGTTTCTTTCCAGTATTTTTTAGGAAAAAATTTCTAATGTGGGAAAAAGTTGAAACAACTTTCATTGAACATCATGACGTACCATTTAAATTCTGTAACATTTTTAAATACCTGATACGCTCACCTGGTAGTCTATCTTATTTTTTTATTTATTTCAAGATTGTGGGGTCCCCCACCCATCTTGTGTCACTACTTGTGGATCTTTGATCTCTGTTAAAATAGTTGTGATTGAAATAGATGTGAAGGGGACAGTGGTGACTGAAAGGCTGGTTCTTGCTTCCAGGCGGATGTTTGCTAGAGATTGGGTCAGCGACTGCAACTGCACTGCCCTGTTTCCCAGCCTGCAGGAAACCCAGGTTCCTGTTCCATTACAGCCAGGCACTGCTAAAGTAGACACTGTTTCCTAGGCACACGGGACCCTACTTTTTAAGATGGACTTCTGGAGGAAGACCTCCATAATCCACCTATTTAGAGTTGAAAGTTAATCAGAACCTAGGCATAGTGGCATATTCCTATAACCCCAATACTTGGGAAGCGAAAGTGGGAGGTCTGCTGCAGGTGAGTTCTAGGCCGCCCTGGGTACAGAGTGATAGTCCGTCCCAAGCAACAACAAAAATGCTGCGTTGAGGCTGTGTACACTCATGGTGGAGTACTTTCCTGACGTGTGCTCTGTCCTGACTTTGATCCTAGACGACACACACACACAATGTATGTGTCAATATAGATTCACATACTTTTCTACAACCATAATTCTCTCTGGTGAAACATGCCTGGCAATGCCTTGGGGAATACAACATTTCTTCATTGTCGGCTCAAGGCTCCACTTGAAGTAGAAGCCAAAAGAACAACTTTTCTCACACCACAAAACTTCCTTTACTCTATTTTTTATTCCTTCTTTCCTTCCTTCCTCCCTCTCTCCTTTGCTCTCTCCCTCCCTCCCTCCTTCCTGTGGAGACCTAAAGCTGACATCAAGATTCTTCAGTTTCTGTTCACCTTATTTATTGAGGTAGGGTCTCTCAGCTGATTCTAGAGTTGCTGATTGGAGCATGTCTCTGCCAGCCAAGGGCTAGAATTAAAAGTGGATCAGAATTGCTGGGCATTTATGTGAGTTCTGGGGATCCTCACGCATGTGAGACAAGTGAGTTATCCATGTTGAGAGTCTGAAAACCACAGCTGTGTGGGTAAGTTGTAAGCATACACTTAGCCCTGGGAGCTCCTGGTCCAATGCATGTATGGAAGAGCGCCAGTGTCTGCTCTGAGTCTCAAGTTTCCAAGCTGAGTTGCTGGAGCCCCCGCGTTATCAGAAGTCATCCCAGGGCTGGCTCCTGGATTGATGAGTGTTCACTCACAAGAGGTTCTCTTACATGTCGACCTGGCACACAGTGCCTGTGTGCAGTGCCTCCATCCTGAGTGTCTGCCTCTGACTCCCCCACATGAAGGGCATGTTTTCTTCTTAGGGAAGCAGCCTCTGTGTGCAGTATGTGCAGGGGCCGTGTCTATTGGGGTTCTTAAGGAGACGCATCCTGAGCTGTCTTCCTTTTTGATCAGCCACAGCCACTATCAGGTTCACACCCTTGTGTTCACAATCAAGCTAAGGTTGTTTAGGTTTTGTGTTGGACTTTCGAATAACTTCCTTTTTCCCTGCCTACCCTCTGCAGGCTCGGGTTATGTATGATTTTGCTGCTGAACCTGGAAACAATGAGCTGACAGTTAATGAAGGAGAAATCATCACAATTACAAACCTGGTAAGAGCTCAGTGACTTTTAATTTGATGCCTTCCTTTGTATAAGTTCATCAACTCACGTACATCAGGGTTTCAACTGTTGCTTATGAAACACTGATGTTATAAGAAGTTGTTAGGTGCACACTGAGAAAACTTCAGTCCCTACCCGTTGTGGTTCTGGAATCAGTTCCCAGGGCCTTCACCGTACCCTGCAGCACTGTGTCTGCAGTAGACGATGGAAGCAGTGGTTGACGTTTCTAAACAGCTGGCTTTACTGGGTGCTCTGGATGATCTGAACCTCACCTGGAAGGCTTACCAGAAAACAGTGTGCTAGCTCAGCCCCCAGCAGAGCAATCACACTGTCTGGCCCTCAGTTCTGCATCTTCATAAACCATCTTTGAACTTGGGTGTGCACGCACAGACGTCATCTTCACATTTATACGCTCACATACTTTTATATACACCAAACACACATTCATATATAGAGAGTATCACAGATACTCTCATTTGTACACAAAACATCCACACTTTCACAAGCACACACACTAAAACACACTCTGCCCTTAAGTGCACATGCTTCCAGAGCAAGATGCTCTCCCCTGTTGTGATTCTGTGGTCTCAGCTGTGTGGTAGTTCTGCCTGAAGCCCCTTCTTCCAGCTGCCCCTCCCACACGGCCTCGTTGCGGGGCTGGGAATTAAACCTGGGTCCTCTGGAAGAGCAGGCAGTGGTCTCAGCTGAGTCATCTCTCTTATACCCCTAAAATTTATTCTTCATTAAAAATATTTCTTCTCCACCAAAAGTGGAAGCTCTTGATGGCAGCCGTGTGAATGCTCCCTGATGGCCCTCAAGACTGTGCCTGCCACCTCTCACTTAAAATTGGAAATGCCTTCAGGTCGAAAAGTACCTTATTTTTAAATTTTTCTATATATATAATATACTACCACTTATTATTATTTTCCTATACATAATATACTCCATCATTGAGGCATATGTTTCAAATTTTAATTATTTTGAGAGAATACATTATAAACACGTGTATCCCCAGCTCCTGCTGTCCAGCATCCATCATCGTCCATCAGGCCATGTCCCATCTTGTGTCATCCGTGCTGCAGCTAGTCCTCTGGATTTCCTCTTTCCCATGCATGGGATCAGTTGGAATCCACTGCCACTGTGCCATTTTCTCCATAAAGACTTTAACCCACACTTGCTGGCAAATACTTGTAGTCCCTGATATTTTCAGAAACTAGGCAGGAGGACCATTTGAGTCAAATATTTGAGGCCAGCCTGACTCTATTTCAGAAACAAAACAGGAAGCTGGGGAGATGGCCTAGTCCGTTAAGCCATTGTTATGACTTGGGTTCCATTCCCACGGCCTACAGTTTTAAAAAGCCATAATTCCAGCACCAAACGGGAGAGGGGGGGACTCCTGGGAATTTCCGGCCAGCTAGACTAGCCTGATGGTGTGATCTACCTCAGAGAGAGGAGGGGAAAAGAGGGAGGGAAGGGGAGGGAGGGAGAGAACCAGCCCCACCCCGGTCTATAAAAAAAAAAAAGAAGTAGACAGTGCCTGAGGCACAACAGGTGTCCAGTTACTCACACCTACACAAATGTCTATACAGACATGAACAAATGTGTACACACAAAAGTACAACAAACTACTTAATATGTACTTTTAAAATTATTTTTATTTTTAATTGTGTATGTCTGAGGGTGGTACGTGCGGGTATGTACATGTGAGTGAAGCAGGTAGCAGTAGAGTCCATAAGAGGGTGTCAGATCCCCTGGAGCTGGAGTTACACATGGCTGTGAACCACCCCGTGGGCTTGCTAGGAACCAAACTTAGGTCCTCCATAAGAGTAGAGGTCCTGCATAAGAGTAGTGCGTGCTCTTAGCCACTGAACCATCTTTCCAGCCCCTAATAATGTATTCTAACAAGCAGAAATAGATTTGGTTTTCAGACAGAATAATACATTCCAGCCGTTTAATAATTTTTTTAATGTTATAAAATATCCCATTAGCCTAATTGCTGATTTAATTTTCTTTATTTGAAAATCTCCAAGAATATGAATGTCAACAATACTTACTACACGCAACTTTGTGTGACAAATTTGTGCCCAAGATCACATTTTCTATAGCCATCCTTTTTATTATTTCACATTTCCTAGTTTTGTTCTCTGGGATAACTTCTTATAGAAAAGATATTCAAGAATGGGAAGATAGATCCGTTGCTAAAACACTTGCCTTATAAGCATAGGAACCTGGGTCCAATCCACATAAAAAAGTCCCTTGGTGGCCAGCATGGGGGTGGGTGGAGCCAGGTCCACTCTGGGCCTCTCTGACCAGCCAGCTTACCCTATTGGGTGAGCTCCAGGCCAGAGACAGTTTCAAAACAAACTGGGGGTCAGTGAGATGGCTCAGGGGATAAAGACACACGTGTTCATTCACAAAGGAAGTAAGTATTTAATCACTTCCTGAAGCTCAGTGTCTTGATAGATTACATTATTTTTCTGTAATGACAAGATTTAAGACTGTAAAATTTTGAACTGTATTAGCTCTATAGTCATCAAAACCTTCATGTTATTTTTATGTAAAAATTATAAATGTGTAACAACTCAATGCAAAATTTCTACAGGAGATCCTAACTATAACTTGTCTTTCCTGTTAGAACGTTGGTGGAGGATGGCTGGAAGGAAAAAACAACAAAGGAGAACAAGGGCTCGTTCCTACAGACTATGTGGAAGTAAGAATTACTGCTGTTGATTAACTAAAGCTGCTCTGCCCTCAACATCTTTTATCACTTGTTGAGTTAAAAGGCAGTTGGGAAAACAGCAACTGTTTTAAAAGTAAAATTTCACTTGGAAAGTAGTAAGTAGGTGCTAATTAAATAAAACATGGAAACTATATTGAATTAGAAATAAGAGATTTCCTATGGGCCTAAGCTACAAAGATGTTTAGATTAACTTCCTTCCAAGAAGAGCAGCCTTTAATTTTTCTTCACAAAAATCCCCATTTTCTTTTGCTGCTGCCTAGTGCTGCTGCCTAGTGCTCTGTAGTAGATTAATTCACACAGTTTAAAAGGGTAGGCTTCGAACCTCCTTCAGCTGCTGTCACAGACACAAGGATGTCTTTAATGGGTCATTCTGCTACAGTAAAGAGTAGTACCATCGTCCTGAAGGTGACCCTGATGGCTGCACAGCCACCTTCTGAGCCAGCTGCCTGGCTCCCTCTGCTGGTTGCCTGCAGTCAAGACTGAGCAGGCGCCTCTCATCTTGAGTGACAGACACTAGGCTACCAGATGCACCTGTGAAGAGAGCTCTGTTTGATCCCCAGTAGAGAGGAAGGCTGCTGGAAGGACACTTCAGTGTAACCCGTCAGCAGAATGGGGAGGAGTCTGTCTGTGTTCTCTTGTCCTTGGTTAAAAGTGACGGGTGGGGAGTCTTAAGCTCTCTAGGAAGTGAGTAGATACTCCCTCTAGAAATGT
The DNA here is from genome assembly GCA_028658305.1 of Pachyuromys duprasi. Taxonomy (NCBI): domain Eukaryota; kingdom Metazoa; phylum Chordata; class Mammalia; order Rodentia; family Muridae; genus Pachyuromys; species Pachyuromys duprasi. The sequence continues at coordinate 46,153,414 of CM053767.1, read as the reverse complement.
GTGTCCACATGCACATATCATAGCTCTGTCCGTTCAGTGCCAACAGTTCATAGGTTCCTGAGCACAGTTTGATAGCCTGAAGCTCAATTCTGGCTCTGTGCGTTACACATCTAAGATCCTAAAATGGACAAGGCTGAGAGAAATCCGAGGATTTCTGTTGATGCTGGTACTCATTTTATTTATAGAATTGTTTGCTTCCAAAGAGGGAGCTTCTTAAATTTCTTTCTTTCAAGACTATGAGTTCCCTATACCAGAAAGGAACATATCCAGCAGGCTAAAATTAGTCAGAGCATGGTTGAACCAGCACGACTGTCCACCAACAGGGTATGACGGATGTCCATCAACTAAGATAGGTATTGTCTGAACTATTAAATATACAATGTGTTTAAAAGAAGAGTACCAGGGATGCAGCTCAGTGCCACACTGCTTGCCCTGGCTTTGATCCCCAGGACAACTACCCAGCAGAGACAGACAGAGAGAATGTGTGTGGGTAGGTTGAGCAATCACAGAGTGCCTCTCAGACTATAGTAAATTTTAACTCCAAATAAGTAGCAGAAAGGGTGCTGGAAATACCAAAATACTTAGAAATTTTAAGCAGTATAAATTACACATATATGAAAGAAAGAAAAATCTCAAGAAAAAATTAAGAATATTTAATGTAAATGTAAATGTAAATGCAGCTTATCATAATTTTAGAATGCAACAGAAACAGAGGGAAAGTGACAGCTTTCCTTTCCATGTAGATTGTCATGTTATCTCCCATAACACCCACTGACATGAAATCATGAAAGACATGCTGGTTCTTTCCAATACGCAGATTTTACCGAATGATGGAAAAGATCAATTTTCTTGTGGAAATTCGGTGGCTGACCAGGCTTTCCTTGACTCCCTCTCAGCCAGCACGGCACAGGCCAACAGCAACAACCAGGTATGCCTCACTTCCCTCTGAGTTAGATGGGCTTTCCTGAGAGCTGGGCAGGAAGCATGTGGCATGGCATCCTTGGTGCTCCCTGAAAGCAGCATCAAAGTAGCTGCAAAGGGGGTGAGGGAGGGTGGCATGAGGGGAGTGTGTAGTGTGAGGGGGTGTGGCATGGGGAGAGTGTGAATTTTGAGGAGGTGCAGCATGAGGGGTGTGACATGAGGGCTGTGTGGCATTCCTGCTGGGTATTAACACAGGCCTCATCTGAAACAACTGCTAAAGACTGTTTACAAAGCTAATAATAAAGTGAAAAGTAGGCGTTGAGATTTGCTTTTGAGAGTATCAGGATGTAAGTACAGACTTCCAAAAGGCCAGATACTCTCTAAAATGATGGCCTGCAAAGAAGAAAGGACACTGACACTGAGCAGGCCAGTGATGGGGACTTTGTCATGGGCGCTCCTGTGAGAGCACGTCTCATCGCCGGTAACAATGTAGGTGGAAGTCGGCCCGGCTCAGCACCAGCATTTGTACTGTTAGTGCTGCTGGCTGTAAGAGGCTTAGTGTGAGCTTGTGTTTTAAAGAGTGTACATATAAATGTGGAGTGGTGGCGCCCACTTTAATTCCAGCACAGGAAGCAGAGGCAGGCGGATCTCTGAGTTCCAGGCCAGCCTGGTCTACATACCGAGTTCCAGGTCAGTTGGAGCTACGTAATTAAACTCTGTCTCAAAAAACAAAACAAAATAAAATAAGGGAGGTGGAAAATGTGCGTATTATATATTTTCTGTTTCTATCAGAGACCCTTCTGTAGAATTGAGATTAAGTTCTGTAACTAGCAAAATAGGAAAATGGGCAGGGTCTGTTATACTGTGAGTTGAAGTGGTTAGTTTTCTACAGGAAACAAAGAGTTAAATCTCCATCAGTTATTCTGGTCTAAATGGCCCTCCCAGAGGTATAGCCATAACATATTACTGCTTCCTAGTTCCCTTCTAGTCCAGTGGGCACACAGCTACTGAATGTTAAATCAGTGAGAATGTCTGATACTTTCTTAGTCATGAGGATAAGTTGAGCAGAAAAAAAATGTCCCACCTTCTTTAAACAACTTTCCTGTTATGAACAATAAATGCTAAGTTTCCACTCATTTTTGTTGTGTACCCGGAGAACATCTTGCTCTGGAAGTTTCTGCTTTCCGAGTCCTGCGTCCCCCTCCGTGGCCTCTCTCCTCACTAGCAGGAGCCTGCCTGTCAGGACAGCAGGAGCACAGTGTACTTGTGGAGATGTGGGGAATGAGTAGGGCCTTGACTGCACACAGGGCCTCTCCTTCAAGATGGAAACATAGACTATGGTTAGCCTGGGGCTAGGGTGGCTTCATGGTAGACTTAGCAAACTAGTAGTCTTTAGTGACTTTGAGCTTGGGTTTTTTTCTGGAAGGAAACAGTGGGCCATCAGCGTTGGAGCCCCTCATGGGTATCTTACATTTTTTTACTCTAGTATGCTAGTTTGGTTACAATGCCAAGCAGAAAACCACCTTAATGAAATATCAATCATAGTCCAGTTACAGGGTCTGACCAAACTCACACAGATGTGAAAAGTCATGGTAGTCATGGCCAATCTTCCTCATTGTCCCTCCTGAAGTGGAAGCTTTTGTGTCTGAGTGTGAGAAACATTATCCTAAGCGTGTCTTGTCTGCACACCTAGACCTCAGAGATGAGCCGGGTCTCAGAGTGTCTCCCAGCCAGGTACCTGCCTGCTCCAGCTGCACAATTAACTGTCATGTTCAGAAGCTTCCTCTTACTGGTCTAGGGTCCCCAGGAATGTCTATAAACGGAGAAGTCATCACTGTGCAGCCAGCACTTGTCATTGTAGAAGGCCACATGCTCAGTCTCCACTGTGTTACATCTTACTCCCTGAATGAACATGAGAACTAAGGGCTGCACTGGCTCACATCAGACATTCTGTTAATGAGCTGTGTTTCAGGTTATATCATATCAAAATACCACAGTGTCTAGTCAGTCCACTGTTCAGCCGAGATGATACCTTGATTAGCTGGATGTAGTCTCCCTCCATTATATTGTATTTTCTCCTTCTATCCAGAGAGTAATCTGCAAATGGATTTGACACTCCTCACGGTTCTAACAGCTTGCTGCTAGCTGCTAATCATTGCCTGAGTAGCTGCTGTTTTTCTTCTTCACTGGCTGGCCTGGCTTTCTTCTGTGCAGCCCACTGCCCATCATCAGCTGGAGATAGCTAGCTAGCCTGATCCAGTTTTTAGAATGCAGGATAAATACAGAATTCTCTTTAATTGCTGGTTTTCAAATTAAGTTGTTTAATAGCTGCTTCAAATCGTAGCTAAGGAGTTTTCCTCTTTATTTTGCATAGTATGCTGGGCCTGTGGATTTGTGTCGGCCCAATGCTTTTAACCTGCGGGAGCTCTGCTCTGTTTACGGCTGTCTCATGTTGGGAGCTCATTTAAGTTGTTTCCTCTGTATCCATATAAGACTGGAGTGCTCCCTTGTTCTGATTAGGTCAGCTTCAGTTGGCTGACTCCCCTCCCCCCTTTGATATGAGTCATATTTCCCTGCTTTTTCATTCCTGGTAGTTTCATTATTGGAAGCAAAACTTCATGATTTTACTTTGTAGTGCTTAGTATTTTGTTCCCTTATTAATATTTTGAACCATATGATATATGTGTATGTGTGTTACTTTAAGGTGTCCATTTCTCTTCGTTTTTAAGCTTTTCTAAGTGTGAGCAAATGAATATTTCTCTTAGGGATGTCTTCATCCTGCTTCTGAAGTAAACCCTTGCTAGTGCACTGTGCGCAGTAAGGCTTTTGGCTGTGGCTGGTGGGACCTGTCCTGTGTGAGGATTGTACTCTGAATTTCTTCTCCTGACCCCTTCTCTGCCTTGCAGAAGTCCCTCAGAAGTGAAGTTATTAGGTATCAGCTTTAGACCTCCTCCTCCTCTGCAGCCCCTAGAGCTTCCCGGGTACAGCTCTCATTCTCTCACTGCCCGCCTCAGCCCCACTCCACGTCACAGATCACTAGGATCTGCGTGGTCTCTCCTGTCAGAGAATGGGGCATTTGTAGATCGCGTTTGTTCTCATCTTGTTTCCTGTAACGCAGCATTGCTGTCCTTCACTGCCTGCTGCCCAGTAATTCTAAAACAGTTTGGCATGTGTTTTCATTTTTAGCATGAGTGAGAATGTGAACTGGGTCCCATTGGTGTTCCTTGATTATCTTTTTGATGCCTGGACTTCCAAAATGTGTTTATTTGCATCTCTCAAACAATGCCATTCAGATTGCAAGAGCTGAGCCTCACACAGTAGAAGCATTGCTGGGTTCATTCTATGCTGAGCAGTTGTGTGGATCTGGGACCTGGCTACTCAGCTGTCAGTGAGCACATTCTAGGAAGAGCACACACTGGAGGACAGGTCCCTTTGCCTCTCAGTTCCCAGAGTGGCTGGCCTCTTCTGTCCCTCACTTGTAGCTCTTTGTCTGCATGGAGGTAACAGGGCAGTTTTGAACATCCTGGTGCTTTTGAAAGGGAAGGTTTAAAATCCTAACACTTTGAAATCTTGGCTGTGTATTTGTCTTGCTAGCTGTATGGCACGCATGGTATTTGCCCCACTCACATGTAGCTTGAGATTATTTTTAGTCTTCAGTGGTACTGTGTAGTAATACCAAGCACAGGCTTGGGAAGGCCCAGCACGCTACCACAGAGTTGGGCTTCTGCGTGTGGGTAGATTGTGTGTGAGTAGCTGGCATGCTAGGCATTTTCTGTGAATCTGACCACGCTATGAATTTCCTGGGTTTGATTAAAAACTTTCCTGTCTGTTGCCTCCCGCTCACTGAATACCTTTCTATTTAAGGTGGACATTTTGGCTCAGATTGGTTGTGTTGAAAGTCTCAGCCAGTCACCTCCTTCTTCTCCTTCTCCTTCTTCTTCCATAAATAAGGTAAACTTGAGACATGAATAACAACATGAAGGAGTAAACATTGAATAGCCCTGACATTCTGTTCATATATGTAACTTGAAGAAGCTCTTCTGGGCCTGGTCCGGCAGATGTGACTGTTGAAGAGCTAAGACCTGCAGGCTGTCACCTGACACTTTTACTGAGACCTTATTGGTGCATTTGCTCTAGCATTCAGGGAGGTTTGATTCTGTGAGTGAAGGAGATGAAGCAGATCCTGGTACCAGGAAAGGGTGGAAAAGAAAAGGCTGAAAAATGTTGCTTAGTGGAAATGACCGAGGAGGGCAGAAGGTGGGGAGGCTAAGGAAGCAGGAGCCCTTAGCTAAGAAGCAGAGTGGGTAACTGTAGCTGAGCCTGTGGCTTCAAGACAAAGGGATTGTTGGGTTGAGAACAAAGAGGTTGGTGGCCAAAGGGTCTTTAAAACAGATCCTTGAAGTCCAGCTTGTTACACTGGGGCTGGATTTTTGAAAACGCTAAGCTCTTGCGTTTAGAGCCTAGAAAGTGTTTCTACCAAAGCCCCAGCATTGGCCGTTGCCACTGAGCTTCACTGTGAGGCACCTCTGCCTTCTTCCTCTTTGGTAGAAAACACCAAATGACTAGTTTCATCTCTTTATTTAAAAATGTCTCCAGTGATGTGGCCTGGCATTTAAACTATTTGGAAATGGAACCACGGCCTCCTCCTTTAGCATAAAGGAAGAAGTGTGCTGCTCAACTGCTGGCTTCATTCTTTTCTGTGTAATTTGTTTGGGCACAGGGTCTCACTGTGTAGCCCAGGCAGCCTCTGGAACTTGCTTTGTAGCTGTCGTCAGACCCTTAGTTTCCTGCTTCATTGGGTGTATATTTTGGGCAAACTCCCCCATAGAGAGGTAACTGATTGCTCTGTCAGGACTGTATGCATTTATCAGTTCATACTTACAACCCCCTGAGGAAGACAGTGTTACAGATCCTATTTTTAAGGCATGGGATGCAAGTAGCTAGTCAGTAGTAAAGCTGGTATTAACGCCTATATAAACATTAGAACCTAAGTTCTTAGTCACTGTACTGTTGTGAATTATTAATATTTATTATTGACTTATCTTTTAGTTAAGCAACGGTTATTCCTAAACCAGCTGTATACCCAAATCACCACACAGAGACTAGGATTTATTTAATCACCCTAGAGCACACTGCTGGGCAGTGATTACTCCATCCTAAACCTCCAAGCCTGCAGAGTTCCTACCATTCAGCTTTCACCCATTATGCTTGCTTTTAGTCATATCTTAGGTCCAGTTCCTCTCTCCTCATGGCTTGAAGTCCTCTCCTGCGGATCCCTGCTCTCCTACTCCCCCACTCACTTCCTTTTCCTCCCCTCCCGACCAGGATGTCCCACCCTATTCTCTCCATTGCTCAGCATTGTGCCTGGTTGTCTTATTGAGAACACAGAGAACAAATGGTGGCATGTTTACAGAAACTTGAGACAGGTGATGCTTAGAATAAACATCACAATGCAATGAATGTCTGGATTGAAACCACATAGTGGGGCAGAGAAATAAGCATTTGAATTAATAAGGGCAAATTGTATACATTCCATAAGAACATTATACCAACACTGTATCCATGTGAAATCTACTTGGCCCCATGGTTACCAAGCAGTTTAAAATCCACCTAACTGGAGTCACACGTTCTGTGAAGTTGAGCATTGAGTAGCCTGTTTGGGTGAGTGACGGGCTATGTATGTAAGTGGCTGCACAAGATTAGAGTGAGGCTGAACATTGACGACCGTGCCACAGACACGCCTCCTTGAGCTACTTGTTGCCCATCGTGTAAAAGCATGCACTCGGTTGTGCACAGTAGGGCATAATGATGAACAGCTGTTGTACTGGTTAGTTATACACTACACTCCAAAGCCCATTGTTTCTGTCTACTTCTTGAAAAAGATGGTTGCTGTAAACCCTCTTACATCTCACCCCAGCCGCAGCAATGTCAGATACCTTGTGTGCTGCATCTTGTGATGGAATCACCCTCTCTCTGCCCGATGAAATCTCATGTTGTTTTGCTCATCATGGCCATAGGAGTGGCAGGCTATAGCACATATGCATCCACTACAGCCTTGGCGAACAATGGCTTATACCACCTTGGTTTGTACAAGCATGCTCTGTTGCTTAGACCACAGCAAAATCACTGGGAGATGTATTTCTCAGAAACTAGCTTATTAGACACCACATTGACTGCATCTGTCATGAGTATAACCCCTTTGCGATTATAGATGCATGAGTGTGCAGCATCCACACCTTTATGGCCTTTGTTAACTTTGTGGCCACTCTGAGTCCATTCTCAAGCCCTTCTGGTGTGACAGTCCAGACTAGGCTAGCTCCTCAGACATGTAGCTATTCTGTGATTTCTCTCAGTAGATGGCTTGGAATAGCCGTTCTTTATACAGGAAATAACCTCCCGTTATACAGCCAGTGTGTATGTATGTCTCTGTGTCTGTGAGGCTTTGGTTGCTTTTAGATGTAACGTTTCAGATACGCATGGGAGGTTAGGTAAAGAGGTCAGACATGGTCAGTGAGTTACAGAACAAGAATTGTATTTTCCATACATCCAACTGGACATTCTAAGGTGGCAGGCCTATTGTTCAGCTACTTATCCCTTTATTCCACTTGGATGTTTTTTTACTATAATTATTACTTTTTTAAAATGAGAATTAAGACCGAGTTAAAAGTACCTTCTTAAGAGTAGTAAGGTGAGTGGTAAATGACCTTTGGTAACAGCACGTTTACTGTCATTCCTGCTGCCACTAGAGGATGTGCGTGTCAGCGAGAGCTGGCTCACACTGTTCTTTGTGCTGGCCTTTGTTTTTCCTTGGGTTAGGGGCGTAGAGGTTCCAGTACATTCCCATTGACTTTACCAGCACTTTCCTTGTTCTCAGTTGTCCTTCAGCCCGTTGCTGAATACAGTTTCTAGAACTCACAAATACTTTTTCTCCTTTTCCCCTCCCACACAGGTTGCTAGTGGCAATGACCCCTGGTCAGCCTGGAATGCTCCCAAATCTGGGAACTGGGACAGCTCAGATGCCTGGGGCACCAGGACAGATGGGGCTGGTGCTCAGAGGAACAGCGCTAACAACTGGGACACGGCCTTTGGCCACCCTCAGGCCTACCAAGGACCAGGTGAGGGGAAACTTCCGCTTGAGTGACTCACAGGAAACTGTGTGACAGACAGGAAGAACATGCTGATCATGCTATTCTCAAAGTCAGCACAGCATAGCGACTCTGGATGGAGGGGCCTACACTCTCGCTCAGTGCTGCCACTATCTCCTGACTGAGCGGGTGCCCCCAGGAGCTCCACCCTAGGTTCCATGAGCTTGCAGAACAGTGTGCAAAACTCAGGGAGTCACTTGACTCCCTGTTTGTTACAAAGAGTAAATCAAGGGATACAATGAGCTCTCGGGTGGGCTAGGGGAGGCGGGGAGAGCGTGAGGAGCTTCCAGCCCTCTCCCGTCATGGAATGTCATGGGGGCATTCCAGGCTGACCAGGGGTCATTGCTACCACCAGCACCTGCATATGTTCACCAGCTAAGACACTGTTGGAACCCTGTACTCCAGGGAGCTTTCTGGGGACTTCATCCCACAAGTGTAGTTGACCATTTACTTTGTCTCCAGCCATTCTCTTCACAGAGAGTGAGATGGGGATGAAGACTGTAAGCTTTCAACCATTCGTGGTTTGTTGTTTTCTGATGGTGAGCTGCTTTCTAGAGTGCACCAAGAGTCTTCTGGAATGGAAGGCACTCCTCTCATCCAGGAAATGCCAAGGCATGAGGACCAGGTCAGGGAACTCTGCTTACCATTTGTGACTCTGGGTTTGAAGCAAAAGAGAAACTTTTTGAAGGAGAAGCAATTCAATGATTAAGAAAGGCTCTCTGGGATGGGGGGAGGTACCTTAGCTAGCAAAGGATCTGAGTTTGATCCCCATAACCTATTTTTAAAATGCTAGGCATGGTGGCAAAGAGATAGAGACAGATCCCTAGGGCTCACTGTACAGCTCCTGTCTCAAAAAAAAAAAAAGGTGATAGTCAGGCATGGAGAGATGGTCAGAAGCACTTGTTACTCTTACAGAGGATCAGGTTCGTATCTCAGTACTCACACAGCAGCTAGCAATTTCTGTAATTTCAGTTCCAAGGGATACATGCCCTCTGCTGGTCTCCATGGACACTGCATGCATGTGGTGTACATGAATATAAACTAAAGTTTATGAAAGATGGATGACCTTCCTGAGGAAGAACATCCAAGGTTGCCCTGCAGTTCCCATGTACTTGCGCCCCACCCGCTCCACAAATGTGCATATGCACAATACACATAATATACAGGCATTGCCTTCCCCAAAGAAAGATGCTCTTGTCAGTTCTGGAACTAAAAAGACACAGGTGTACTCTGTTCTGATGGTCTCTAAAATTCCCTTTTTGCTTTTGGCATGCACCTCTCAGCTTCTGTGGGACACAACAGACCCTGAGGCCGAGGGCGCTCACGGCTCTTTTCCACACCTGTCATTGTCGCTAAGTGGTTGTTTTTAGAGGTGTTACCCTTTTTCTCTCTAATATCTGTGGATTAAGAAGTTTGTTTTGTTTTTGTTTTGCTTATTTGTAAGTTTGTAAGATGAACTTTGTCCATGTCAAGGCTTTTCTTGGTTACCAGCCCACATTGCTATAGTCTGCATTAATCAGAAGCCATTCAGAGCAGAAAAACAGTGCTTTTAAATTTTTTCTGTATTTAATGCCAGACGTGATGGCACACGCCTTTAATCCCAGCACTCGGGAGGCAGAGCCAGGTGGATCTCTGTGAGTTGAGGCCACCCTGCTCTACAAAAGTGAGTTACAGAACAGCGGGGACTACCTAGTAAGATCCTGTCTCAAAATCATGCACATGCATGTGCACGCACAAATCTATAGTTAAGCTAAATAGCATAATGTTTTGATATACATAAGACAATGGTTACTGAAATTTGAAATTAACACAGCCATCACATCATGACGTGTGTGTGCATATGCATACACACGTGCACATATATATGCTTTCTGAGAGCATCTAAAATCTCTTGGCAAACTCCCCGTGTACAGTGAAACACTAATGGTTACCCAGGCTGTGCATAAGAACTCATGACTTCTGAAAACTGCGATGTTTATCCTCCCATCTACTTCCCTGCACCCCCTCCCCATCCTGTCTACATCTCTGCACCCCACTCTCCATTCCATCTGCATCCCTGCGTTCCTGCCCCACCATTAGTGGGCACAGTTCTTTCATCTGCTTCCATGTGCTCAGTGGTGTTTAAGATTCTCCATATGGATGATGCTAGTTCTTGGCCTTCTGGGCTTGGGGTCATTTAAGTATCATAATGTCATCCAGATTCGTTGCAGACAAGATTCCTCTTTTCAAGCCAAATAATACCACACTATGTATGTGTCACACAGTTTCTTTATAGTTCATGTGCTGATAAAACTTGGGTTGACTTCACATCCTGGCTTTTACAAGTAATGCTTCAATGAATGTTGGAGCAAGGTGCTGATTTAATTCAAGGGCAGATGAGTCGTTTTTTCCATTCTTCAGGGTCCCCATACCTTTCTGTAATTCTGTACTGGTTTCCATAATTCTGCACAGATTTCCATTCCCACCAAGGCTGTAAGAGTCCATTTTCTCTGCACCCTTTGCCATCACCTCTTAACCTTTTGACCGCAGACTAATGGTATAGCACTTATGGTGACAGCTCATTGTGGTTTTCTTTTGCATTTTTCTGATAATTGGTGATTTGGCACTGGTAAGGTGGCTCAGAGGGTATAGTTGTTGCTTGCCATCTAATGACCCAAGTTTGGTCCCCATGATCCACATAGCACAGAGAGCAAGATTTAACTCTACCAAGTTGTCCTCTGGCTGCCACATGTACACAAACATGAAGACATACATGATAAATAGACATATATGTCTGAATACAGAGAGAATTTAAAACTTTGATTCAGTCTTCATGTAGATCTTAGCAACCATAATCAGCACACAACATTTTTCCTTTCCTGAGTAAGTAAACCCTTCATTTTGTGGTTTAAAGGAAGGACGTTATGGCTCTTTCGGGAAGCATTTCCGAGGCTGGCCACACCGCCATTCTGTGCTTTCCTATAGCGTTGTTAACATTGTCACTTGAACGGAGGCACTGTGGCTCACGGCAGTCTCTCTGGTAACCAGGACAGCAGCCTGCATTGGCGGGGCAGAGGGAAAGGTCAGACCCCAAGCTGGATGGAACAGGAAGATGTGACGTTCCATTACCCAAAGCTTGCACATTGATTCTTTCTTAAAGTGTATCTCAGGCCATGTGTGACCATATATAATGAAAACTGCAGAATGTGAAACCCTGAGTAAAGAGGACTATCATGTTTGCTTTTTCACTCTTGGATTGTGGGTCAGGAGGGGGTGGTTGTTGCTTTTGGGGGGGTTTCATTTACGTTTGTTTTCTGTTTGAATGTTTTGCCTGCATGTGTATCTGTACACTGCTAGCGTGCAATGTTCTCAGAGGCCAGGAGAGGGCATTGGTTCCCCTAGAACTAGAGTTACAGGCAGTGGTTGGCCACCATATTTGTGCTGGGAGCAGCCAGTGCTCTTAACCATCTCTCTGCCCCTCCACTATTAGCTGTGTGAGTTCCCTGTGTGTTTAGAATATTCACCCTTTACTGCACATGGTATTGTCTTGATTGTTGCTTCTTGCGCTGTGCAGGGGCACATTGTTTGATGTGGCCCTACTTGTTATCTTTGCTTTGGTGCCCCGACTGTGGTGTGCTGAGAACTATCCATTGTCCAATGGGAGTTTTATTTACTTCATTATTTATCTTACATTTTAAGTAACTGCTTTTCAGTTGACTTTTACATATGGTGTAAGGTAAGGCTCAACTTCATTCTTCTGTGTATGGATAGTTTCCTCAGCACCACTGATTGAAGAAGCCTTGTCAGGCTTTGTTCCCCTGGCTGTCTCGTTTAGTCTGTTTCTGCCTTGTCTTTTGCATTAAAAGAAGAGCAAGAGTCGCGAGTACAGCCTCAAGACTGACTGCCCCGCCTATGCTCTTCAGATCCACGTGACAGTCAGCACAGCACGCTGCTCTCCAGCTCCAAAGCTGGCGAGCTCAAGCAGCGGCTGGTACTCAGTTCGGCAGTGTCACGTGTGTTTTCTGTCTCACTGTTTTTTGTTTGTGTTTTCCCTACCTGTAGCAACTGGTGATGACGATGAGTGGGATGAAGACTGGGACGACCCCAAGTCCTCATCACCTTACTTTAAGGATTCAGAATCAGCCGAAACAGGAGGTATCCAGCGGGGAAACAGTCGTCCAGGTTCCTCTTCCATGAAGCTGCCCCTGAACAAGTAAGCCTAAAGGGGAGCAGAGAACCACCAGCCTGTGTGTGTGTCTGCTCATGTGTACACACACACACAACAATGTAGGAAAAGTTGGACATTTTTCTATCCAGTAATCTACTGTATTTTGAGTCTTGTTTGGCCTGTAATCTTAGATTAGAAGCTGATTTAATTTAATCAGTTTCACAACATAATAAGGGAAGTGTTTATTCAGTTAAAAAGCCTCCAAGCCAAGCACAGTAGCACATACTTAAAATTCTGGCACATGGCAGGTAGAAGCATATGAGAATCTGGAGTTCAAGATAATCCTCAGCTATATGTATGTATATATGCTATATGTAGCAGTTTGAGGCCAGTTTGGACCGCCAAAAAAAAACTTCAAAATGCTTTGTATTGCTTTTATAAACTCTACGATATACTAATGTCTCATCAATAAAAATAATTATTGTTAGGAAATATATTTAGTAAAGTCAGTCACTTCCCATGTGCCAGGCATTGGGCAGAATGGTTTCATGGCACCCTGACATCCCTTTGTGATATACAGCATTCCCGTTTTACTGCAGGGAAAGCCTAGGGTGGGTATAGTGTTTGTATTCACACAGGTGGTAGGTGAACGAATCAGGATTCCAGGCATCCAGGACAAAAAGCTCATTATCCTAGACTCTGTAGAATATGTTTCTCATCCATGTTTTCAGTTAGATTTCTCTCAGCTTAAGGAAAAGTACCTTTGTGGGACTTGTAGATTCCCTGCTTGTGAATCTGGACACAGCCCTGCGGGATTGGGGGTTGAGGAGAGCACATAAGAATGATGTTAGCAAGTTCTCTTGCCCACCAGTCATGCTTGAAACAGTATATCCCAGACTGCTAATGCTTTGTCTCAATCCACAGTGGATTAAAGAATGTTCATTTGTGTCTGAATTTTTTGGAAAGCCTCCTGTTTAGCATTTATCTAGAGATTAGGGTCAAGGTCTTGATTTAGTATAATGGCGCCTGCAAGGTTTCTAAAGTCTATTTAAATAACATGGGATTAAATGAGCTCTTATACCACACACGTTCTTGCCTCGCCAGTTCCTTCCATTATGGTTTTTGTGCTCAGTTATGTGCATAATAAAATTAGTCATGGCTGTCCACAGTTTACCTCTTAGACACTGAGTTCTCAGGAAGATCTACTGTGATAGGCATTACTCTGAGTTGTTCTTTCAGCCTAAGTGCAAAATATGTTTAAAGCTGTTTTATGTATACTTCGTATCTTGGTTCTCTGAAAAGTAAGAGACAGCAAAACAAGCTAGCAGCTGATGTGTTCTAGCCAGCACCGGAGCCTAACACCCTCCCTCTGAGTCAGCACAGAGTCTAGCACCCTCTGTTCTATACTTGCTTGCAGGTTTCTTCTGAGGTGGATAACCTGTTTCAGCCCAGTTGCTTCTCTGAAGCAAAAAGGTTGGCTTTAGTTAAAGATTCTTGTGTTCTAAAATGTCATTCTAGCTTGAAACCAGATTAGAGCAAGCTAATTTGAACGCCTACCACCAAGACTGTCTCTTTGGTGCTGAGAACGATGTAAAGCCTTTATGTATTATTAGTACCCAGAGCGTTCAACAATCCGTTATAGGTTAGCTATAGTCTACTTCTGAAACATAAGCTTGTGCCAGAAGAGGAGGTAGGAAATTTAAATGTACTGAAGCATTATGAGAACACATCTTGATAGTGCTCTAAAATTAATATATTTTATTGCTGTTTGCCTAATAATAATTGACTGTGCATAAATGTGGACATGTTAGCAAGTGGTTTCATGTGGCCAAGTCCAATTGCCATGCAGCATCCGCGGGGCCAGGAGTACTCTATTTATGTCTGCCCTTCACTCCTTACTGGTAATAGCTTCTTCCAGACTTAGCTAAGCAGGGAGAGTACCTCTGAGCATCACACCTGCCAGAGCCATGTACTCCCTACCCCTGCTCAAGCTCCACTGAGTGGCTAAGGGCCACATTGGTTTCCCGTCAAAATTTCCATCTGAAAGACAGAACAAGGTTAAAATTGGTGTGTTAAGGTCACATGGTAGAATTTGAATGAGGAATGACAAAGACTCACAAGCACTTTCTTCATGATCAGATTTCCTGGATTTGCAAAACCTGGCATGGAACAGTACTTGTTGGCCAAGCAACTAGCAAAACCCAAAGAGAAAATCCCCATCATTGTAAGTTTGTTCATTCTTGTCTGTTTGCCTTATTTCTAATTAAAGTGTCTTATAATACCTGTCCTAAGAACATTAGTCTTTTTAGAAGTATTTTTAAGCACACTTACACTGTCTCAGATAGTTGATAATATGTTATTAAGAGTACTAAAGATAATCAGCATAAATTAATGATTGTCACTGCTTCTTAATATTCTTTTTGTCTTTCAACTATTAATGTTGAACCATCTCTCATGTTTTAATATTTTTCTTTTCTAAACTACCTGAGACCCTAAGACTTAGATCATATTTTGCATTCTGGTTTTTTTTGTTTGTTTGGTTTGTTTGGTTGGTTGGTTGGTTGGTTGATTTGGTTTTTGCCAGCCTTATTTACTTAGGTTGAATTCAAATATTTAGGTTTCTACCCTGACAAAGGTAGAAGCACACATCATTAGAATAAGGTGCTTTCCCCCATATGCTGGTAATAGGATTTCTTCCGGTAAACCAGCTGTCTACTCAAGATAAGGGGCTAAAAAAACAAAAACAACTGGGAGTTAATGGCACCATTAACAATTTAATATGTCGTGGTTAAATGATTATTATATAATATGGCACAGGCTCTTTGGTTTCATCCCGTATTCAATTG
Organism: Pachyuromys duprasi; assembly: GCA_028658305.1. Lineage (NCBI taxonomy): Eukaryota > Metazoa > Chordata > Mammalia > Rodentia > Muridae > Pachyuromys > Pachyuromys duprasi. The sequence goes on along the minus strand of CM053767.1, from coordinate 46,138,355 downwards.
TTAGTACATTTTCTGTCTAAGCAGTTTTTCTATCTAAGCAATACCCAGTGAATTCCTGAGTGAAATTCTAGGTGGGAATTAGAGCTGTGACTGTTTTGTAACCCTACTGACTTAACCTGTGGCAGAGGGAAGCCTTGGATGTAATCACCATGGATGCAGACAAGCAGCCTTCAGCTGCAATCTCTGGTTTCAGGGGATGCATGATAAAACACAGGAATAGCAGTGGATTCTTTCCTTTCCCTCATCTATAAAAAGCTTCAAATTCTAGAAACCCCCAAATAGAGGTATAATATCCCAAAGCCTTTTACCCGTTGTCCCTCACAGCATATTTGGGGTAATTCTCTTCTGAGCTGTGTGATTTAAGATTTGAATCTTTGTATCAGGCTGGGGGAAAAAAAAAAAAACTGGTACATCACGAGTCCTCTTGTTAATGTAAAGCTCTGTGGATCCCTTCACATTTCAATGTGGACTTTGTCAAAGGCATGACTATGGTAGGTAGAACAGAGCACCAAGTCCAGCCTGTGCTCTGTCCAGGAGTTTTGCCAGACGTAGACTCATGAGCCTGGGGGCAGGCCTGCTGGTGAAGCGTCTCACATAGCAAAGGAAACGGGAAAGCCACTGAGTCTTCAGGAGGCAGAGAAAAAAACAGAGACAAAGTTTGTGCTTAGGGTAGTTTATTACTCGCTGTAGCATAAGGTCTGATAAGTTTGGAGACTCAGGCAGTTGCGCTTTCTCCTCTTCGCAGAGGATTGCAGTACCGGACAGGCCCTCAGTTGCTGTCCTGAATCTCTGTCCTTAATTGTGTATTTTTAGAGACCTCTTTGGTACCTTATTTAATCATCTCCAGTTCTCTGCTTCCTTCCTGACTCATCCTGCATTTCCTATTTTGGTTAGTTTTTGAGGCGATTTTGCTTTTATTTTTGTTTTGAGACAGGGTGTCAATGTAGCTGAGGCTAGCTTTGAACTCCTGACCCTCCTACCTTCACTTTCCATGAACCATCATATCCAGCTCTCCTTTTATGTTCTGTATTGAGATCCACTGCCCTGTATCTGGAGCTTTCAGATCTGTAATTATTTCCATCCATTCGGGAATTAATAGACCAGAACCAGCTCAAGACTATTGCTTATACGGAGAGGGTTGCTATGAGCAACCATGGGCCTCCAAAGCCACCTCTCCAGCCTTGGATGCAATTTTAACTGGATGAAAGCAGCCAGATTTGGGACAGCAGAGATGATCAGAGCTCAAGACTGCCATGCCAGTTCTCTATACCCTGTGTGGAGCTCAGCTAAGCCCCTTCCTCATCCTACCCCAGGCAGACCTCTGGGGAATAGTGCAAATGTGGGAAACCTCCCCAACAGTCTGAACCTGTGCCTCTGTCATAGGTAGACAAAGGTCAGGGTAGAAAGAACAGGCGAGCACTGCTTGGGAAGCTGGGCAGGCATGCAGCTTAGAGATAGCAAGTCAGCTGGTTCCTGTGTTTCTGCACATATACAGGAAGTCCTGGGAAGAAGTTAAGCCTGCTTTTCTCTCCTATCTGTGGATTTTATTTTGTTTGTTGTTGTGTTGTTTTGTTTATGACAGGATTGTGCTGCGTGGTCCTCTAACTCATGACCTTCTCCCTTAGCCTTCCAAGTGCTGAGACTGCAGGTGTATGCCACCATACCCAGCTCTACGTCTCGACTTTGAGGAACAGAGCACCCCAACACACACCATGGCTGGAATAATGGCCGTGAGGCTGTGGCCAGCCTTGTAACTCATCTTTAACGTTAGGCCAGTGATGCTCCAAGCAGCATCCACAGACTAGTTACTTATTTGAAAACTGTTTTACCAGTTAGCCTGTAATAAGTTAAAAAGCAGATGAGAGTACATACGAAAACTGAGAATATGACAGCCCTGACAAATCCTGGTATTTCAATTTTTCTTTCATAAAAGAACAGTCAATGTTAAAAGTTAAAAAAAAGAAAGAAAAAGGTGCTCTGTCCTGCTTAGCTTTACATTGTGGGTGTGGGAAGTGCTCTGTACTTCAGCTCCCTAGCTGTGAGCCAGTTTCTCTTACCATGAAACAAGTTAGCCACGTGGATGAGATGGTTATCTGGACAACTGCGTTTTTAGATGTGATGTATAACAGGTCTACAGCCAGCCTTCCTTCTCCAGTAGGAGCAAGAGTGGCTGCTGTAGGACTACCAGTTCTAAAAGGAATTGTTCTCCGTCCTACTGTAGCTATATTGTTTTCCCAAGTTACAGAATTAACTTGTCTTGGATCGTTGTTTAGGTTGGAGATTATGGCCCAATGTGGGTTTATCCTACCTCTACGTTTGACTGTGTGGTAGCAGATCCCCGGAAAGGTTCCAAAATGTATGGTCTGAAGAGCTACATTGAGTATCAGCTAACACCCACTGTGAGTACCAGCCCTCAAAAATGAAGCTGTGTGCAGCTTGCAATCTCTTTCATTTCAGTACTTGTCATTGGTAATGCTTTTGTCTCTTTCCCTTATTTTGCAGAACACTAATCGATCCGTAAACCACAGATATAAGCACTTTGATTGGTTATATGAGCGTCTCCTGGTTAAGTTTGGGTCCGCCATTCCAATCCCTTCTCTCCCAGACAAGCAGGTGACAGGTGAGTGTGGGCAATGCTGTTCTGGATGACAGGTTGAGAGCTGCAGTCAGGCAGTCTGCAAACTTTGCTATCAGAGAGTTTGTTATACACTTTGAATTCTAGAAAAGTCATTGTATTTATTTCCTTCTACCAAAAAATATATACTTTTTAAAATGTGAGAATGGAACCTTAGAAAATGGAAGTTGTCTGAACAGCCTAAAATGAAAGCTTAAGGCTTGAGATCCAAAGACCGGAGGAGGTTCTGCCACCAACTCTGTCTGTGTATGGAGAGCACATGAGAAGTCAGCGCCTCTGGGTTGTGCATGAGGAAGAGTCAGGCTTCCTCCTGGGGTCATCACTCACTAGTAGCCTCTTGGTTTCTTGTTTTGTTTTTGTTTTACTTATTTAAAATTGTCCTATTTGTTCCATTTCATCCTGCCCCGCCCCCCCCAAATCTGGAGGTCTGGAGAGCGGCTTGCAGTTAAGAATGTTCACTGCAGCCAGGTGCAGTGGCACATGCCTTTAATCTCAGCACTCAGGGAGGCAGAGACAGGCGGATCTCTGTGAGTGCTAGGCCAGTCTGGCCTACAAAGTGAGGCCCAGGCCAGCCAAGGCTACACAGAGAAACCCTGATTTGAAACATAAAACAAGCAAACAAACAACACCCCTTCCCCCCAAAAGACTGTGCATTGTTCTTGCAGAGGACCCAGCTTCAGTTTCTAGCACTAATTCTGAACATCTCACATTGCCTGCAACTCCAGCGTCAGCCTCCACCAGCACCTGCATTACTATGTACATAGCCACACACACATGCACATATATCATTTAAAATAATAAAAATGCCCTTTATAAATGAAAAACTCTTGCTAAGAAATCCACATGCTACCTGACCCCCTACACATCTGGTCAGAAAGGGTTTGTCTCTGTCCTCAGAAACTCTTTCATAAAAACTGTGTCTAAGTCACACTCAGAGAGTCGTCAAGCACTTATCCCACACTAGTGAAAGAGGCTGAGCCTGTCAAAGACTAAGAGTTTCAGTAGAAAGAGTTCACATGACGAAACCAGTCGGTATAGAAAGGAATGGATGGAGGGTGAGAGTGAGGCTTAACTGGCCAGATCTAGAAGGGCCTGGGAGAGAGGGAGAGGGACTTGGAGGGAGGAGGCCCTTCCCAAAGGCTGAGAGAGGTTGAAGACAGCTTAACCCTCAGCAAGAGTTGAGGAACTTAGGGAGGGACCACAAATAATCTTAGCCAGCCAGATGCCAGGGCCTGGGTAAGACTTCAGCATTGCAGCACACGCTCTGTCCCCAGGGGCCAGTCCTTGTGTGCTGGGACACTTGCTGAGCGCTTTCCTCTCTGTCCTTCTAGGCGGGCACGTTCCACATCCCCAAAGCATCGACAGGCCCTGTCTGTCCTACAGGGAATTGGTGTTTGATCCTGAAGCTTCTTATGGTTATGTTACGAGATATGAGTCAGCTAATCTTTTACCTAGAATTAGTGTCTTCAAGATATATAAGTCATTCTCCTTAAAACTTTACATTTTACTTTGTTTTCTGTTATTTTCCTCTGGAGGAAGTTGTTTTGGTTTAGATATTTTTCTTTTGGGAACTTTAAAAACTTGAAATTGTTGCAGTAGGATGGAGAGGGCTGCTCTGCTCCTGTAGAGCAGTGTTTTCATAGTGCATCATCCCAGTACATCTGCAGCATTGTCATAGCAGCTCCCAGCATTCATGAGCGGTCTGTAGTGTTTCCATGGCGCATCCTCCAGCAGTCCTATGTGAGATGCTGCAGCATCTCCATAGGGCTGGTGACAGGGAGTGGACCCCAGGGTGCTGGAGACTAGAGCCCAACTACTCGGCGTGCCAACACACCCACAAACCACTCGACAAGTGATGCAGATCATACTCCCTGTCCTTCTTGTCATCCTTTTTGCTTTAAGTAAGAACCTTCTTTTTAAAATTCTCGATTTGTTTCCAGTACTTCATGTTTGGAAATTTCAGTCTGTGTCCTTGAAATTTATACTCTGCTTTTAGTGCATTAGATTGGAATAGTATGTGCTTCATGGTTTTTAAATGAATAGGCCAAGGTTTTCAGCCAAGTAATTCAGTATTGATTTAAAGCATCATAGAGCTCATAGTCCTTCCACATTGAGCTTAGTCTTTTAGGCACAGGCATGCAGCCAGGGGCATGGTACAGCAAAGCAAAGCAAACAGCAGCCTCGGTCTGAAGAAAGTCGGGCTTTAACCACTCTCTGGAGGCATGCCCAGGACTCTGAGAGGCACAGGACAGCGTTGTTCGCCCTTACCTCCTGCCTGTGGTACCCACAGGATCAGTGCTGTGCATAGCCTCCCCTCACTGAACTCCTAGACAAAAGGAAGAGGAAGTCTGGGAGGTGATGTCATGATTCTTGTCCTCGGGAGTTCATAGATGACATTCTGTTTGCAGATTTCATTCTTTCTGAGACAGAACAGAATCAACCAGGTTGTATTTGGGGGTTCCAGAATATTACTTTCATATTCTTAGTGAAAACTTAGGTGAGGTTTTTGGAAAATGGATAAATATAAGTCCCTTCCACCTCCTTGCTTAAAGTCTCTAGGACCTTATATAAAAACCTAGTAAGCATAAAATATGATTCCAAGTCATAATTGAACCTTTCCATGATAAATTGCATCTGCCCTTTGTACAGATTCACTTAACCGTTTATTTGTGGGATTTGTTTCTAGTCTTGTTTACTCTGTGTGTTCATTTTCTTGCCAGCACCTCATAGTATAGCACCTATTTTTTTACAATTCTATTTTATTTGGGGTTCATTAAGCCTCTGCCACCATTCCAACCCCCCAACCCTAGGTAGGAGAGGAAGAAGGTTAGGCGGGAAAAGGGACATAGCCCTCTTTTAGACTTAGTTCTGGCTGGTTAGGGTCATGGGTTCTTTGGGAAAAAACCAGCCTCAGTCATTAGGATATCCAGCAGTGCAGCAGCAGCAAAGGGCAAATGCAGCAGGGCGAACATGCAGCCTCCTTCCTCCTCCATCCTCTCTCTGGGCTCTCGTATTTACACTCTTTTTGTTGTTGTTGTTAATCTTTAATGAACATTTGCAAATAAAGAAGTTTCTTTTTATATATATAATTTATTTATTTTTAGTATTTACACTCTTTCAGAGTCCTCAGAGTTCCACTACAGCTAGCAAAGACCACACCCTTCTCCAGGCCACATGAGGCTGTTATCAGCTGTGGATAAACTAAGGCAGTCCATATCCTACACTTGGAATTAAAACAAAAACGTATTTATATAACATAACTGATTTTTTTTTAAGAACCAAAACTTCAATACAATACTGTCTTAATTGATGTCACTAAATCAAATAGTGCACGTGCTCAGACCTATTTTTTTAAGTGTATTTTTACATGTATGGGTATTTTGCCTGTATACATGTCTGTGTACTACACATGGGACTCATGCCCACAGAAGCCAGAACAGGGCATTGAATCTTCTGGAACTGGAATCACAGATGTGAACCATCATGTGGGTCAAACTCTGTTCCTCTGGAAGAGCACCCAGTGTCCATTGAGCTGTCTCTTCAGCCCTCCTCTGCCTATATTTTTGAAGGGTAGGTTGCTGGTTTTGAGATCCTTAGCTGCTAGTTTTTCATGCTGCACAGGGAATGCCTTTCCGTTGTCTTCTGGCCTGCATTGTCCACGTGAAAAGTCAGCTACGAATCCTGCTGACTCCCATACAAAGCCCCAACCTGGTAGCTGTTGATGCTTGGTCTCATCTCAGCAGTTTAGCTCTGCTGCATCTAAGTGTGGAGATCTCTCGACTCGTGATCCTGTCTTTAGCCATCTTGCATCTGATGTTGATTCCTGATGTGAATTTTCTCTTCTAGTTTCTGCACTTTCGATTCCAGAAATTTCATTTTGTTCTCCTTCTATAATTCTGTCTTCTTTGGGGTCTCTGGTTGTTGATTACTGGTCATGTTGCCCTTTAATTTTTCCAATAGTTCTTTGAACATATTTATAGAAACTGCTTTGATTTATATCAGCTAAGTTCAACATCTTGCAACATTTAGTAACAATTTCTGTTGACTGCTTTTTTCTTCAGTACAGATCCTATCTTTTTGTTTGCTGAGCTCTAATTGGTTTTATTTATTTTTATTTAATATTTTGTTTTGTTGGGGTTTTGTTGGTTTTTTGTTTGTTTGTTTTTTGTTTTGTTTTTGTTTTTGTTTGTGGAGGGGATGTTTCAAGGGGCTGTCCTGGAACTTATTCTATAGACCCAGGTGGCCTATACCTCAGATCTGCCTGCCTCTATCTCCTGAGTATTGGAATTAGAAGTGTTTGTTTTTGTTTTTAATGAAAACCAGACTTGCTAAGAATCTATTTCAGCAGGTCTGGATTCCATTGTTGCCTCCCTGAAGGTTGTCATTTGTATTTTGTTTTCATAAGGAGCTGGCCTAGCCTGAAGGGCAGAACCCTTGCTTGCAGCTCAGTTGTTATTTCCATGTCTGTGTGTTAAAGACTGGCATCCTAGGTTTGCTCCTCCACATGGACTGGCAGGAAGCCTAGGATTGATTGGACAGAACCCATGCCAGCATGATTTCTTTCCTGTCTTGAGTAACTATAAGTAGAAGAGGGCATTCAAAGCTCAGATCACTTCAGTTTATCCCAGCCTTTATTTCTCCTGCTCCTTTTTTTGTTGTTGTTTGGGGGTAGTGTTTTGTGCAAATAGGCACTTACTGAGTTGCTCGGGCTTGTCCACGATTCTGGACTCAGGTAATCCTGCTGCCTTAACCTACCGTGCAGCTGGGACTGCCACACTATGCCTCGCTTCCTACCCTGACCCTTTCCTATCTTCCTTGTGTGTGTACAGTCTCATGGTTGGGCAGGAGCATGTGACTTAGACACCATCTGGTTCCTACTGTTCCTGAGAGCTTCAGCCTGGCATCTGCTTGGTTCTGCCATCTAGCTAAGCATAGCCGCTTGCTCTTCCTCTTCACCTGTGCTGCTAAAAATGGGCATCTCTTCCCTCGCTCCAAGTGAGCTGCTGCTGCCTCCTGTGGCAAGAATGCTGCATCGGATCTCCACAGCCTGCTTTGCCCAGCATAGCCTCTGAGGAGTAGGGAGGCGCCTCCCAGAATGCTACAGATTCTCACTGTTCTTGGTGGAAGTTAAGCACTCTTTCCAGCAAAAGACACTGTCAGAAGCTCTTTGTCTTTGCTGGTTTCCAGAGCCGGACTGTGGTTATCTTGTCGGCATTGTACCGCTCCCTGTTGATTCTTGGGGATATGGTTAGTTGAGGTCCTCACCTGACTATGTTAGAACCCCGCCTTCAGACTCTCAGCTGATGCTGAGTTCATTTGGTAGGATCATAAAATCTCTGCTCAATTGATGTTGGCTGTGCCATGCTTGCAGAGCTGTCTACTTTAAAACGGGAAGAGCTTTACAAGTTTTACAGTGTGTTGGCACTGCTGGCTCTATGGGAGGTGCTGTCATGAGATGATTGCCTTTGCCATTTACCTTACAAGACAAAATGGAGGGGCTGAAGAGATGGCTCAGTGGAAAGAGCACTTGCTGCTTTTGCAGAGGATGGGGTTCAGTTCCTAGCATTCAGATAGTGGCTCACATTTGCCTATAAACTATACTTCCAAGGGATCTGACACCATCTTCCAGCCTTCTTTGGCACCAGGATCACATGTGGTATACAGATACACATGCAGGCAAACATCCACACACACACTAAAAATAAAAATTAAAACAACAGAAAGAGACAACAAAGTTATAGTCTCCAGGGAGTATACACATGGGCCCCTTCACTGTACCCATGTATGTGTATGTGTGTGTTTTGGGCGGACATTGTTTATTTAATTTTTAGGTAAGAGTTTTCTGTGTAACCTAGGCTAGCCACTAACTCACAGTTCTCACAGTCTCCCGTGGGTGGATTATAGGCACACCATGTCTGGCTGCAGGGTAGCCTGACTTTACTAAGTAGTAAGCACAAATATTAAGTACTTATGTGCTTGAATATCATATTACTTATGATATATTTTATAGCTATTAAAGTCTCATTTACTTCATAAGAGTGGCATAGTAACTTTTACTTAGTGCGCCTTCATTGCCTGTAAAGCGTCCTGTGCCCGCCCTGAACTGACCTAAGAACGGTTTATAAACTAGAGGTTGTTTTCTGTTTTGAAATGTTTCTTTGCAACATCTTTGCAATTAACATTGTTATTCTTGCCAACATTAATATTTGTTGATGTGCAAAATTGGAATTTTATTCTTCATTGATTAACTTATTTATTATTCTGTGTATATGAGTGCATATATATGCACCATGTACATTCAGGAGACCATGAGAGAGGCTGGCTCCCCCGGAATAGCCCATGGAGGTCAGAAGAGGTTTCAGATCACTGGGGTTACAGGTGGTTGTGAGCCACCATGTAGGTGCTGGGAATGGAAACGGGGTCCTCTGAAAGAGCAGCTAGTGCTCTCGCCCGCTGAGCCATCTCTCCAGCACTTGGGATTTCATCCTTAGAAACTAAAGAGGCAAGGCTGGGTCAGGGGCTCGGTGGATAAGAACAGTTGCTACCCAGCATGAGAACCTGAGTGCAGATCTTCAGCACTTACACAAGAAGCCAGGCATGAGCACACATGTGCTGTAACCCATGTTACAGAGATGAGGACAGGAGGAGTGCTGAGGCCTGCAGCCTGCCAGCCTCGTACTAGTTCAGTGAAAGACCTGTCTCAAAGGAATAAAGCAGAGAGTGGTTGAACAAGAAGCCCAGCATTGTCCTGTGACCTCCACAGTCCTACGCATGGACGCACACACCATCCATCGATCACACATACTCTGTGATACACACAAAAAGAGTCTAGTGTCCTTCCTGGGAATTTCTGAGCCTTTTACAAAATAGCCAGGAATCTGGCTGTCTCGGAAGACACAGTATAATAATTCTCTCTGGAAGGAGTTGTGTATCACTCTTGGTGTATTTCTTCTAGGTCGCTTTGAAGAGGAATTTATCAAAATGCGTATGGAGCGCCTCCAGGCCTGGATGACCAGGATGTGTCGGCACCCCGTGGTGTCGGAAAGTGAAGTTTTCCAGCAGTTCCTGAATTTCCGAGATGAGAAGGCAAGTGTAGCCTATGGTCATAGGGAAAGGGGTGCTGCCATGTTCACAGTGAATTTTTGTCTGAAAAGAGCCAAAGTAATATTTGCTATTTGTCAGTCCTTCCAGAAAAAAATTAAGAAGGGACAGAAACCTAAATCCTACAGAGAGGACGTCTGTTGGGCTGTTTGAAAGAACTGCCATCCAGCAGGCTTCTCTGGACACTAGAGTGGTCAGCCCTAGGAGGGTGGGGCACAGTGAAGAATATGCTTAGATGTGCAGTTTTTTCCCAGCGAGCTCTTTAAATGGGCTCAGGGCTCGGGAAGAACACCAGGCGCACATGCACGAGGGCCTGAGTTCAGATTTCAGTACCCACATTAAATGCACATACTCGCAACCCCAGCATTCTGACGAGTGGAAATGGGATTGATAGAACTTGCTGACTACCATCCTAGCTCTAGGTCATGAGAGACTGTGCCTCAAAGGAATAAGATGGTAGAGCAGGCCCTTCTCCGACCTTTCTGTGTGTATGGCACTTGCCCCTCCGCCATACACACATACACCACACACCCAGGTGTGGGGAGTCTAAACCTCAAGTGAGGGCCTGAGGAGAGGAGAATGGGCTGCGTGAGTTGTCTGAGTCTTTGGGCTCCCAGTGCTACAGTGCCATGTAGGAAAGTGGAATCAGAGACTGACCATTCATCCCAACGCCTCTTCCTGTAGAGGAGGCTATAAGTGCAGAGTCGATACTGGTCCTTCTCTGCCTGCTCTTAGCACTCGCTCAGCTGTGCTCAGCTGTTTCCTGTGAAAACCAGACAAAGCTGTCTTCCCGGCACCTCCTTGTTGGCTTCAGAAGTAGCCGTCTCTTGATAAGCTTGGACTGTAGTGTTTATTCTCCAAAGATGTTTTCTCTGTAATTTTACATGGGTCAAATGTTGCAGATTTCATACAACACTGCAGAGTGAAAGCATGGACCAGTTCAGAAGTAACAGCCAATGCTAACTACAGTATGACTTGGGAAAATATTACCAAGTTGTTTGTGTGTGTGTGTGTGTGTGTATGTAATCAACTTGTACAATCTCCCATTGGAACCTTCAGAAAGCAATATCCTTGCTAACCTTCATAGTGTTTTTGCCTTGGAGAGATCATGCATTTACAAAATGTGTTGAGTAAACATCCAGGCTTCGTCTGCATGCTTAAGTATGCTTGACGTAGAGTAGCCATCTGGGCCGCTTTCTCACTGATGGCATCTTTCTAGACTTCACAGGCATGATTGGTATATTGTCTATCACCAGGTGGGGAACGTCACACTGAGGGCTTCAGTTGTCTTTGTGAGGTTATGTTAGTAGCAGTAGCAAGCTGTGCAGGCTGCTGTAGCCAACCCTAGTTTTTCTGGTGTGAAGTGCTACTGTGTGTGAGTCCCTGGAGCATCAGAGCAGTGGCCTCTGAGTGCTACTTTGTAGTTACTAAAACTGCATGGAGCCCCCTTCAGGTTGTGGATTTCAGAGGATCTTGTACTGAATTATCAAGGATTTAGAAAGTACTGATAAAGGTCATGCTTTATGCATAATGTGCTTAAGAAGAACAAATTTTAAACATGGGTTGATTTGTTTGACATGAAGCCACCTTCCAGGATTGATAAACTCACTGTGAAAGTGATATAAATGGAAAAAAGAATGAACTTTGAGTCATTCACTTGCTCTAGGCCTTGTTTCTACTCCTGTCTGTGTGGTCCTTGTAAAGTATTTCTTCTCAGCAGACCACAGTCTCCTCATCTGCCAGAGGCACTGTAGAGCCAGAGAGCAGTGTAATGCTTTCCTTCTCAGTAGCTAACATAATGGTGAGCAGGAGGAAGCCCGAGAATCTCCCTAGAATCCCCAGAAATAAGTGGTTGTCAAGTAGCTGGATAAAGTCATTGTGTTTTTATCAGCAAATCATTAAGTACAAAACCTATCAGCTTCAAAATTATCAAATATCTAGGAATAAATACAAGAAATACACAAAAGACCTATCTGTAAAACTATGGGAATTTGACAGAAATGTAAAAAGGACCTAAATAAGATGTCACATGTGAAAAGTCAAAGGGAAAGAAAGAGTAGTTGAAAGGCTCAACAGTGGAGCCAGAGAAAACAGAACAGACACGAAAAAAAGCAAGTCAGGTATGACAAGCTCTTGTAATCCCAGAGCTGAGCAAACAGGGAAAAGTGGTCCTTGGAGCTCACTGGCCAGCCCTGTACACATGGTACTTAGACATACATACAACAGGAAAAAGCAATCCTCTTTTTTTTTTTTTTTTAAGAGGCAAAACAGTTCATTTTGGTCCTAGAAGGTACTTACAGTTTTTATGTTGGAAGCCATTGCAGAAGGAATGTGGCTGAATCTGTTCACTCATGTCTCCTAAGAAGTGCCCTGTGCCTGGGTGGTGACGCTGAGGTGGTCCAGGCATGGGCCTGTGGTGCTGAGGATAGCAGGGAGAAGCTATTTCCTGAAAAGGAGACAGGGATCCAATCCTAAGCTGTTCCTGCTTCTGCTCTGTGATTTGGAAGATCAGGTCTCCCTGCTGGCAGCTGTGACGCTGCCATGTTCTTACTTACAGGAATGGAAAACTGGAAAGAGGAAGGCTGAGAAAGACGAGCTGGTGGGGCTCATGATATTCTCCACCATGGAACCAGAGGCTCCTGACTTGGACTTGATAGAGATGTAAGAGCTGCTGCCCGGCCTCCCTTCCCCTCAGCCCTTCCCTTCGTTGGCTCGCCGTCTTACCCTGGGCTCTAGCAGCCATAACTCTCGTCCTCAGAAAGGAATTCATGCCTGAGTGGGGTTTGTAGTCAGATGGTGTCCCTAGAAGCCCTACCTACCGCAACAGGTTAGGTCCTGTTTCCTGCAGGTCTGTTTAATTGCTGGTGTAACATTACTGTTTTCAGTAAAATCTGATGAGATGAGGTAGCCCAGAGCCACCGACATCCATGGAGTACCCAACAAAGCAGAAATCGTTTCCTGGCAGTGCTAGGGATCAAACTGTGGCCTCAGGCAGGCGAGGCATGGTGCTTATTCTGTCTCTACATTGCTGATGTAACTGACTGTTGTCTCTGCTCCCAGAGAACAGAAGTGTGATGCAGTGGGGAAGTTCACCAAGGCCATGGATGATGGTGTGAAGGAGCTGCTGACGGTGGGACAGGAACACTGGAAGCGCTGCACGGGCCGTAAGTGCTGTCCCCGGGCTCTGTCTGCACAGGGACCCTGGCCCATGCACAAGGGACTCGGTTGGGCAGCAGAGTGCCTCTCAGACCCTTGTTCTGACCTTACTTCTCCACACTTGTTATACCAGAAAAATAATGACAAAGGTAGCTCAAGAAATGTCGTAAAAAACACCATACTAAGTTGAGTTTAAGGTCTGGTCATTTGAGTTCTGTAATCTCTGGCAAATTAATCTTTCTGCATGTTTAGAGGCTAGTTCTTGTTTGGTTGGTTTTGCTTTGCTTTGCTTTAATTTCTGAGCCAGGGTCTCTATAGCTCAAACTGGCTTCTAACTCTTTGATTGTCTAGCTTTACCCTTTCAAGTGATATGTGTAATTACAAGTATGTGATACCAGGCCCAGCTCAGGACTTTACTTTTCATGTACCTGTTTTAGGATATGGTATACTTGACTACAGCCATAGTTTCTGTTGTTGTTGATGTTGTTTTGTTTTGTTTTGAATAGCCTGTATACTTGGTAGAAAATGCAATAGATGTATCAGACTAGGCCACTGCAGAGGGACACGGTAGGTAGCCATGGCACTGCTCATTCTCCCTGGGATGAAGACTTTGTTTCTTCCTGTCCTTTATATGTAGGTTGTCATGTTGCTGAGCTTTTTTCTTGTCCCCTCAAAATTGTGCAGCTGTGGTGCCCCAGGATAGACTTGAGTGAAGCATGCAGGGACAGCATCCTCTGTAGATGAAGGCCTGGGAAGGTAGTAAGGTTCAGAACTCTCCCCAGCATGTGTGAGGCCCTGGGCTCAGTTTCCAGCATGACAGAAAAAAAGAGAAGCAGTAAAATACAAATAAATAATTCAACTTTAAAAGTCATGAGTTATTTTAGCTGCATATTTATAGAAGGCCATCATAACTTCTAATCTGTAGAGCGAAAACTGTGGTAAGTAGCATGAGTGTCTCCAGCCACGGAAGCAGGCAAATCAGAGGTCACCATGTCTCTGAGTTTCTGGCAGCTGAGATCAGGCAGGTATTTCTTTCAGAAGGCCACGGTGCCTACTGAGTGAACCTGTGCAGAAGTCCTGACAGCAGGACTTCTGGAGGTCTGGAGGATGGTCCTCAGACCCGAGCCTGGAACCGTAGGGTCAGTTAGAGTCTTCTTAGCCCATAGGTGAGACTGCATACACCCTTCTCTTGAGCCTTTTTTGCCACCCGGAGCCATAATTGCCAAACCTTCCACGTGAGGATAGTGTCTCTGGTTACTGTGATGGCCCCGTGCATGTGAACGGGCTCAGTGGGTTTTCTTCCTTGTTCTCCACCCAGTGAACAAGTGTGAAGGTGGGCTGTTCGTAATTGAATCCACTGCTAGTTGAGCAATCAGTTAAAAATAATAGTCAATTAAAGAAATCAGCAGTTGGAAAGTCACTTCATCAGTATTTCATTAATGAATAGCTGCCATTACAAATAATTTTGAACAACTTTTATTATAAGTCACTGCCAGAGAGCTGCTGAGTGCGCTTCAGGCTGCTCCAGGGACTAATCAGTTAACAATTCCTTCCAGCCTTACCCAAGGAGTATCAGAAGATAGGGAAGGCTCTGCAGAGCTTAGCAGCGGTGTTCAGCTCCAGCGGTTATCAAGGTATATCTGTATTTGTTTATAATTTCCTTTGTCAGTAAGTGCACGATAACCGTCCCCATTCGTGAATTGCTTCAGTACCTGTATGCGTTGTGTGGTGAACATACCAGGGTAGGGGGATTTTCTCAGCTTAGCATTTTGTGTATAAAGCCCCAGAGCTCTTGTAGATCCCCACAAAGCATACAGTGGGCTCTGGGAAACTGGGCACCCTGCCGTGCCTTAACACACAGAGCTTACTCCTCCTGGTGAAGGAAAGAGAAGAAGGTACAGCGGGTGCGGCCAGTGCAGAGGTAGTACCAGCTGAGCACACCAGCGGCTGCCTGCCTTCTGTCCTGCCAGCCCTGTCAATCAGCACACCGTTGGATAGTTATAGTACATGTGGCACTTTGGCACATATTAAAAGTGCTCAGTATATTTTATGTTGAATATCATTCAGTTTACCAAAACTGCTTTTTTTTTTTTTTTTTTGAAGAACAATTCCAGCTCCTTTAGATTAGCATCTGTGGGTCAGTGGTGTTGAGCACTGTGTCAGCGGTGCTGCACCGTTTGGTCTTCTAATCCCAAGGCTGTCTTAATGACATCAGATCACCCTTCATTGCATCCACGGCAGTGTGGGTAGTAACACTAGAAAAGTGTAAGAATGGCTGCCACGGCCCTGCAAAACCATGAAACATCCCAGTCTTGGGGCTAAGATACTGGGAATCTAATCTCAGTTACATTTGGGAGACAGTGAGCTCCATTGCACTTCTGAAACTGTAAAGAAGGACCCGAGCATTGGCGCTGCTTTCCCTGTTCTGATTCTGCCTGACAGTGAGTAAAGGCAAAGAAAGGGTTGTGTTTATAGAAGAGAAAGAATAAGTGAATGATGGCAGAGACTGGTGCAGCTTTGCCAGAGATGACCACAGTTGCTTCTGACAGTATGAAAACTAGAATTAACCAGAAACTGGATTTGGTTAAGCCTTGAGGCCTGGTGGCCAATTTGAGGACAAAGTAAGGACAGAGGAACATGTCACCACAGAGATTCGGTCTAGAGTGAACCGAAGGATATGACTCATATTCCTTAACACCCCACAAAAAAACAGTTGTTTAAAAGAAAGAGCTAAGAAGAGCACCGAGTTAAGGAGCACCTCCTGTCCTCTGTGTACACCGTCTCTGCCCTGGTGCATATAGAACCTGCCTGAGTGCGGGAGTCCCACACACGGGCTCCTCCGAGAGCAGAGCAGTGACCTTTTCCTCGGTGTGCAGCACAAGGTCCTCACTCTTTAAATGTTCCTTTTCAGTCAAGTTTGCAGTTAAAATGTATGTCCTAAGAAAAGAGAAACAGGGAACAAAGGGTGCAGATGGGGAAGGTTGGTCACTGTCCTAGTCAGGGTTTCTCTTGCTGTGATAAATGCCATGACCAAAATCCACCTGGGAAGGAAGGGTTTATTTCAGCTTACGGTCCCACAGCACTGTCCATCACTGAGGGAAGACAGGGCAGGCCACGGAGAAACTGTTTACTGACGTGTCCCTCAGGGCTTTCTTAGACTCCTTCCTTACAGCACGGAGGACCACCAGCCTAGGGGTGACACCACCCGCAGTGATCTGGGCCCTCCCACATTGATCATTAATAAGGAAGATGCACCATAGGCCAATCTAACAGGGACATTTTCTCAGCTGAGGCTTCTTTTGCCCTTGACTCTACAGCCTGTGTCACATTGACATTAAAAACTAGCCAACATCTTCATCTGGGAACCAAAGAATGGGGGAGGGGGGCGGTTCTCACCAACTTTGACAGTGTTTTAAATTTTCTATACTAAAAGCTGTCCATAAAGTGTATATAACAAAACCCACAAGTATAAGGAAAATGTTTGTTACACTAGTTG
This sequence comes from Pachyuromys duprasi, assembly GCA_028658305.1. Lineage (NCBI taxonomy): Eukaryota > Metazoa > Chordata > Mammalia > Rodentia > Muridae > Pachyuromys > Pachyuromys duprasi. Next base: position 46,121,967 of record CM053767.1, on the reverse strand, counting down.
CTTACAAGACTGCAATCCATTTCAGGTGAAACAGACCTGAATGATGCCATAACAGAAGCTGGGAAGACCTACGAGGAGATTGCCAGCCTTGTGGCAGAGCAGGTACTGCCAGAGTCACACATCTAACCATGTTCCACGTTCATTACTTAAATCCAATAGATAACCTCCCTTCTGTGTCTGAGGCTTTCTTTTAATTTTATGTAGTGATTTTTTTTTTCAGTTAAACCAAAATGAACAAATGTCTCATTAAGAAATCCAAATGAAGCCAGGTAGTTTACACCTGTAATGCCAGAACTTGGGAGGTTGGAGTAAGGGGATAGCCTTGAGTTTGAGCCTAGCCTGGGCTACATAGAGTTGTTCTACAAACTGATCTTAATTACAGAGTAAGACCCTTTCTCAAAAAGACAAAGAAAAAAGTCTCACTGAGGTTTGGGTCTGTGGCTCAGTAGTAAGTGGCCTTGATTGCTGTTCATGCTTGTAAGGCCCAGAACTTGACCCAAACGCCTCCAAAAAGGAGATGTAAATTGATGCTTCTGGTCCACTCTCAGCCATCCAGGTGTACAGTGTGTGAGAACCTGGCTTAGACCTCTCATTGCCGCCTACTCTCTTTTAAGATTGCTCTCCTCATCTGTGAAGTGCCTTAGGTGAGCCTGAGGAGCTTAGATAATATTTGGGTGTTGTCTATTAAAATGTAGGCATTAAACTATAACATTTTTTGCTTGTTACAATTTGATGCCTGTTTTATTTGATTAAAAATGTGAAATATCTAAAAATACATATTTTATATAGTATAATGTAAATACCTAATTTTACAAATCAAGTTCAAAGTGATTTATCACATTCTTCACAACAGAATATTCAAAATCTAGTAGTTTCATAGGATTGTTTTCTATTAGGAAAACTAATCCTAAATGCTTAACACTGAGCATTCTAGTTTACTTTCTGTTGCTATTCTAAAACATTCTGACCAAGAGCAACTTGGGAAGGGAAGGGTTTACTTAGCAGATACATCCAGGTCTCAGTCAGTCATAGAAGGAACTCAGGACAGAAGCAGAAGCCTGGAGGCTCTTTGCTGCCTCACTCTGAGGCTCCTGCTTTCTTCTACAGCCAAGGACCATCTGCATAGGAATGGCGCTGCCCACAGTGGGCTGGGCCCTCACACGCAATCAGCACACAGTCCAGTGTGCCACAGACATACCCATAAGCTAGTCTGATCCAGGCAATTCTCAGGTTGAGGCTCCCTCTTCACAGATGGCTTTAGGTTGTATCAAGTTGACAACAAAAACTAAGCAGCATAGATGGACATGGTGGCACACACACCTGTAATCCCAGCACTCAGGAGCCAGAGGAACCAGATCTGTGTGAGTTCAAGGCCAGCCTGGTCTAGTTAGTGAGATCCAGGCAGCCAGACCCTGACTAGTCAGACTTTGTGGGCGCACCCTCCTCACTAGTCTCTTCCCCTTGGTCTCTAAATTCCTCCACCAGTAACGGCCAGCCTGTGTCTTGTTATAGCCAAAGAAGGACCTCCACTTCCTGATGGAGTGTAACCACGAGTACAAAGGCTTCCTTGGCTGCTTCCCGGACATCATTGGTGCTCACAAGGTAAGGGCCGCAGTGTAGAGGGAGCTGCTGGCCACACAGCATAGCCGCAGGGTTTAGATACCACCTTTATTCACGAGAAAAGAAACTGGCTGCGTGTGGTGGCACACACCTGTAATTCCAGTGAGCCCAAGGCCAGCCTGCTCTACAAAGTAAGTTCCATGCCAGCCAGGGATACATAGTGAGACCCTGTCTCAAAAAGAAGATGAAGTAGTAAACTGTAATTCCCACCATAAAGTTTTAAAACTAAATTTAAAAAGTGGTTGGTATATCTTCATGCTTTAGTTGAGGTTAGTATTTCCTCTTCAAGTCACTGTGGTCTCTAGTGTCCTTGGATTTGTTAGGAAAATCTCTGCAAAGGGCTGGTCTGTGGTTAGCAGTGCTGCATGAAGAATCATGAAAGAACACCACAGGTAACAGTCTTTGTATAATTCAGATAACTTAACGTGAAACTCAGAAGGGTCACTCTTGTCAGAATTTATGCCAGCAGAGTTGGCAGTTTGGGCACAGAGCCTCGTTTATGCATACAGGTAGAGGTTTTTCTTCGTAGATGGTCATAAATAATGAGCCGTGTGGTGGTGCTGGAATGGGGACCCTTGGCAGCGTTCACAGCTCCTTCCATCTGAGAATGAATTTAAGCTGATTCAACACCTCTTACAAATAACAAAGTAAAGCCTTATAGTGTGCATGCTCAAGCCAGCTTACGAAATGCTGTTTCACAACAGGAGAGAGATGACCCATGTCCTTGTGACAGCTCTGAGTGGCTTTCCAACCTGTCATGCCCTTTCTCCTCTGTGTACTCTTGAAGCACCTGTAGCACACAGTCTTACAAGGACAGAGTTCTGTTCGTTTCTCTTTTCGTGGCATATAACACTGCAAGTTCTAGCTTTATTGCGTTTTTTTAAGAACAGTAGCCTTCTGGCTTGCTAGGGACTTGGAGGTTGTAGGACTCAGATGTTTTCCTCTGTTAGTGTTGCAGCCTTTTCCTGCTCAGTACCAAGTCTGCAGAATATGAACATTGTTACATCTTAACTAATGACCTTTGCTTCATCTTCCTAAACACTGTCATATTTATTATTTTCCAGGGAGCAATAGAAAAAGTGAAAGAAAGTGATAAGCTGGTTGCAACTAGTAAAATCACCCCCCAAGACAAACAGATAATGGTGAAGCGAGTTGGCACCATGTCTTATGCTTTGCAAGGTAAGAAAAAGGGTGGTAAGTAACTGGTGGAGAGCTGCTCTTTCCCCTGCAGTATCAAACCTGACTTGTGGGTAGAGATCCAAATGTGAGTCCCAGTGAAATTCAAAGGTAATTTAAAATGTCTGCCTTGCCTACAGGTAACATTTTATTTTACAGATGGACGTGGGATAGCTGATGGCTTGTTAAACCTGTACATCTTATTACTTCTTAGAGAGACTCCTTTAATAGCCTTTAATACATGTAATTGTATTAAACTCCAAAGTTCAGCTTCTAGAGGTCTGAGGTCTAGTGCTCTGGGACTGTGGAATCCAAAGGAGAGTTAGGGGAGTCATTGTGGGCATATTTTACTGTTAATAAAAAGAAAACAGCCAATTTCTAGAGATTTGAGAATGTGAGAGCAGGCAAGAGCAACAATTGGCCGTCTCTGTTGGGTGAAGGCTGACAGACACATGTTTTGGTGGAATGGAGGCATCAGTCATATTGAGCATGCTAATCGATGACAGCCATCCATTATTAGAAAGTGCCAGTTGCTGCTGGCATCAGCGTGTGTTTCTGGGCTCTTGATAGAGTTGTGCTGAGAACTGCCACTGCATAGAAGCCAGCGAGATTAAGTTCTGTTGATGATGAGTCTTGGCCAAGCAGAGAAATCGCATGTTGTCATTTGAAGTCTTGCAGAGGACTAATTCCTGTGATAATTTTGTTGTAGCTGAGATGAATCACTTCCACAGTAACCGGATCTATGATTACAACAGTGTCATCCGCCTTTACCTGGAGCAGCAAGTGCAGTTCTATGAAACAGTAAGTGGCCCCCCATGCCTTGTGCACATGTGTGAGGAGAGGAGGGTTCCTGCTTAGTGACATTGACCATGTAGAATTGTTTCACTTGGAGTCTTTACTGCAAAGTAAAAAGCTGAAGGGGATTACATTTGAACAGAGTTTGGTGGCTTGATTTTTTTTTTTTTAATCTTTCAAATTTCCATCTGAGGAATACTGGATCAGAAAAGCTCCCTTGGGGATGGAGAGATGGCTTAGTGGTTAAGAGCACTTGTTGCTCTCACAGAAAACCTCTTCCAATTCCCAGCACCCACACTGGGGTTCACAGTCATTTGTAACTTCAGTTCCAGGGTATCTGGTGCCCCCTTCTGACCTCTGTGGGCACCAACCACATACATGCTACATACACATACATATGGGCAAAAGATCCACATACAAAATAAAATGAATAAATGTTATTTTTTTGAAATGTTTAAGCTTTCCTTTGAAGAGCAGGCATTGGATTCTTTGAAGCCTTTATGTGGCTTTCAATCCTTCTGAACCTTTCCCTGCACAGGGACCGTGCCTGAGGTCACTCTGCCGCCCGCAAGTTCTCTTCCCCTCCGTTAGGGAAGGGAAGCAAAGGCAGCCTTTGTTTGCCACCCAGGTATCACATTTACCAAAGGAGTCTCTTCAGGAAAACCAAAACAACACAGTGTTCTAACCATTTTCACTCAGAAAACTGTAGGAAGAACTTAAATCTTCCCTTCCTCTGCCTTGTAGTATTTTTATTCAGGACAGCATTTCCACACATCTTGTCAGTGTAGCTGGTACGCAGACCCTGCTGGCAGCATTGTAGCTGTATAGTGAGCACCTGAGTCGGCCTTGACTCTCCCTGCTGTTGCCTCCCATGCATTCAGAAGTAACCCAGGCTAGTCCTCAGCTCACATCCCTGCATGGGTCACTTTGGGGTCGCACTCTGCCAGAAACACCTTCAGAATTCCTGAAAAAGCTGTGCTTAACGCACTTTGTGTATAATTGTGAATCCTGTGCTGGCAAACACGATGGTGGCCTGTGTCCTTTACCTTTCGTGTCATGCTGCTGGGCATGGCCTCTCTGTTAGAACCTAGTAGGTTCCATCTGTCTCTGAGAAAATACTGGAAAGGTGCCTCTTAAGTTCTCCCACTGGTGACTCGCTAATTATCAAGACCTTGCGATTCAAAATGGAAAACCACATGTTTCATCGTCACTGTAGTCATAAATTTAAATGGCTAATATAATGCTTTGGGTTTTATATTAATATATAATCCTATAGCAGAATTTTCCTTAAATTGTTAAAAATTAAATTTCTGTTCATGGAGAAAAGTTGTCTGAGTAACTACTTTGTTTAAGGTCCCAAGACAGATTGGGGATCTGATCCTTCAAGGGACACCTAACAGATTCACAATGCACCCTGGGCTGTCAGAGATGCAGACTTGCATGTACCGTGTAGTAATAGAATAGGAAGTCTTGAGTTTGTATACTTGTCCAGAAAAGAAAGGGACTCTGGGCAGGTATGGTAGCCCAGGCCACCCTCCTGCTCTCTGGAGGAGAAGGAGCTAGTCTGAAAATGTAACCTCACCATCAGGCAGGGCTTGGCCATGGACCTGGATGGGCAGGTGGGGACAGGAATCAGGTTCCCACGCACTGTGCAAACCACTATGAGCAGCAGGGCTATGGTGGCAAAGGTCCCCAGCTACAGCACAGAGTCCCAGTGGCCACAGAAGAGACGAACAGACCAAGTTTATAATGTTTAACTCAAGAGGGCGGCTGCAACACTGAAGTTGTACTATCTCAGGGTGATAATATCTCAACTGCTCTGTTTTTTCACAGATCGCAGAAAAGCTGAGGCAGGCCCTTAGCCGCTTTCCAGTTATGTAGACCAGAATGGAACACAAAAGAACTCCGACCTGGGACAATGCAGTTCACTTTTTCCCCTATATTAAGAAAGAGAGAAAAAGAAAGGAAGAAAACCAAAAAAGAAACAAGCTGACAAAAACCTGTTTTCGTCATTCGCCAGCCTAAAGGCACCATTTCTTAGGATGGCCTTTTTTGGTTCATTTCGACACTTATTAGTTACCCAATGGAAAATGTCTATTTTTGGAAAATACTTAAATTCATCAAGATTTTGACTGGAGAAATAGGGGTTTCCTCCTCCCGGTATTTTACATAGGATCGTAATTTATACATTACCTTGATCTTCCAGTTCTTACCCAATGTCAGATAATTAATACTAATTGCTTTCTTAAAAATATGAAATATGCCAGAATAAAAAGTATATCTTTGTATATTTTTATAACTCTTTCAGTCCTTTGGGGTCCCTGTCTGTTTAGGGAAGTCTGCACACCCTTCACTGACATAGCTACAGTTCAAGTGCTCACAGGCGTGGGCAAGCAGAGGGGATTCCCAGATTGCCTACACCCTCAAGGTGCCTGGTGGGTAGCCCATCACAAGTCACATTTGGTGGGCACAGCAAGTGAGTAGACCTACCTACCCACTGCTGCCCACAGGGTCACTTTTCCTGTACTGCTCTTGTGTAACATTTAGCACTCTGTTTGTACTCTAGTT
>CM053767.1:45293023-45427252 GCA_028658305.1 Pachyuromys duprasi | reverse complement strand
CCTTTTGGTTCCTTTGAGCATGATTGCTAACAAAATGCAACCACTTCCCACCCCACCCCAATGACCAACAACTACCCACCACTTGGGGCCCTATCACTTATGTACCCTCTGAAAAGTTCCCAGAATCCCAAACATCACACAGTCGCACAATGTACAGCTGGCAAAACCATGCCTCTGATAGAGTGCAAGGCACATCATAGTCAGCTGCTGTCTGAAGCAGCCCCATATCCCCACACCTGGGATTAAAACAAAAACATATTCTTATAATATTTCTGTGTGGTTTTTTTAAAGAACCCAAAAATTCCAGAATTGTTACTGCAAGGGTGTCTTTTCCTGAGTCCTGGGGTTAGCGTGGCAAGGCAAGGCACCAGACAAACAGTACAGAGTGTCAAAATTTGTCTCCACTTTTCTTGTATTCCAGAGTCCTGCAGGGAGAAAGAGCAATTCCCAGTGAAATAGATTTGAACCTGCCCAGCTGTGGGCCGTGCCCTGTCTTCTGGAGGTGGCCCGGCTGTTCTACAAGTGAGCCCCAGGAGGATGGCATCGTCTAAGGGTCTTGTGCGCCAGGACCCCAAGCAGGAGCTTGTGGGGCCCAGCTTGCCCCACTGAGTCCGCTTCCATAGTTCTCGGCCAGGGTGCTGGTCTCCTGTGGGCCTGCACTCACCAACAGTGCTTTGGCCATACAAGCCTGTGCCTGCTTGGGCATGTGTGCAGGTGTCAAGGCGTCAGGGCAGCTTGTGAATAGGGTGGGCTTTTCAGTGAACAGTGCTTATCTGGGCTCCATGGACAGGACTGGGTATTCCCAGCTCAGTTTGAACACTGCCCCATCTCCAAAGGTAGGCCTCTGGTGCTTCCTAACTCAGGACCATCTGTTCTAAATCTGGAGAGCATCCTTTGAAGTCAAATCTCTGGGTCTACAGAGGCAGACATGAAAGGAGAATGACTTAAAGGCCTCATGTGAGCAGATCGGCTCAGGACAGGAAAACTGACGCTCAGAAAACATTGTCTGCAGGCAGTTAGCACCAGCAGCTCCTGGGAAGATCAACATACCATCCTCCACTGGTATTTACAACTTTGATGCTGCAGGGGACAGATCTGCAGATGGAATCTCTCACCTCCGAAGTTCCCTTTGCTGCCCTATAAAACCTTCAACAATCCCCTCCACTGCCAACACACAGGTTCGCACACACCTCAGGGCACTGTCTCCACTCCAGAGGAGACAGTGCTGCCTTCATTGTTCTGACCAAAGGACACTTGGCCTCGGTAGAGGTTGGTCTCCTCGTTCTTTTATTTTCACGTTGTCTCCACCAATCTGGACCTAACAGACCCCTTGTCTACAACGAAAAGAAAAGCACGTGCAAAGGCCACAGAGTTCCTGAAAATAAAGATGGCCCCTGCTTTGTTCCTGCTACACTGAAATCATCCACTCATCCCTGCCTGTGCCATCTGCTGATTCTCCCCTACTCACAGGCACTGGATTGCTGGTCTTATTTATATGATCCAGAATGGCTCCTTTTAACTGTGTCCAATGTTGTCTGTGCCTGCTGGGACATGACCCATCCTCTGCTACCCACCTAGGCTCTGTTACACTGTGCTTGAACTAGGGTCCCCCAGCTGCCATCTTTACTGTGTCCCACTGGACCCGATGTCCATGGCCAAGCCTAGTTTTGCAGTAGTGGAGGGAGTGGATCTTACCTCTCATCAGCAGCTGGTGTCAAGTCACAGTGCAAGATGGCCGGCGGGGTGTGTGTGTGAAGGGAGACCCTGAGAACGTGCTTTGAGTCCCAAGCAAAGGTTAGAACATCATTCCCTCTCACAGGTCTCAGGACCAGAGCTGAAAGCCAAGCAGAAGAAACAGTTCCCGTGATGTGGTGTTGGAGCTGTCAGTCTTCACTTGTCCCATTGGGTGACAGACAGGATCATTCCCAGACTGGGAGGCGCAGGAAGCTGATTCAAATGTCATTCCACCATTCCTTTCCATTGGTCTTTGGAGTGGTGGGAGGGGCTAGAATGCCACCCGTGAACCTACCCCACCACCAAGGTGACCGTATTATTGTCTCTCCCTCTTCCCTTCCCCTGGAGCTCAGGTGTCCCTTGCCCCTTCCTTGTCCTAGCTCTTTTCTCTCACCTCCAGCCCCTTGCCTCCTCTTACTCCTCTCTGTCCTCCCTCCTTCCCTCTTCCTTTTCTCCTCCTCCTCCTTTCTTATCTCCTGTTCTTTCCCTCTTCTCTCCTCCCCTCCCCTATCTCCCCCTTCCTATTCTTTCCCCTTCCTCTCTCTTTGGCTATTTATTAACTATCATTGCAACAGTGGAATGGAAAGTATGTGGTTGAATTTGGATCCTGAGTCTGAGGGTGATTTATTTATTTCATCCCTTTTCAATTTCAGACACGTGTTGCTGTTTCCCTTGGGGCCCCACACCCATCCAAATGAGACGGTCACAGGGAAGAGTCCTTTGTAGCAGAGAGTGTTGCTAATTCGGCTTTTCTGATTAAATTTGGCCCGAGGATTGCAGAAGCAAGAGGAGCTGCAGTTGCTGGCAATATATCTATTGTGGCCGGCAGCCACTACAGTAGAAAAGGAATTTTGTTTGAGTTTGCAAAGAAGCTGACAAGGCCCGAGGACTTCTGGAAGCATAATTTGGTGAACATCCCTGTAACAAGTATTGAATATAATCCCTGCCCCAGGCGAGGGGAGGTGGACTGGGAAAGACCTAGTCCTTGGAAGATACCACCTCCCTCTCCACCCACCTCTACCACCTCTACCACTCTTTCCTGCTTCCACCTCAAGCCTTAATCTCCTCCTGTCCCCCCTCCCCCCATCTCCGGCCTTCCTTATTCTCTCCCCTTCCCCTGCTGAGTTTATGTACCCCTGCACAGTGTGGAATTTGCTGTGTAGCTTAGGTAGGCCTTCAATACAGGGTGATTCTGGTGCCTCCACTTCCCAAGTGCTGGGACTTCAGGACCTGCCACCATAGCCGGAGCTGTATTTTTCATTTAGTTGTCCTCTGCTTGTGGTGTTCCTTCTGTTTGTGGTGTTGGGACTGGATAGCTGTCACTGACCTACAGCCTCAGTCTCCTTTCTTCTTATACAAAGAGGAAGTGGCCAAGGCATGCCCTTCCCAAACCCTGGTCATAACTTCTCAGTAGGATAGAGGTAAGACCAGCCCTAGGGCTCAGTGGGGACAGAGGAGATTACAGGCCACTTCCCCATAGGGACAGACTCAACTTTTCCTCAGGAGATGAGGAAAATACAAGAATGTAGTTTATAGGAACTAGAGAGTTATTTATTTACTTATTTAACAGTCTATCATTATTTTTGTTTTTTGTTTGTTTTGTTTTTTTGCAAAATCATGTTTGTCCCTGGGCACGGCAAACTTAACAGGAGGCAGGTGTAGGCAGAGTCTCACCGGTCACTGAGAGTCATTGCTCTAAAGAAGGGAAAGAATTTCTAAATGTATATGCATGTGTGTGTATGTGTGAGTGAGTGTGTGAGTGTGAAGGCCAGAGGCAGGCTCTCTCACTGAACCTGGAGCATATGGTTAGGCTAAGCTGACCTGCCAGCAAGTTCTGGGCATCTGCCAGTCTTTGCTGTCCTTTCCTCCAAGTGCTCGGTTACAGAGGCTTACCACAGGGCCTGGCTTTTTATGTGGGTGTTAAGGATCTGAACTCAAGTCTTTGTGGTTTACACCGAGCCTCAACCACCTATGAGATCATTTTTTTCCCTAAATTAGTTACACATAAACTAGAATAAACACAAAATCCACAGGAGACTCCTGAACACCTATAAATGGAATTTCAGCTAAAATCGCTTCTTTTCCCTGAGTCCTGGCATGTGACAGCTCGTGTTTATGCCTGTGCACAATCTTTATTTACATTGCGTGATGTTTTTACACTTGATCAGCTCTTGGCCTGAAGCCATTACCCATCAAGTCACACCATGGCTGACCTCACTTCTTAAAGAATCATTGAACCAGTAGGGGCACACACCTCGTTTGAAGTTTGTCTTTCTTCTCTGAGCTTTGGTTGTGCACGCACAGCCTCCCAAACCCCAGTCTTTTGATTCTAGGCCCTGCCTTTCCAGATTCATGGTTTCTCCACTCTAACTGCTCAGGTTGGTGGGGGGTGCTCTCGGCACACTTGTCAATGGCCAGGCTCTATTTTGTGCGCCTGGAAACTCAGCCCTCCACTGCCGGCATTTCTATTGTTTTAAAAAAATGAAAATCCCAACCATTCTAATTTACCAATAAAGGCTCAGGAGCCACGTGCTGGGGTGGAAACCTGCTAGCTCTGAGAGGCAGAGAAAGCAAACAGCTGACCTTCCTTCTCAGCTCAGGTCCAGATGGAAAAAACCCCAAAGGCTCACTAGCTCAATTGACAGCCCAGGAGAAAAAGTCCAAAAAATTCCCAAGGCTTTGAGATGGCTGGCTCAAAGCCCCCAAAGGCAGGTTGCTGAGACGCTGAAGCCTAAGCTAAAGCCAGAGCTTGAGCTAAAAGCTTTTTCTACTTTTACAAGCTGTTTTAAATACCCTTCAACTCAAAGTTCCTCCTACTCTTTAGACCCTGTCACACCATAATCACCTGTTTACAATAAAAAGTTCTTGGATTAAAGGTGTGTGATAGGGCTCAACCACACCAAACAAGAAACAGGGTTTTACAACTCACAATTTTGGGGTTCACAATGGGATCAAATATGCTACAACACATTTCTTTATACTCTCACCACTTAAAGGGCTGTACTCAGCGCGTGCGAGCAGCCTATGGCCCTGAGCCAGCCGTGGGAACATTGTGGTGGGGAAGGGTTGTGGAACCCAGGGAAGCCATGTAGCCCACACCGCTCCTTGGGACTCTCAGTACGGGCTGCCTCTATAGGGCTTTCCATGAGATTGACCTTGGCCCAGCCTTCTCCCTCTTTGCTTCCTTCCTGTTCATTCCTGGGAGTACTGTCCTCATAGCAATAATTTGCTTGTGCACATATCCTCGTTGTAAGATATGCTTCCATGGATAGGATTTGGTGAAAACTGTGAAACATGTGAATTTGTGTATTCCCAGCAATGTCAGGATCCTCAGCAGTAAGACCTTGCCTGGAAGATGTAAACCACAGAGGAGCTCAAGCTGAACGCCTCAGAGGGCAGGGCATTGTTCCAACTTAGTTTGTTTGTTCCCTTCGTTCCCCCATACACTGTTCAAGCAGGCAGTAGGTTGGTTCCAAGCCTAGCACCTCTGTAGGGTGCTAAAACCACCAAATGTGCCCTTTGTCCTTAAGTGTGGTCCAGAACTCATGGAAGATGCTTCCAAATAAGGAGGGTGCTGCAGTCAGGGCATGAGAACTCAGGGAAGGAGATGAAGGCCAGAAGGCGCTTCCTCAAAGCCTCTCCACCATCTAGGTTTCCTAGAACTTAGGAATGTCTCCTGGGAAGGAGTGTGAATGTGCTTTTGTCATTTGGCTAGGCTGGAGTATCAAAACAGAAAACTAATCTAGGCTCAGAAAATAAAGCTCTGCTTGAGGACTGCAACACCAGCTCTCAGACACACGGGACGTGTGGAAGCAGGGTTGTAAGGCCACACCCTGCAGTAGTTGTCAGAGTAAACTTTTATAGGTTCAGGAAGGTGACTGAATGCATGTGTATTCTTGTAGAAAAACCCTAATATCTTAGGCCCTTAGGGAAGTGTTTTATTTTTTTTTTTAAGAATTGGTTAAGCCAATAAATAATAAAAATCCCGTGCAAAAATCACACCCTCCTTTTTGGGCTTTGGTTCGGCTTGCTTCACTTTAAGCTAGCCTGGAGGCCTTGTATCCCCAACCCAAGGCTGGTTAGAACTAACTGGAAGTTTGTCTTAACAAAGCTGAGGCAGGTCAGAGGTTCAGAAGCAAAAGACGGAAGGATTTAGTTTTTATGAACACAAATGTGTCATCTTTACGGAAGCCCTGATCTGTTCCCAACACTGAGGGGCCTTTTGACTTCTTGTGAGGATAAATAATCACAAGGAACTTGGTTCCTAGCTAGTTGCTCCTTGTCTGACTCTCAGAACAAAGGGTGAGTGTGCCAACCCTGGCTCCTTAAGGAATTCCTGTTTCATTTCTTTATTTGTAGCTTTGAAAAGGCTTCTCCAGTAGTCATGGAAGCATGAAAAGAGAGACCAGCTATCTCATAGACTGAGCATGGCTTCAGACAGGGCGTCAGAAGCACTGATTGATACTGACAGGGATGCTGGTAAACCCCTGCATCCGCCAGAATCCAGAGAAGCCACTGGGGAAATGATCTACCCATTCATCCATCATCCATCCATTCACCCATCCATCCATCTATTCATCCACCCACCCACCCATCCATCTACCCACCCACCCATCTACCCATCCATTCACCCATCCATCCATCTATTCATCCACCCACCCACCCATCCATCTACCCATCCACCCATCTATCCATCCATCCATCTACCCACCCACCCATCTACCCATCTATTCACCCATCCATCCATCCACCCATCCACCTACCCACCCACCCATCCATCCACCTGTCCAACCATCCATCTATCCATCCATCCATCCATCCATCCACCCACCCATCCACCCACCTGTCCAACCATCCATCCATCCACACACCCATCCATCCACCCATCCACCCATCCACCCATCCACCCATCCACCCACCCATCCACCCACCCACCCATCGATCTATCCATCCATCTATCCAACCATCTATCTACTCTACCTCTTATCTATTTATCATGCATCTACATATTTTCTACTAATCATCTACCTATCAATTATCTCTTTGTCTATCATCTACCTATCAATTATCTGTCTTCTACCTAACAATCATGTTTATACATATCTACCAATTATCTATTTACTATCTATCTACCATTAATCTTCCTTGTTATTTATCTACCTGTCAATTACCTGTTTACCAGTTACCTATTTATCTATCAATAACCTAGCTATTGTCCTTTAACTATGTCTATCTACCCACTAACCTAACTATCATTTCTCTATCTCACCTTGTAATATGATATACATATCATAGTGCACACACATGCATGCACGTACAAACAAGCAAACAAATTCAAATTGGCTTATGAATATGGGATTAGTAAATTCTGAGGGGTTACTCCTGTGAGGAAACACAGGCTTAGTCACAGAGATTTGAGCCTCCACAGTTCTGGGAACTAGGCGAGGTGTGTAGATGGCTACCTGCAATGCTGACTTAGGTAGCCTTGTTAGTCTATGCTCTTGTCCTGCTAAGGACAAATTGTTTCTGGTTTAAGGGTGGCTGCTTCCAGGCTACTACAAATAAGTCACAAGAGCCAAAACAAAGACCTTCTCATCAAGACTCCAACTCTGTAAGAATGCTTTGCATCTAGACTGCAGTACTACATTTTCCCACAAAATCTTTATTATTATCAAGAGTTCTTGAGACACTCTTAGTCTCTGAAGGTCCCTGAAGTCTATTATAATTAGACTGAAACAATTTATTGGCAGCTGAAAAGGACAGCATTAAAATGGGTGGTGTCAGAGTCTCTGCTTCTTCACCCGAACCATGGAAATAATGATGAAACCTCATAGATTTGTCATGAAGAATAAACGGTCAAATATATTAAAGGCTGAAGTAACTACATTACCAGTCACTAATAGTTTCTACCAGTCACTACCCAAGTAATGGCACATCTAAAGTTAATGTTTACCCACAAACGTCTCATAGAACTCTAAAGACATTTCTCCTGTACTAATTGGTGGTGGTAGAGTGTGTTGGGTGATGAACCATGTCCACTCAGAAACATGGGAAGAAGAGGGGCGGTTGATAATGGAGTTGGCTTGAAAGTGGTGGGTCGGAGAGCCTCACTAGACACCCAGTTAGGAAAGGCGGACGGGCTGTAAAAGTCTGGGGTTGGATCAGAGGAGCAGATACAAGCACACATCAGATCAGCCCTATGGCATTTGCGAGGGGTGTTTAGGAAGTCAATCTTATACTAAAGTGCAAAACAGGCTAAAAGATGAGATGGACATTGGTAAGAAAGTGGTTGTTGAGGACGATGGAGAGTCTGGCTCGGGCGGGAGGGAGAAGGCCGCAAAGAAGGGAGATTCTTCCAGGGCTGAGGCGGCTGCTGAAGGGTCTGCTGAGAAGGGTGCCTGGGATTTTGGAAATGTAATTTCAGAATTCTCTCCATGTAAAGGAGGCATCTCAGTACCTTAGCCCTTCAACCAATGATCTACACCCATCCTGAATATCCCTCGCCCCTCCCCAAAGTTCTATATAACTCTTGTTCACCCCAAATAAAATTGATCTGCTTCCCCAAAGCTCGTCCTGGAAGTCCCCATTTCAGTCCATACTTACGGGGCTTCTGAACTCCCCATCCGTTATCCCCGCTCCCTTTGCCTTTGTAGACTGATATTGGCTGACAGTTCCAGAGGGCTGGGAAGGTCACAAGATTGTACCCAAGGTTTTGTGTTTGAGAGCCTTGTAGAGTGGAGACCACTGACAGAAATAAGAAGCGTTAATGGTTGTATGGTAGGATTTGGGAAATGCCATAGGATATCATAGAGGGTACTTTTATTTGAATTTTGGTAATATAATAGACTTTTGATAACATTCAAGTAGAAATATCCAGGAGGAAGTCAGAGCCGGGAGGGCTGCCCTCTCAGAGACTGGGCTAATCATCCATCTCTGCAGGGGTTAAAGATGAAGCTTTGAAGTGGGATGACTCCCAGGAGCTTTCCTTCACTGTAAGCTTGGAAACAAACCAGGATAGGACATCTTTTCTCTGATTTCAAACTGTCAACAAGTGAAGCAAAACAAATTCTCATTTTCCACGGTACTTACAATCAGTCAATTGGCTTATGAATATTGGATTAGTAAATTCTGAGGGGTTACTCCTGTGAGGAAACACAGGCTTAGTTCCTGTGAGTGTCTAGTCACGGTATTTCATCAGCCAATCAATACATGACCTCTCTCTGAATAGTATCAGATAGTGTATGTGTGTGTGTAGACAGAGGCTGAAGGCTGGGAGACTTCCACTATTTCTCTTCATCTTACGTTTTTGAGACAGGGTCTTTCTCTGAATCAAGAGCACACAGGTTGGCTAGTGCTAGGCTTCAGACAGGCGAGAGCATGCTCAGCTTTTACAGAGTGCTGGGAGCCAACTCCTGCACAAAAAAAAACGCCTTAGCAGTTGAGTTATCTCCCTAGCCCTACATGGCTTGCTTTAAATTGGGTGCTTCTGCCTTAAGAACACGTTACTTAACATAGGCCGTTCACTCCTCACTGTAGAACTTTACACTGACTGGCTGCATGCACTCTCCCTGCACAAACCATCTTTAAGGCTCTGGAGCCCTTGCCTTTAGGAGTGCTGGGGTTCAGCACTGTGCTTGGGGAGCATTTGATCTAGAGAACTCACCAGCAAGGGAAACGTGAACATTGGTGCACAGTTCTCAAAGGAGCACCGCGGCAAGGCTGACAGCTGTTTTCTCAGCCTTTGGCTGGAACGTGTGATGTGGGGGATACACGTGTCCTGAGACCACTCCCTGAGTGCTGTGAGCACTGACTGAGAGCTTATACACAAGTGTCACGAAATATATGCATCTGAAAGTTGGAGTTGAGATAATGGAACCATTGAAGTTACCTGAGAACATGAGGCTTTGGAGCCCATGTGCAGACCAGCTTGTAAATATTTGTCATTGGGAAGTAAATGTAGACATGAACTGCCATGAAGTTGTTGGGCCAAGCTCAGCTGGCACTCTTTCCTAGGTATTTTACACTACCTACGCAGAATTGTTTTAGCCATCATAGCTTCACACTCGCTGCCTGCGTTACTGACTTGTGTCGTTGTTAGGACCAAATACCTTATAAGAAGCAACTTTAGGACAACGGGTTTATCTTGGCTCACAGTTGGAGGGTGTAGTGCAATGGCAGGGAAGGCATGACACCAGGAACCCAAGGCTGCTGCTCATTGTGTGCACAATCAGGAAGTAGAAAGGGGTGAATGCTGGTGCTCAGTCCCCCTTCTTATCCCAAAGAAGTCTAGTACCCCAACCCATGGGACGACACTGTCCACCGTGAGCATAGGACTTCCGTCCTCAGTTAAATCTCCCTGGAAATGCACCCACAGGTGTGTCTCCTAGGTGGTTCAAGTTGGCACCACTTCAACAACCCTAAGATTTTAGTGACTTGCTATACATAATAAAGGGCTTTTTAAAATTATGATTTCTTTCACAGTGGTATGTAAGGCAGTCAGGCCAACCCAGAGGCATGGGGGGTGAGGGGGTGTCAGGGGCCTCTCACCCATTGGCTCCGCTGTTGGAAGGGCACAGGAAACTTCTGCTGGGTTTTCTGCAAGTTGACCACCAGAGGGCGAGAAAGGTCCTGTGGATGTCATAGCGGCCAGGACTTGGCGCCGGCTCAGAATGCAGTCTCTGCCCAACTCACATGGCTGCAGGAGCCAGAGAAATACTGGGGATGGTGTAAGGGTCTGTGTTTGTTCCTGGTACTGCAGCAAAGACCACGCTCATTTATTGTTTAGCTGATCTGGAGGTCAGAGGTCCAAACCAAATCTGGCGGATCTGGATTCTAATGTGATATCTACAAGGGCGGAAATTCCTGGAGAAACAGCAGAGACATCATCAGTCACCTGGAAAAACCAAACCAAACCCAAAACATGTAGTGAGATGCTGTGGTTTCCTGAGGAAGCCTACACAAACTCTTCAAAAGTGGGATGTTTGTGAGAGAGGGAGTCCAGCTTATACCATTCCTGTGGGGCAGGAACTCCTTTAGGATCCTTCCCTCTGCCTCTTTGACCTTGATCCTGAAAGGTCAGAAACCATCAAGCTGGAAACATTTATGGAGGAAAGGCTTCAGCAGTTTGCATGTTCCCAAGTGCAGCAAGGATTAAGAAAACACAATTTTATGTCAAGTTTGGAATTTTTATCATAATAAAGGATTAGACATTTTTGGTTACTGAATCGACACTGTTTTGGGCTTAAAGGATCAGAGATTTTTTTTTTCCTGTTTTGTGGCCTCAGAAGTCATGCTTGTCTGAGTTTCTCTCTGAGGCAGAAGGACTTTACCGAATGACCATGCTTTAATGAACTTTAAAGAACTCCTTACAGAGCTTCAGTGTGTTCTTGCTCAGCGAACCTCTTTCAAAGTTCTTCTAAGCTGTGTTGAGGGTCTAAGGGCCTCAGCAGGCTGTGTTAGTGGTCCTGCAGCTTGATTTGGTGTGCTGATATTCACAAAGCTTACAATTCTGAAGCACAGGTAGATGCACACTTTCCCTCCTCACTGATGGGCTACATGCTGCTTGCCCCATCAACTTCGTGACATGGATGGATGTAAGTTCTCAACGTGGGAGTGAACAGGAGCTCCTTGAGCTCTGATCACAGCATCTCCATTCCCCAGTGGAGCTAAAAAAAGAAGCAACCCTGGCTTTTGTTTCCTGCTCTTCTTAAACTATGACTATTGTCCTCTGTCTTGGGTAGGGTTTCTATGGCAGTGATGAAACACCATGTCCAAAACAAATTGGGGAGGAAAGGGTTTATTTGGTTTACACTTCCACATCACTGTTGATCACCGAGGGAAGTCAGGACAGGAACTTAAACAGGGCAGGAACCTAGAGGCAGGAGCTGATGCAGAGGCCATGGAGGGTGCTGCTTACTGGTTTGTTCCCCATGGCTTGTTTAGGATGCTTTGTTATAGAACTCATATCACCACCCAGGGATGACACCACTCACAATGAGACACTGCCCCACCCCCAATAAATCACTAAGAAAATGCCCTACAGGCTTGCCTATAACCCAAGCTTATGGAGACAATTTCTCAATTTGAGTCTCCCTACTCCTTGATGGATGGATCTAGCTTGTGTCAAGTTGACATAAAACTAGCCAGCACCATTGCCCCCATCCCCGAAGAAAGAAAGCTCTATTTCCACACTCTTGTGGGGATGGGGCGTCAGG
The DNA here is from genome assembly GCA_028658305.1 of Pachyuromys duprasi. Taxonomy (NCBI): domain Eukaryota; kingdom Metazoa; phylum Chordata; class Mammalia; order Rodentia; family Muridae; genus Pachyuromys; species Pachyuromys duprasi. The sequence goes on along the minus strand of CM053767.1, from coordinate 45,415,304 downwards.
AGAACCAGTTAAACCAGTCATATGCTCCTTCCTGGGAACATGAGTCTTGGATAAGTTAACAGAAAATTCTACTGGAAAATCTAATAGAAAGATTGGAAATGATTGTTTTGTCCCAAAACAAGAGTCTGAGAGAAGCTTCCTGGATGTTACTGCTCTAGGACTTTCCTGGGTCCTGTTCCCCCAAGCAGGGTAATTTAGCCTTTTATTAACCCATTAAGTGACTTCTTTATTCTAACACTCTTTAAAAGCTTAGTTAATTGATGTTTATTGATGTTTATTGATGTTTTTACCAACACCATTAAGAGTCATGTTCATTTACTATTTCAACAAATAACCTTATTGCCTCCCAATCTGAGATCGTATGTATTAGAAATAAAAAATAAAGATGAGGCTTACAACAGGTTTACTATGAAAGGGGTTTATTAGGGGAGAAGGGGGAACAGGCGTGGGCCATGATAAGGGAAGGGAGAGGGAGAGGAGGAAAGGGGAGGAGGGTTGGGGCGCCCCAAAGAGAGGGTAGAGGAGTAAGAGTGAGGAATAAGAGAGTGAACACGTGTCTGGTGGTCCTTTTATAAGTCAGGTGATAACCACGCCCCCAGGTGTGGCCACCTGGCTGGGCGATACATGATGTCATTGTTGCTAGGTAACCAGGTTGTTGCAGAATACTAACAGTATGGAAACTTCTGGCAACATCTGGAAGAATCCGAGCTTTGTTTTATTTTGATTTACTGTTAACAGTTCCATGGTGTTACAGAGAATCTTCTCTAACTCAGTTTCCCTAGCACAAGACCACTTTTATTTATTTATTTTTTTAATGATCTGTTTTTATTTATGTGTTGAGAACAGTGTGTGTGAGTGCCCAGGAGAGGCCTGATGAGGACATCAGATTCCTTGGAGCTGGAGTTACGGGTGGTTGTGCGCTGCCCAGAGTGAGGTTGGGACCAGAGCTCAGGTCCTCTGGGAGAGCAGCAGGCATTCTTAGGCACTGAGCCGTTTCCCCAGCCCCCCTCCAGGACTCTGATTTCTTGATAGTTGTTTTTTAGTATAATAATTATGATGTTGTACTGGCCAATAAATAAGTCATTTTTTACTGCCAGAATACAACTGGTTTGTATTAAGTTGTAGGAGGCACCACTGATGAGATGATCTAGGGTCTAATTAAGTTTGCTGATAGGTGGGGTGCTTCACAGAAGGTTAAGCCACAGACTGGATACAGCATTCTTACACAATCACCTTCGAGACTATAAACAATGACATAATCAACAAATACTGGCAGAAAGGATGGCCTAGCATGACATTAAGAGTTTCTTCAATTAACATACTTACCTCTTACTGTATCCTTACTTTAAACATACACCAGAAAAAGCCAAGTGTGAAAGTAGAACAAGTTGTGAAAACAGTCAGACTCACTAATTGGGCCAGAAATATCGTTACATTTATATAGTACACGAATGTAGGGTTTCCTGTGTTAGGTAAAGAAAAATTTCCAGGGGACTTATGCAAAAAGTGAGTTCTGTATAAAGATGAGCTATGGTGAGGACTGCTTCACAAAGAACTGTGTGTCCTGGAAAGAACAGAAGGAAATGAATCCATGCCCACAACCAACCCCTCAAATATTTCATAAAAGAGGAGATGTGTCCATTTTCTTAATTCTACTTACTTTGGTCCAAACTTTTAAAGACAATGGACAATATCCAGAGGAGAGTAATTTTCAGATCTCAAAGTGGGGCTTTGTCAAGCTACTCCCAAGAGCAAGGGTGTCTTTCACAAAATTTGAGAGCCACCTTAATCATATGAGTTGAACACATCAAGCAAGATGAAGCCAATAGCCAGCACTTTCCAGGATCCCCGTAAGGAAGATTACTTAAGTAAGTAGAGTCCTGTTGTTCTGTTGCTAGGACTCGTGGAAAGATCGGCTTTCACGTGCCAAGCTGTGCAACTGACAACAGGAAGAAGTGCCAAGTGCCTGGAAGAGATAAAGGATCCCGTGTCGAAGCATCTGGTGCAGCTGGAGAGGACGGCTGACCGTGAACATGCCATGCTTTCTGTGCTTCTCAACTAAGGGCGGCCTACAGGAGAGTCCTGGTTGAGACTATGCATCAGTCTATGGGATATAGGTTTAGTAAGAATCATTTACTTTTGTCTTTTAATATGAGTAGGTGTGGAATTTTATCAAATACTTTCTGAGTCAAATGAAAATCATAGAGTTATTCTGCAGAAGGTGGTAAATTACATTTACTCTTAATATTAAATGTCCCCTGAATTCCTAGGACAGAGGGAATTTGGGCATATTTTCATTTTCTTAATATTAACATAGATTTGATTTGTTAATTTTTGAAATTATATTTGTACCAAAGCCCATCAGTTAATCTGCTTTAATTTTCTGTTGTCATATCATTTTTGTCTAGTTTTGCTCTCAAGTCTGACTATAGGAACATTTGGGACTTCCTTTCTTCTGGGGTCAAATTTAGAGACTTCATTCCTAGGAAACTTTTATTTATTTCTATGAATGTCAGGGATGGATTCCAGGGCCTTGTGAATGCTAGGAGAGTGAACTGCCACCAAGCTCCACCCTAGCCATTGGTCTTTCTGTACAGGATCTTGCTTTGTAGCTTGTGCTGGTCCTGATACTCAGGCCTCAACTCCTGGGTGCCAGGATTACAGGTGTGCATCAACATACCAAGCTCAGGAATTTTTCAATTTTATGTAACGTTTCAAAATTTGCCAACATATTTGATGAATTGATTTTAATCAGATAAAATAACCACAACAACTTAGAATTATTCTTTTTAGTATCTACTGCTTTATAGTTAAGTTCGCTATTAAAACCCTACTAGTTTTTATCTGTGCCTTCTCTAGCTTTTTTGTTTCTTACATGCTCAAATGCAAAATTTTAAAGTTGTATATTTCTTTCAAATTCAAACATTAAAGCTATATCCTGTCTACTTTTTAAAATTCTGGGTATGGATGTGCCATAATCTTCCTGTCTATACTCTCAATATCTTATAAGCTGCTATATATGCAGTGTTCAATTTATTAGTGTTCGAAAGGTTCTATTTGACATGGTCTAATTTTCAAAATATTATTTAAAATTTCAATTTTGACTTCTGATTTGGTCTCAAAATAAAAAGGGAACATAGTCTGTATGGTCCTAGGTTTGTGAAAGTTACTCTGCTTCTGTTTGACCCGGTCTCTGGTAATACTTTCTGAAAAGCATCCCACGTGTGCTTGAGAACAATGTGCCTTGCACATAGGACGGCGCAGTCAGGCTTCTCAGTGCACGGCTCACATTTTCGACAATGCTGCTACTTCATCTAGTTTACCCACACAAAGTGGAGAAAGGGGCAGTGAAAGCCACTCCTCTTGGCTTTGAAGTTGTATGCTCTATAGTTTTCAGTTAACATTTTTTGCCATGTGTGACAAGAACAAGATAATCTAGTTATTCCCAACTTTCCTCCTGAACAGTTATTCCCAACTTTCCTCCTGAACAAAGCCAGTCCACTTGAACCCCTTTGCCAGTGTTAAAATGGACTCCACTCTTTTGTGTGTGAAGCCAGAATTTTTGTTATCTTCTTTCTAGGTCCCTGAACATGGGTCTTTATGATTGTCTATATTTGTTTTCTGATTAGACACACCTGCACAATTTAAAATTTCTTCATTCTCCCTTTCTCCTTGAACCCCAGACCTTCCTTCCAAGTCTGTCTTTTCGTCTTAGAGAAAGACCTGCAGGCAATAGTTGCTTTCATTTTCCCTAATCCTTGAAAGATAATTATGCCGAGCACATAGACCTAGGCTTTTCGTTATTTTTCCATCCAGGTCTTCAGATCTGCCTGCCTCTGCCTTCACTGTGCTGTAATTAGGCATGTACCACCAGTTTATTAAGGAACCTTTCACTTTCCTAATTTTTTCTTTTGCCATGTCTAGTCTACTGTCTAGATTGTATTGTCCATAGTCATATTTTAATTTGTTATGTTTAGCCATACTTAAATCATCATTCATTTTATTCTATTCTTATCTCTGCAATAATTTAACATTAATTTGTATTTTGAATTTAATAGTTTTAGTACAGGAAGCACATAGAAGCCTTGCCTTGTTTCTGTTGAGTCTTCTCATGGTACTTGCTTCTTTAAGGGTTTTATGGTACTTGTTTGATTGATCTTAAATTGTGGAAGTCCCTAGGGCCTAAGGTGGGATGATTTACTCGGAAGAGGTTTTGTGTGTTTTAGAAGAATCTCTGACTTAGGGCATGAAAGACTGGTGTAGAGGTCAGACGTCAGATCCACTTTCTGCTCGTGACTGGCGTCGACGTTAACCACGACATCTCTTTAAGCCTCTGATACACTTATGTGATGTTTAGCTAAACCTTTCTTCACAGATGTTGTCTAGGGATTTGTTTCTCTGCTGATGTCCCCATCCAGGCCCTTATGATGTCTGACCTGAATTATTTCAATGCTTCTCCAACTCCCCTACACCTTTATTCTTTCCCACCTCTCTGATCTCCAGCCACTTGTTTAGTGTTTTAAAAATATGGTTCTGAAGTCTTTAGGTTTGCATATCTTGTTACCCTTTTGAAATTCTAACTTGGGTTGCCTCCCCTACATCTACTGTTTTTCTCTAAGGAATGGCCAATGGCTTCCTTTTGTGTTCAGTCTTTCTTTTAAGTGCTTCTACGGTGAATTCTAATTTATCTTTAACACCCGATGCCTGTAGGTCCCTTGCATGCATCCTTTTGTCTAGTCAGTACATGCTCAAGTCTACTTTCATCTTTGCCTTGGTCCCTCCGGGTCCCTCCTGTCATCATCACGTCCCAGGGAATTATCTTTCCTTCAAGGCCTAACTCAGTGATTGCTCTTCTTTATAACCTCCACCCCGAACTGAGAGACATTGACAGTTGATGGCTTCTGGGGGAAGGAGAGTCAGTTTTCATTAAGGATGTGGTCTCTGGTAGGCAAGGCACGCTCTAGTGGGTGCTTGAATGTCTGCATATATATATGGGCAGAACAAATCTGACTCAGTGGGCTATTAAAACTAACAAGAAGAGCAAATGAATTTGTGCATCTTGGAGAAGTTTCAGGGACAGTGGAGGGCGAATATGATCAAAATGTGCAATGGGCATGTATGACATTCTTAAAGAGTTATTAGAATATTATATTAAACTATTCTAAAATATTAAAATATTCTAATAAATTAAAATATTATTTTTAATACTCATTAAAAATAATGAGTCCTCTAAGATGCCCTTATGAACGGATCTTGTTCCATCTCCCCTAGGTTTTCAGCCATGCCTCTGTGCACACACACACACACACACACACACACGTGTGTGTGTGTGTGTGTGTGTGTGTATGTACAGATGTCTTTGTCTCAGAAAGTAATATAACGTTCCTGTCTTCCTTTTTTTGTCCTGCCCACCCCTCTCTTTCTGGAGCTGCTTTTGAAGTCAGATTCTACTTCATCTTTTAAACCAGTCTTCTCTTCTGTTCATTCCAACCCCATCTTTAGCCATTTTCATCATGAAGAAAAATGCTTTTGTAGCATCCTAATTGTTTTCTGGCGCACAAGGAGACATGACGGAGAGAACTGCGGTGGCTATAAACTATTGGATTCTACCTAAGGCTCTCAAGCCGTTCTCTATGGAGCAGGGGATGTAGTTAGAGGGTGGTCTAAGGCCAAATCCTGAAGCTCTGTGGTTTGCATGCATTAGGAAAGCAAACTCAAATAAACCAAAGATACCACCCTGAATGGATGCGAGCCCAGAGCTTCAGAACATCCGTGCTCACAAAGAGAAGATGAGCTGTGTGGTGTAGGGCTGGGTGCTGGTTCCTTTGATTGAGGACTCTGCTCATTACAGAGTTTGTCCTGGTGAAACAGACTTTCTCCCTAGATAGTTACTCGATCTGATGAATGACTCAATAGTTTCAAATTTCTTGTTGCTTTTGATACTTTACATATTTTCTCTCTTGGCAACAGTTCTAACAAGGCATCTTGCTTAAAACACTTACATTTCAATGGTACACTCATGTCAGGCTTTATGACCATGCCAACAGCAAAATGAAAAGAATATCTAGCTCTCCCAACTGGCCTTGTTTATGAGCTTACTAATCATTGCAATATGCAGAGTGATTACCTTGCTGCAGCCCGGCCTTGACTTGAGATGAAGTCTGCTAATCCAGACACACCGCACCTAAGCCACACTATAGAGGGTAATGTGTAATGGCCTTGATTGGAAGACAGTGTCTGCCACACATTTGTGCCTTTGGTGTTTATCACAGTGCTCTGCATGTGGTAGGTATCCTAGGAATGTCTTCTAAAAAAATCTGTGAAGTTATTCACAGACGAGATTTTTAGAAGCTCACTGTATGTTCTGTTTCCTCAACAGTTTCATGTGGCATCACGGTGAAAGCACACGTAGAAGTGACAGCTCATGTTATAAAGTAAGCCTGACTAGGGCTTTTAAAATCTCTCTTCTGAGAGTTAACCCCAGTCCTGTGAAAGTTACTTTTGTTCCGTCTCTGACGAGAAGGACTGCCACAAGATGCCATCTCTGAAAATTCCTGCCAGCTCTCCACATCGCACCACAGAAAACCAACCTCCAACACAGAGATCCTCCAGCAGCAAACCACACTCAAGATTTGTCCACGATGCCATTTCTGCACACCCCAAGGTAATCTACATCCAACTGCTGGTGGAAGGAAGGAAACAGCAATCAGGGTGTTAACCAACTATGAGGGGAAAAAGGGATCTGATAAATGAGCACCTGCCGCCCATTCCTCCAGCATGGAAATAAATAAACAGCCTCTTGTAACTCACCCGATTCACTGCTCTAGGACAATCAAAAACTCGAATGTTTCTAAATGTGATTGCTGCAGGGCCTCTCTGCCCCAAGTCATCTGTCTACAGGTTCACAGGATCATGCAGAGAGTTCATTGAGGCAGGGGGTGTGATGGAATGGGATGGGTGTGGTGGAGATGTGATGGGGGTATGATGGGATGGGATGACCAGATTACACTGACTTCCTGAAGAGAGAGATTCTGCCAAGCCTGTACTGCAGAGTAAAGAATGTGCACACATGAACTCACAAGCCTTTCCCATGTACTTGCTTTAAGGCAGGGCTTGTGCTAGGTCCTATGGATGTAGGTTATAGTGTGTGTAACTTGGATTGAAAAATGTCCCTTGAAAGTCTATGTGCTGCAGCTTGGTCTCCAGGTTGGGACTGTTGGGAGGTGGTAGAAACATTGAGGGGTAAGGCCGGGTTGGAGGGCTCTCAGGTCATCGGGTAGATGCCCTGGAAAGGGATGGAGGGACCCGACTCTTCCCTTTTGTTCCTTTTTGTTTCCTGTCCATCAGGTGAATGATTTGGTTTTACTGTGAGCTCCCACTATGATGTGCTCTCTTGCTACAGGCCCAAAGCAAAGGGGCCAAACAGCATTCTCCTCTTCATGAGCTGCTTACCTCAGCTATCTGTTATAGTGAGGACTTGGTGACAAACTTGCAGGTTGTGAGCACAACCAGACACAGCAGCTAGGCACACTAAAGGAGGCGGAGGCAGGCGGGTCTCTGTGAGTTTGAGTCCAGCCTGGTCTACAGAGTATGTCAAGGAGAGCCAAGGCTACACAGGGAAGCCCTATCTTAAAACAAAACAAAACAAAACCAAACCAAACCAAAACCAACCAACCAAAAAACAAAACAAAACAAAAAACCCTAACAGACATGACACCTGTTCTCACAAAGTATGAAGTCAGGCCAGAGCGAGGGAGGAGGATTAACCTCAAAGACAGGCAGAATTCCACAGCCAGGAGCTTGACTACAAAGGAAAATTATTTGGCATACAGAGTGGGTACAGGCAGATTTTCCTGACAAAGTGAAGGTGTGCGGGCAACTCTAGTGGAAGCTGAAGGCAGAAAGACACAGGGGCCAGAGCCAAGCTGTCGGGAGATCCAATGACCCTGTGGTCTGAGCAGCCAGGTTGTGGATGGGTCGTTTGTGGGGCTCAGAGTGGAGGTGGGGGACAGGAAAAGACTTAGACTACAGAAGGGATGGAGAATGAGTGGCTGGGGGTGTGTGTGAAGAGGAGCTGGAATGGGTAGATGCTTCCAGAAAAAGAGGGTGCCTTGGGGCTGAATGTGCTGAGGGCTCATGAAGTCACGACTGAAGCAAAGGCAGACAGACAGGTTGTTCCCTGGTGGAGGAGACTAGAGAAGAATTCAGGTGCCCCCTCTCTTTCCCCAGAGTATCATGCAAACAAGAGCAGAGAATTACCCATGAGCTGTTAGAGAAGTGCTTTAATTCAGATGACACAAAAACCACAGAACGGTGCTGATGAGATGCCTCTGTGCACAAAGTGCTTGCTACACAGATGTGGAGACCTGAGTCAAGTCCTTAAGCATCCATGGAAAAGCTGGGCATGGCAGAGCACGCCTGTAATTCCGGGGCCCGGTGGCAGAGAGGATCCCTGGGGCTTGCTGACCCAAAGTCTAGCTAATCGCTGACTTTCAGGTTTGGTGAGAGGCCCTGTCTCAAAAATAATGTGGAGGACAGTAGAGGAAGGCTGCCTCCAAAAACACAAGTGTGGAAAACAGCCCTCTTTCTGAGGTTAGGAATACCAAGGAGAAACAAAAGGGGCCATGCCCTGGTGCCTTCCAGCCAACAGTCTGTTTCTGTTCATACCATGTTCGAGAATCATTCTCTCAGTTCTGGCATGATGCAAAGATTGACAAGCTTGTCCATGGGAGATCAGGCCAACCTTCCCTGGCTGCATGTTTACTGACTGATTAGACAGGAGTTGGCTACAAACCCTTTGTTTCTACTTCTGCAAAATGTCTCTTTTCACAGTTCCTGAGCAGGAAGGAGTGGGGGCCTCTTGAGCTGCTAAGCACCATGTATGTACAGAGAATGTTTGGAGGCTTCCCAGCCACTCACAACTCAAAAGAGGTGATTGGGTGAGCTTTTGAAGGGAAGAAACGTTGTACCAGGGCTTGCAGGTCTTGATTGACCTTTCCATGGGGCAGCTCACTGGGGTGATGGTAACCAACCTACTTCCAGTCAATTGGCAGCTGTTTCTGATGTCATTTCATAGATGTCCCGTGCCTTCCTTGTGGGCCAGGTACACAGCGGGGGCTCATCACAGGACTACTGAACCAATAATTAGTGTCCCCATTCTGAGAACAAGTGCCGGTCTGTCCTCACGCTGTCTGAGGTGTGCAGGATTTGCAGGGCACGGGGCTTGGTGGACGTGTTCTTGATGATCCAGCAGCTCAGGCTTGCGTGCGCAGCTCTGTAGTGAGGGCTTGCTTTACGGTTGTGTGCTGTTCTCAGCAAGGGGCTGGGAGTCGGTGAAGTGCAGCCTGGGAAGGCGGCTTGCTTTACGGTTGTGTGCTGTTCTCAGCAAGGGGCTGGGAGTCGGTGAAGTGCAGCCTGGGAAGGCGGCCGGACACGTGTTTTCCTAGTACGGTGCCTGGGCCAACTTTTAAAACCGTGAGCACAGGCTGAGGACTGTGCATTTTGAGCTCTGGTTCTCCTCAGACTTGCCAGAGCCTCCCACTCACACCAGGCCCCCTTTCATTCTCTAGGGTTAGAGTAAATATGACCGTGCCTACCTACAGCAGGGGTTCTCAGCCTGTGGGTCGCAGCCCTTTTGGCAAACCTCTATCTCCAAAAATATTTACATTACGTACGATTCATGACAGTAGCAAAACTACAGTTATGAAGTAGCGGCGAAAATCATTTTATAGTTGGGGCTCACTGCAACGTGAGGAGCTGTATTAAAGGGTCACAGCATTTGGAGGGTGGAGAACCACTGACCTAAAGGAAGGGCATATGAGGTTGTACAGGTGGGGTCAAACAGAGTGAAGGAACACGACTGGGATAAAATAGTGTGTGTGGATTTTTCTTTGGACTTCATTGCCTAGTTCAGCACTCACCGCACTGGGCTATAGTTTGGTTTTGATTGTTTGGTTGATCCCCTGCATTTGGCCTGGAGTTCTTGGACGCAAGAGCAGGTTTGTCTTGATCATGTTTGTATGCTCAGATCCTAGCACACGACACAGAGCAAGAGTGGAAGCTCAGAAGAGAGGGTGGCCAGGTCATGGGTGTACAACCTCTCTTTATACTGCCCAAAGCCAAGGGCTCGTTGAGGAGTGCAGGCGACTGAGCAAGGACATCAGCTTCCTTTTAGAATATGTGTGCCTAACTGAGAGTGTGTATGTGCGTGCCTGTGCGTGAGCATTCACTGTGTGTGCGTGTGTGTGTGTGTGTGTGTGTGTGTGTGTGCGCGCGCGCGCGCTCGAGAGTGTGCATGATGTATATCTGGAAGTCAGAGGTCAATACTAGGTATTGTTCTTCCTGAGTCATCCACCACGCTATCTGAGACAAAGTCTCTCTTTGGCCTGGGGTTTGCAAATTGCTTTAGGCTCAATGGCTGGTGAGTCCTAGAGACCCACCTATCTCAGGGCTAGGATTATAAAGGTCCCCCCCTTTTTTTGCATGGGTTCTAGGGCTCTCACTTAGACCTTATGCTTCTACTGCAAACACTTGGTCAATGGAGCAGGCCATGGTTTTATAATGAGCCAACAGACACAGTCTGGGCCCGTGCTCCTAAGGAAGCACGCGCCAGGCTGGGAATCTGACATCTTAGAACTTTCGTTTCACTGGGCCCCGACACATTTGTCCTGAGGAGGATAATTACCTTGACATGACTTTGAGTGGAGGCAAGTTAGAACTGCACTCAGGACCTCACTGTGGGCAGTGACAGAGCGACAGGATGCTTCCCTGACCCCGGGCATCATTTCTTTCCCACCCTTTCCAAACCCTGAGAAGATGAATGACTTAAGACGCAGGGCTGGTGTAATTGCATGCTAGGGAGGGTTGGGCTCCTTTTGGCTGCTGACAGTGTTTCTCTCAAATCTATAGTGGTATTGGGGCAAGTGAAATAGACTTTTATTTGCACTCTCTGCCTTGATCGCATTTTGAGTTGTCATGTGTGGTGGAGAGAGACCTGAGCTTGGAGTTGAAGCTTGGCTGAGACATCCTGCCCCGTGGTTAGAGGACCCGGGACATGCCAGACTCCCTGGATCCTTGTCATGCTGAGACTCTGCCAAGGCAGAAGGAATAAAGTTCTAGAAAAGGTTTGCAAAATGTTACCTTATTGATAGAAGCAAGGTTGGTTTTTTTTTTTTCTATATCAACAGAACTGAGAAGAATGAATGAGTCTACTATCAACTATTTTTCTGTCTTTTCTGCTTGTTTACTTAATCCCTGAGAAACATGCTTTCTTCCTGATCCATTATGGTGAAAGTATGCTTCCCCTTTACTCACCCCAGGGTGCTCGTCACCATTGTGTAATCGGCATTGCATAGTATCTGCTATGGCCATCATGAGGTACATCTGCATAGGTGGTGTTTCCAGAGGAATTAGAGAGCTAAACCCAAGACTGAACAGGACTGGATGTCGCATGAAAGTGACGAGAGGTACCCTCTCAGAACTCTGAGTCTGCTCTTGATGGCCGCTTGGACTTGGTTTACATTTATCTATGTGAAACATGAAAACAGGACTTTACTCCCCTCCCCCGCCAGGAATGCTATGACAATGTGTAAGGAAGAGTGCTGAATTCCCTTGATGCACTGCAATTTGAAACATAACTAGAAGCAGAGACAGTGTATATGCACACAGCTGGAAATAAACGACAGAATGAAGGTGGAGGCAGCAGAGAATTAGATTTCAGTAGCTGATGATCTACACAGCCAGAGAGAGATGTAGCTGATGATCTACACAGCCAGAGAGAGATGTCCATCTTTCTTTCTTTCTTCTTTTCTTCTTCTTCCTCTTTTTCTTTTTGAGACAGGATCTCCTGTAGACAAGGCTGACCTTGAACTCGTGATCCTCTTGTCTCCAACTCCCAAGTGTTGAAATTTTAGTCCTGTGCCACTAAGCTCAGGTTTTGCTTTATTTTGTTGAGTGAAATCAAAGCAACAATCAGGAGATTAAGAAATTGTTTGAAAAAACAGTAAAGCGTATTAGAACAGCATTGGTGGTTGAGCACACTCAAAGCAGAAGGGCTTACTATGTGGATGAGGAAAGGGAACTAGCCAGAGGGGGTAGGACAATGACGGAGGGGCCAAATTAGAACAAGGTGTATACACACACACACACACATATGAACAAGGTATACACACACATACATATACACACAAACACACACCTGAAATCGCAGCACTTGGGAGATAATGGCAGGAGAAGCAGAAGTTCAAGTTCATCCACAAGTGGTGAGTCTGAGGCCAGCCTGGAATACATGATCCCCGGTCTCAAAGACGAACAAGGAAAACACCAGCAAGCCTGCCTTTCTGAGACAGCCACATGCAGGGCGGATGGCAACACCTCTCAAGCCAGTTTAATGTCTCACCTTTTGAACCTAGAAGCTGGGATGGAGAGCTAGATGGCCCAGCTGGTAAGCGCATCTGTGTAAGCATGAGGAGCGGTTCAGATCTGCAGCACCCGTGAAGGTGTGTGATGACAGGAGCCTGGAACCCCAATGCTTCGGAGGCAGAGACAGACTCTCTGGGGTTTCCTGGCCATCCAGTCCAGTTAAATTAGTGAGCTCTGGGTTCAGTGAGAGGCTCTGTCTCAAAAAAATATGTGGTACTGGCTAAGAAAAACTCTGCTGTGAACCTGTGGCCTGCACATGTGTGTGTGTGTGCCCCCTCCCTGAAAGTTATGAAACCTTAGAAATCTCATTTAGGGCTTTAAAATCAGGTAAGCATTGCCAGTTTTCTTTTTCTGAGTCAGGGTCTCCAGCTCACAGTGGTCCTCCTGTGTCTGCTTTCCAGGTGTGTGCCATCACACCCAGGCCAGGTTTGTATTTAATCTGAACTGGGACTTGTAAACACTGGTTACGTCACTGAATGCGCAATAGCTCTCTGCCGACTTCCGCTCTGATTGCTGGGGAACTCTAACTGGAACTTGACTTGCCCCATGCTCTCTGAAGAGTCCACAGAAGAAAGTTACCTTAACAAGCCACCTTCTAGGGTGGGAGCTAAATGTATGTGTGTCATGCTGCGCTGCTGCACATTGTCATGGGATAATTTACTGAGTCTAAACAGAGGGGTGAAGTCTTGAAATCACAAAAGTCCCAAAGAGCAAGCTGAGGACAGTGTGACTTGGGCACTGTCGATCTCTTTTCTCTCCACAGCCCACTAATTATAAAGTCATCTTAGCCAACTTTTCCAGACGACCCCGGGCTGTCTCAGCCGTGTGCCCTGGGTCTTCCCTGGGTTATGGGCTCCTATTTCTGGCCTCTCTCCCGCTCAGAGTTCTGAGCCCAGAGCTCTCCCTGTATGGTGGCTTTCTGTGGGAGGCTTCTTTCTCTCAGACTGCACACCCCTGGAGCCAGAGCCATAGCTTGTTTTGACCATTATGTTAGTTAGGTTCCTCTGGCCACTGTTACAGAGCATCACACACAAAGTGGCTTAAACTTTGGAAGTTTCTTTTGTCTAGGTTCTTGAGGTGGAGTGTCTAAAATTAGGTTTGCTGGACTTACAGCCAGAGCTAGCAGGTCTGTGCACCGACCCTGATGAGCGCGGTCCTTCACCTCTTCCTGCTTCTGGTGGTTGCTCCTTAGTATCCTTTGGCCTTTGATTGCCTCCCACCATCTGTGGTCACATGTCCTTTCCTTATATGCAGATCAAGTCCCTGTTCCCCTTTTTATAAACACATGTTACATTCATAGCCTAAATTCTCTGAGAATGCTCAATTCGATCACAGTCCCCACACCCACACGAGGTGCCGAATGCTCACAGCCTCCAGCGATGAGGAGACACTTAAAGACTGCGTTTCAGCAAACCATGGCCACTGCCTTTCACCGTCTGTGGAACACGGAGGAAGAGATTATTATTATTTTTTTCATCAGTTCTCCCTAGAGAGAATCCCACCTCTGGCTGACTAGCAAGACTGACAGGGCCCCTGGACCAAGCTTGTTTGTTAGGCAAAGTTGGGAGAGGATGGGGAGTGGGGAGGGAACCGGACATTCCTGATGGAAGAGCATGCTTCTGTATGCTGGCGCGTTTGTGTGTGTGTGTGTGTTGGGGATTGGGGGACAGCAAAAGCCAGCCGGTACCTAACTGGCCTGTGGGAAAACTAGAACCGTAAGTGGCGAGGCAAGGCCATCTGTTTAACAGTAGGATGTTCCCTAACTCCAGCGAGGTGCTCAACGGAGAGCCCTCCTTGGGGAAACCTGGACACTTCGCTGCAAGTTGCAGCGTGGATATATTGATTTTTGTCATTTTGCTTCAGAATAGAGATTCCGTCATCTGTTGCTACCCTTCCACGCTTTGTTTACCGTGCTGTCCTTCCTGGAGAATTAGACAAATCTGGGCAAGTTTGGGGTTGCCACGTCGGCCAGCCGATTTCATATTCTGTCACTTTGCAGTGGCGAAAGGTTGGTTTGCAGAGAGCGGCTTTCTGCTACCCTAGCGCGCATCTTCGCCGCCTCCAGGGGCGCTCCTGCTCCGCTCCGGCTGGAGTAGGAAAACCCGGGCTGCGGTCCCGCACAGCGGGACCCCGAGGCGTATCTAAATTACAGAAAGGGAGGTCAAACGAGTTCTTGGCCGGGTTCTTGCGGCTTGCTTAAAGCCTGCTTCCGTTTCAACTGGAATCACGCGCTCCTGCGAAATGACAGCCAGGAGCTGCGGCGTCTAGTACAGTTCGCCACCCCTTCCCAAGCGCCCTGGCTCGGTGGGAAGGACTCCGCCAAGCCCGCAGACCACTGCCTGGCCGGGTCCCCGAAACTGAAATCGCACAGAGAGGTTAAGGGTTTATGGGGACGAAGTTCACGGCCTGTCTTGGCATCGATAGTTTGCAATGGGTCACTTTCCCGGCCAAAAAGTATTAAAGAATTAGACAAACGGAGGAAGTTTCCTGGTGACTCTTCCTGGTGAGGAGGCTCCCGATGTCTTGTTTTTATATTTCACACAGACACACAAAAACCCGAGTGGGGTTCCTGGACTCCCGGGTCACCGTCTGGAGCTCCGCCCGCCTGGAGGGGGGGGGGCGCGAGCGAGCGCGCCGGCAGGGGGCGCCCGAGCGCGGCTAAAAGGCGCGGCGGGCAGCGGGTGGCCTCAGTGGCGGAGCGCGGCAGCGGTGCGTGGCCAGGAAGCATCGCCGAGGGGCTGCAGCGCCGCCAGCACGGGACACGGAGCGCCCTGCGACCCGCGGCCGACGGCGTTGCCCCGCGCTCCCCTCACCCGGCCAGCGCCCTGCCGGCCGCCCACGCTCCGTCTCCGCGCATCCCGGGGTTCCCGATGGCCCCCGAGGCCAGGGCGTCCCCGCGCCCGCTGCCCTGGGCGGCGCTGCTGCTCTTGGCGGCGCTGCTCCCTGTGGCTTCCTTGGCGGGCCCCCCAGGTACGAGCATACTGGACTCCGCGGTCGTCCAGCTGTCTTCTCTGCCAGCCCGCTGGTCACTTTGGGGACCACCGCCCCGCTCTGGCTCTGTGTTGCCCGCGTTTGTCTTGTCACTAACCTGTGCATCCTCGTGAGTCAAGCCAGGGCGCGCAGGGTGTGTGCACTGGACTCTTCGTGTGGGAGATGGGCTTGGGGACACCGACGGCGCGAGAGAACTGGGGACTGGAACTTGCCTGAGTGCCCTGGAGATCCAGGCAAAGGAGAGGAAAAGTGACTTTGGGCATCGTCTGGGAGTAGGAGATGTGGGTTGGCGGACACTTTTTTGGTTAGGCTCTCCTGGGGGTGTGGGTGGACATTCTTCTGTTGTCTTGTTCACCTGTCTTGAGGTCGAATGTTGTCACTGGGGAGCTGAGAGAGAGAGAGAGGCAGAGAGACAGGACCAGCAACAGCGGAAACCCTGAGCGCCAGGCTTGGGAACTCCGCAGCTGGAGGAAGAGGGAGAGAGGGAAGGGGGACCGTCAGCATGTCCCGAGAACCTCGCCCTCCCCACTCTCAGGCTGCAGCCTGGACGGACACTTGCTTTGCTCAAGAGGCTTGGCTGGCTCTCAGTTTTCTTGTGTGTTTTCACCCAGGATGAGAGGAAGGAAGAGAAAAGCTTGTGGTGGGCTTTCATCCCTATGTCCTCGGTGTCTTGCTTTCCACCTCCATGCATGATTTCCACAGTTGGAAACTGCGGCTTTCATTTATGCCATCAACTTTAGATTTGCAGGAATCTAAACAGCAGATCTCTCTTTATTTCTTTCAAGGAAGAGACTTCTCAGTGACATCTTTGGTAGCTCTAGCATGCATATTGCTTGGTGGTATTGTATGTCACGTACTCTGACGCGGAGTTCCTTTTTCATAAAGGGGTCAAACAGGCAGTACGGGTCTTTTCTCTCATACAGTGCCTGACAGAATAAAATCTATTCTAGTCCTCCAACTTCCCCACCTACAGTCCCGTGGCTTCACTCTTTCTAAGCAAAAGTTTTCTGAGCGCTGAAAGAGTTTTTGTACTGAGAGCAATCTGGAAGTGGAGGCACCAGTGAGCTTTGTTGTGGGTCCAGTCTCCTTTCTTTCAGATTCCAGGGTCACCTGCAGGATGGGTTCTGCCTGTGAGTGTGGGAAGGCAGGGCTGCTGTGCTCCTGAAGGGTTCTACAGCATTGCCAGCCTCTCTCTTTCTCTCTCTCTCTGCTCTGCAAATCACTGCACTGTGGAATGTTGGGACTGGAAGGCTTGTTGGCACTTCTCTCTACTGTGTTGACGTGGGATTTGCAGTAAAATGATGACCAGACTAGAAATGGACAAAGGAGACAAGCACATTTCGAACTGCCTATTTACCATACTTAAGTTCAATTAGTGAAGGAAAGAAGTGGGCATAGCAGCCTGCAGATGGCTCCTGTGCTAGGGAAGAAATCACCAAGCAGCATGTAATTTATTCCATGGGCTCCCTGAGGAGTCTTCCTGTCTGTCTTGCCATTCACAGTTGCAGCAGCTGCTTGGATTTGTGTCTGATGGGCAAGGCCACAGGCAGACTTAATTCATGCTTCCTGCAAGGGGCTGCTGTCAGCCCCATCCATCCTTTTTTGGGGGGTCCAGTATCTCTGCTAGACAAATTGCTTAGAGCTATGCTGACCGTAGCAGACCATTATAGTGCTACAGGCATTTTCCTTGCAGCAATTGAAACAAAACAAAGTAAGCAAGTGATGCCCTCCCCCGCCACATCCATTACTACAGTCGGCTACTATGCAAACCTTAACATAATGGGGGTGCCCCTCAGGCTGCAGGACTGAAACCATGTACGTGTTTACAGTGGGACACCCAGGTATGGCTAGAGGTAATCTTCATTTTCTTCTCTAAAGCTAAAGATCTTTTCAAGAAATCCTCAAGGCCAAACTTATTTCCAAAGAAATATGTGGACACTCTCTGCCTCTTTCCTGAACTGACGTTCAAAGAGATGGTGCAAAAGCTACCAAAATGGTACCAAAAATTGGTACCTGACAATGAGCCAAGGCAGGGACACTGAAAACCCTGACAGTGTTTAACCCCAGGGAAAAACACCTGTGTGTGACTGCAGTCAGCAGCTGAGTACTTGCTTTCTAAGTGGAATGCTTTATTTACTTAAATGGCTACAAACAAACTAAGTTGCTGACATGAGTAGCTCTTGCATAATTTTTTTTTCTTCAAAAATGAACAAAGTAAGCCTGTTGCCTCTGGTAAAGTAATTGCAAGTATTTCTTGTCAGTGATGCAACTTGATTTTTTTTTTAAGTTAACGTGTGAATGCTGCTGAGCTGTCTCCACTGTGGCACGCTCAGACACTTCTCTGTGTTAGAAACTTTTCTTATGATGATGGTGATGGAACGCATGTGGTTTCAATAGCAATATGAGTGAAAGTGTGATTTTAAAATGTCACATGATGAAACATGGTATGTCCAAATGGCTATCAAACAAAGCATTACCCAGGGGCCCGATGTGGTGGCACATGCCTGTAACAGCGGTGCTCTTGTAGCAAGGTGGGAGGTGGAGACCGGAGAATCACTGGGAATCACTCACAGCTGTGAACCTGATGGCATGGAGTGTCCAGTACAGCAAGTGAAGCAAGAGAGACTCTGCCCCAAGCAGGTAGAAAGTGAGAAGAGACTTCCAAAGGCAATCTTCTGGCCTCCACGTGCAAGTGTGCATTCATGTGTGCACATGCCAGGACATGAGTGAACATACACACATACACACGTGCACACACGTGCAGGCACATACACACTCACACACACAATCTTCAACTATGAATGAATCTTTTGCAGCCCCTGGGATACACAGCTGAGTGAAAGTTAAAAGTCCCGATGCCTGGGTCAAAGTCCTAATGCCATTGTAACCTCTGCAGTGGTCTTCTGCAGTGTGTCTTCATTTGTGGATAGGCTCGGGCTATGAGATCCTTGGAAACTTTCCTATGACCCGGCCTTCTCCAGTCCTCTGGTGTTTCCTTTCAGTCCTACCTTTGCAAGCAGGTGACCCCCTTTTGTTTTAGCTAGCAGACAAATGACCCAAATCACTCATTTTTGCAAGCGTAGAAGGCACTATTGTAAAATTGGAGGGTGTTGTGGGATGTCAGAGTGACAATTCACGTCCCCAGAAAGCTATCACTAGAGGGTTCCCATGTCATGAACATGCCCTATCTTCGTGTAAGTCATAATGGTCTATCCCTGGTCTAAGAGGGATGTGGGTGTGGTGTGCATCCTTTCCCTATGGTTGCTGTGAGGGGTCAGCACACACCTCCCAGATAAAAGCTGCAGGAATTATTGTCATGTGGTAATGGCAGTCAGGAGTCCAGACTGGATTTCTCAGGGCTAAAATGCAGGGCAGTGTTCCCTTGGGAGGCCTGGGGCATGAGTGGTTTTTCACCCTTTCCTGCTACTGAGCGTCTACCTTCCTTGGCTCTTGGGACTTAGGAGGAGAACTTTGGGAACCATTACTCTGGCAAACTCAAGTGGCGTGAATAAGAAACCTGGGCGCAAACATTCCCAGAGCTACTCCTGGAGGCTGATTGGGGACTGGACCTCTGCCTTGTTCCCTATGAAATTTCAGGGCTTTCTTGGGATGTAATTAAACTTCTGTTACCAGGAGCTTTTGTTTTAATTAGAAAACACGGGGGGGGCATTTAAAACTGTAAAAGTGAAAGAGAGAAAGGAACGGGCCTGCTGTGTAGTTACTTGTGAACAAGTGGAATTCATTTGTTAATATACAGGGCAAATTGGTAACTTCTGTAACTTCGGGAGTGCAGGTAGTTGGGGGAGGGGAGGGAGCAAGTGTGGCTGCTGTTGCCCGCACAGCACATCTTAGCCAGCGTTAATAAGTGTGTATTGTGTATTTGGGACCATTGGTTAGTCACATAAACCAGCATCCCTTTTTCCTTCCTCCCAGAAGCTTTCCCCTTAACAGACTTGGCATCTTCATCCCTGGACCCACCGCTCGACAGCGCTTGCGCTCTGTGGCCCATAGATGGCGCTCCGGTCTTTCCGAGGCGGCCCAATCTTCCGTGGGCTTTAGCAAAAGGGATTTATTTATTGGCGGCTGGGCCTTAAAGAGAGAAGAAAATGAGCACAGATGGCAGGTTATCGTTCTGTCGCTTTAATGTACTGCTTGTAAACCCTTTTTAGTTTGCCACTCGTTGGAGTTTCCTGCAGACATTAGGTGTAAGGGACATGGTCGACATGACTGCGCATTAACAATTGCCAATTAAATATTAATAAAAGGGGCGGGGATTTGAAACCTCAGCCTAAAGCTGGGGTTTGCAATCTTTTAGCTTTTGGGGTACCCTTGGCACCTTTGTAGGCCAAGGCCAAAATCGAAGGAGAGAGTAAGAAACGCAGGGAGTGGCGGTATCCATAGACTTGGTACCTGATCTCAATCTTCCTCTCCCTCTCCCTCTCCCCCTCTCCGTCTTCTCCCCCCTCTCTCTGTGTGTTTGTGTCTTTCTCCCTCCCTCCCTTCCTCAAGCCTTACTGTTGTTCCTAGGGAGAATATTGCAAATTATTCTAATTATAATCATATATCATATACTATGCTACACTTAAAATTGAGTGTAACAACTTCACTGAGAGCTGTAAACGCTGATTAAAAACAGACAGCGCTTTAGTTTTCTGCCGTGGCATCAAAACACTCAATCAAACACAAGCTGCAAACCTTTGTGGTGTAGGCAGACTTGTTAAAAATCCCCTTCTCATAACCGGCTCTTTGCCTGTGTTCTTACACCTTGTTTCCATGGACACGGTGTGCACTTGGTGAGACTGTCATCTTCCTCCTGTGGGAACCAGGGTTAAAGCTGTTAAATTGTTCTCCCAAAGGCATAATCTAATATATACTTGTCCTAGGATTTGGACTCAAATCTTAGAAATCCCACAGTCCTCCCCTGCAGGCTACCTGGGTTTGCATGGCTGGATATTAACCGTGCTTCCCAGGTTTTCTTCTTTAGGCTACATGTAAATGCCAGCACTGGCATTTCTGAACCAGGGGCTGGTTAGTTTTAGCTGTCAACTAGATACAATCGCCTGGGAAGAGAGTCCTATGCGGAATTATTTAGATTGGGTTGGGCCGTGAGCAGGTCTGTGGGAGAATCATCCTGGTTAGTTGATGAAGGAAGACCCGTCCCACTGTTCTGTAGGCTGTGGGTCCTACACAGCATAAGAGAGGAGAAAGCCAGCCAGGAGCCGGCCAATAAGCAAGCTCTCGCTCTTTACTGTGGATGTGATGCCTCTCTTAAATTCCTGTTGCCTTAACTTCCCTACATGACAGATTGTAAACTGGAAGGGTACCCTTTCTGGGTCTCACCTACTGTGGCCAGCTGCCAAGGAATGATTCCATCACAAGGTGGTTGTGCTGAACTCAAGCCTCAGTTATTGCCTAATTGTCCCTATCACAAAACGGACTAGGGGTGTGCAGGTCGGGGTAGGGGTGTGCCGCTAAGAAATTACACAATGTAACCGATCTAGGGAAGAGGTTTGTTGGGGGAAGAGGGAGATAAAAAAGACCATCGAAGAGTGGGGGCATGAGAAAGACAGATGTGCATACATACAGGCACAGAGAGGAATGAACAAGACAAAGATGTGGTCTGGGGTAGCTGGGCCTTCACGCAGCCCACCCAGCAAAGCTGCTGCAGGCTAGGACCGGGAGGACAGGTCATGGAAATGCCTGATCGCTAAGAAGGGATGTGGTTATAGACAAGGTCTTTCCTTTCATAGGCCTTGTTAAACTTCCCCCTTCAGTAGTTTGAGACCAGCTTGTGTGTAATCCCGTCCTCAGCCCCTTCCTGCTAACTCCACACACTCACAGTCAACACACATGTGCACCTCAGACCTTGCTTTTTCTACCTGTAAAAACTTTGGAAGTGTGTTCTGTGATTTCATCCAGATCGGGGTTTGAGCATTGTCTCTCACTAGCTGTGTAAGAGCTCTCTAAGCTCTCTCTCATGGTCAGTTCGAGGAATACCAAAGTGCAAAACACAGGGACACACACACACCCTTTTTGTTTATCATATGGTTTGTATCCCTCCCTTTACTAATAGATTATTTGTCTGTTTCCATCAATAATCATTAAGTGATTTAAAAATTTTTAAGAATTATTCACTAGAAATCTGGACTGTCACCGGATCTTCTGGTCACATCTGTCTCACTTGCTTTGTTTGTTTGTTTGTTTTTCCTTACCTCCTCAAAACACTTGTTGGGCCTCTTTTGTTAGTGATCTATTTTGTAACCCACGAAGGCCTTAAACTCACCATCCTGTTTGAGATTCTGATTCTTCTGCCTCCACATGCTGGGACTGCAGGCATGAGCCAGCATTCTTGGCTGATGTGCTGAGCATTGAGTTTAGGGCTTCATGCACACCAGCTGAGCACTCAACGTCTGAGCCTGATCCCAAGCCCCTGGCTGGCACATTTTCTTCTTTTTAAAATTATTTGCTTTTATTTTGTGAGTTGGTGCTTCGCCTACATGTGTGTCTGTATGTGAGTGTCAGATCCCTGAAAGTTAACAGTCGTGAGCTGACATGTGGGTACTGGGAATCGAACCCGGGTCCTCCGGATGAGCAACCAGTGCTCATAAACACTGAGCCATCTCTCCATCCCACTTCCCACATCCTCCCCTGGCACTTTTCTAAGGGAATTTTCCAGGGAGCTTTCAGGGCTATAGAGTGGCGCCTGAGGGCACAGGAATGTCCGAGTGTTTAACATAGTTAGACAATGACTTTCACATTTTGGGGAAAAAATGAATTTTTAGAGAGCTTTGTGTGTGTGTGTGTGTTTTGGCTGGCATGTCAAGCAGTTTGTAGTGGGCTGAGTCTGAGTTGGACCAGTGAACAATGGCAATTCTTTAAGAAATCGCTTCTTGGTTGCAAACTGAATTTGAAGAATGCGCAAAAGATCCCTTCAAAACCCTGGGGGAACTGATTTCCGGGGAGTCTGTGGCCTTGGCATCAGCAGGCATAGTGCTGTGCGCCCCCCACAGCTTTTAGCACTTGCTGTTTACAGTGTCGTATCTTCTTATGGTTTTTACAAGGAAAACATCCACTGAATCCCTCCAGTTCATCTTTCCAATCCATTCCTGGAAGCTAATGGTGCAGGTGGGGGGAGGGAGTCTTACTTCCCCTCAAACACTAGCTTTTGTTTATGTCGGTTTCTAAACAAAAAGTCCAAGTGCTGTTGGTTATGTTCACTTTCATTTCTGGTTTCCTTGTTCTGAGGACACGTGTACCTACTCAAGGCGATGGCGTACCGACAGAAGGACTGACATGGTCTAGAAGGTTAGGAGTGGACTCCTAACATGAACAGGAACAAGTTAAAGTGAAAGCACTTCAAGTCAGAATCGACTTGACATCATGAATCCACAAACAACTAACCCCAAATCCTTCATGATATCAGTGGCTAAACAAATGAGGAAATTGTTTATCTCTTCACTTGTAAACTTGGGATCAGAAAGACCTAGACTGGATCCAAGGTTTAGTGAGGTCAATAGGGCCCAGCATCATCCCATGTTACCACTCTGCCATTGCATCATCTCCCACGTGTCACCTACTGTTGCTAGATGGTTGATGCCTGTCTAGGGATTATGTGTGACATCCCAGGAGGTGAGAAAAAAGGAAGCTAAAAAAGGACACGAGCACATTACGGCTCTTTAAGTTGCTTTTCTATAAGTGACAACACATTTCCTCACCTGTGTCATGGGCCAGGCTCACTTGTTAGTGTATCCTAGCTGCAAGGGAAGCTGAAAGTTAGGACATTCATATGTTTAGCATTCTAGCTTTCTGGCAAAGGAAAACAATGGCAAGAGAAGTGGGCAATGGCTTTGGAGTGGCCCATAGGTTCTATTTATCATGGCAGTTTCAGATTCCATCAAGTTGCTAAACTGTTATAAATTACTTAGGAAAGTTGAATAGGACTGATAAAAATCCCAACAGAAAACATCTTGGGAGATAAGACTGGTTTATTTTAAGAGTATCCTTGGACACAAAATCAGAACTTACTGACTTAGGTGTTTGATTTTAATTTTGTCACTTGCTGCTCTCTCTCTTTTAAAAGAGAATTCCTTAGTGATTTCTTTATTATTGTTGTTGTTATTTTAAATTTTGAAACAGGATATACCAGGCTTGCCCTGAACTATGTAGTTCAGGATGACCTGAACTATTTTAAACAAAAGATTTATTTTATCTCTGTCTATCTGTGTGTGGGTATGTGCAAGTGTGTGTGTGTGGGGGGGGGTAGTGCACACATACACACACAGAATCCAGAAGAAGGCATTGGCTTTCTTGGAACTGGAGTTACAGATGTTTGCCTCGCTCATTACATAGATACTGGGATCCGAACTTGGGGCCTCATGATTGTACGGTGAGTCCTCATAACCACCCACTCATCTCTCCAGCCCAGATGTTTCCTTCTATCTCTTCATTTTGTGTTTCTCTGCTTTGTAGCTCTTTTCCCAGATACTGGGGAGGGAGAGGCGAAGCAGGGAAAGAATGATGGGAAGACAGCTTTTTGACGAATGGGTGTTTTTGCCACTCAGCTTTTCTTGAGTACAAATCAAGAACAGCCTGTGCTAACTCTGTCTGTAAGAAGGTGCTGACCCTAAGTGGCATGAAGACATCATGAGCCAGCATCTTCATCCTGCCGATGGTCTTGCTTACATGGTGACTGGGCTCTTGCTCTGGGCCACTTCCAACAGTGCATGTGGTGGGCCGTAAGTGACCAGCTTGAGTGTAGCACACAGCAGATCCAAGTGACATGGTGTTGGGTGCAGTTTTTATAGTCAAGTGTGAACCTGCTGAGGTAGCCCACAGAGATGAGTGCAGTCTGGAGATGTTCACACGAGGGGGAAACGGAGCGGGCGGTAACAAACTCTATGCAAAGGTTAGCAAGAGAGAGTTGCGTAGTGACAGTCAGTATCCAACTTCTGGGCTTATTGGCTTCTTGGGGCTGATGAAGAGAAAGAAAATGGGATTCACAATCATATTCTGAGTCAGCTCGGTGCTGTCATGAGCACTTTGGCACGAATGCAGGGGGATAAGGCCATCTGTTCTGAATAAGTGGTGCTTTGTTGTTATCAAAAGGCTAGCTGAAGTGGCAGGAGACATGAGCCAGAGGTTTCCAGCTGGCTGCTGTGTGTATCAATGCTGATGGCAGCTAGGGATGCTGCAGCTACTTGCCAGGAGCAGCTCTGCTCATTCTGGGTCTCTGCAGCTTGCACTCAATTGTGTATAGCCCTTTCTCTGCACAAATGCAGCCGAACACATTGAGGGGGGAAGCAGAATCCACTGAGGTAGCGATGTGTGCAGACCGGCTGGCTTCTGAGGACTGTGGACTGGATGATGTCTGTACATCCGGCTATTGCCTCAGCTATTCTTGGTGTGTGTGTGTGTGTGTGTGTGTGTGTGTGTGTGTGTAACAGGATACATCTGTTTGCCTTGATGTTTCTCTGTGCAAAAATATGATGTGGCTTCTCTGTGGTGGGGTCAAGTACTTTCTGTGAAGAGCTCTTTCAACTCTCTGTGGTGTTTTGTCTCATGTATGTGTGTGTCTGTCTATCTATCTATCTATCTATCTATCTATCTATCTATCTATCTATCTATCTATCATCCATCTATTTTGGGTTTTTCAAGTCAGGGTCCCACTATGTAGCTCTGGTTGTCCTGGAACTCACTATGTAGACCAGACTGGCCTGAAACACACCTTGGGATCTACTTATCTCTGCCCCCTAGTGCTGGTATTGAAGGCTCATGCCACCGTGCCTGAATCCCTGTGGCATTTTATGAGAGTGGACTCCACAGACCCCAAGACAAAGCCCCAAGGAACCAACATCACCTATATAAAACACTTTTGTGGAGCCTTGAGGATGAGAAACTTCAGAAGAGGAACCGAGTTGTCTTAATGTGTGGCTTGTATCTACTTGATGTCCACCTCTTAGGGAAGATCCAGTCAGCCATCTGTGGATCTTACCAGTACTGTTCTTACCTGTACCCTTTAGTCAACCTGCACCTTCAGTTTTCCCCCTTTGGGGAGACAGGGAAGGTCATAATTATTTGGCAAATGTAGCTCCATTTGAAGATTGATTTCAGTTCTAGCTGGTTAACTCAGAGCTTTGCCCACTTGCTGCTAGCCTTCTGGGTGTTACTGTGTATCCCTATGCATTTGTGGGAGATAGCTGAGCGCTTCCACTTCCCCTTTCAAGTAAATCTCAAACTCGTCTCTCACCTTGACTCCCACCAGCAAGCTGTGCTATGACTTGAGTGTACCCCACCCTCTCCTGACATACCTGTTGAATATTTGCTTAAAAGCCCATTGAAGCTGAGAAGATGACTTGGTCCATAAAGTATTTACCTCATAAGCAGGAGGACCCACACCTCACTTCTGGAACCTAATTAAATGTCACTTGGCCTGGTTCATGCTTGTAGTCTCAGTGCTGAGGAGACAAAGCCAGGTTCATCCCTATGGCTCAGGGCGCACTCCATCTAACCAGTGAGCTGCAGGTCAGTGAGAGAACTTGTTTCAGAGAAGGCGGATGGTGTTCCAGAAAAGAACACAATAGATTGTCCTTATCACACCCACACAGAGACGCCTAATGGTTTGCACTGAAATGAATGCTTTCTTGACTAGAGAATCTTGGAAGCATGTAGATGTTTCCAATGGATGACAGAAGCTGATTTTCAAAGACGGAGCAGGGAGGCTTCTGTCAACACCCAGACTTCACACTGTTGGAGAATGAGAATACTAATTGTTCTGGGTTTAAGTGGCTCACCAATTTCAAAAGCCTTAAACATTCCCCGGGGGCCTTCTTTGTAGCCAAGCTTGTCCTCACCTGCTCCGTGGGACCTGCCTGCCTCCCTGAATGTCTATAGTGGGTGCCCACTGGGCACGGCAGCCTCTGTCTGCTGGTGTTGGCCCTCCTTGCTTTGGGTAGTTGGTCACTGGCAGCTTTTGTGACCGAACGCACTGGGAGCTGGGTTAGCTTCAAAGGTTACTTTGGATTTTCACAGGAGGCCTTTATTAGCAATGCCCATGCCCACCAGTGCCTGAATACTCGTGGCAGAATCTCAATTTAGACTTGTATAAATTTTAGACTTGTATAAATTCACTGTTTCTTGGAGCCAGACCAGGGGAAGTTCAGGAATTGGCTTTAGGGACCCTTAGAACTCAAGCTCCTTATTAGTCTGTTTTAACTGCTACAACCAAATCTCTGAGGCTTGATGCTGTATAAAGAAAAGATGTTTACTCAGATAACAATTCTGGATCTCTATTTCCTTCAGTCTATGAGAGCAAGATCAGGCTTCCATAAGTCCCAGAACCACTCCCCCCAGCTTCTTGGTGGTGTCCCCAGTTAGAATAAGTCTAGAGAAGACTCCTGGTGGGGTCACAGGGTCACAGGTCTGTTACAGACTTGAGGGGGGCAGATAGACCGGATAGACAGAAGAAAGATGCATCCATTATACAGTCCCTCCGGAGCCTTACAGAGCCTTACAGGGACCTCAGGGTCTCTAACTGTGTAAGTCTCAAGCAGACTCTATCTCAGTTACTCTTACTTTAGGGCAGTGGCTCCCAACCCTGCTGATGCTGCCCCCCCTTTAATACAGTTCCTCATGTTGTGGTGACCCCCCACTAAAATTAATTCCCTGCCATTTCATACCTAATTCTGATTCTGTTATGAATTGTAATGGAGATATCTGAGGTGCAGGATATCTGATATGTGGCCCCTGGGAAAGGGTGGTTCCCCTTTGCACTGTCCCGCCCCTCACACCACCGCAAAGGGATCTTGATCCATAGGGTGAGAACCTCGGCTTTAGGGTGTCCTGAGAGTTCTGCACCAGTTTGAAGGAGATGGTGGAGGCTGCTGTTGCTGAGGGAACTCTGCCCTCAGCTGGGCATTTGAGTGAATCGTCTCTAACAGGTGGCAAATGGAGTAAGAAGAAACCGGGGAGGAAAGATGTTTAGACATTTGTTTCTTCTGACTGTAATCTAGAAGACAGAGGCTGCTTCATGTCTGCACTCTGACTGTCCTGGGTGATTAAAGGAACGTAGCTGAGCAGCGGATCATGTTTGTCATCTAACCTGGGCATTTTCAGGATGTCACGCCGTATCTTTACTTACACCCTGGCGAGCTCTTTTGGGCAAAATTTGGGATCAGGATAGGACAGGCTCAGAGGGCCACTTTCAGCCTAGAGCTCAACTTGGTTTTTGGAGTTGGGCTTTGCTCATTTCACAGCCACCCAGGGCCTAGGAAACACTATCGCCATTCCCAGTGCTGGGAGGGCATGTGCTGGAGTGCAGTGGGTATTTCAGGGGTCTCCCGAACATAGGGCGAGGTCATCTTGATCCTTACCTGGAGTCGCCAGTGCAGCCTGACCATAGAGTGACTGGCATGCCAGTGTGCGCAGGAACAGCCCAACAGCTGGGGCTATTTGGGAACTTCCTTTCTCCTCTTCTGTGAGGGAAAGTCACTGAAGTGACACGGGCTTCTATTCTATCCCGTACCCCTCTGTACAGTGCCGAAAGAACTATACTACTGCTTGGCTTTTCCTATTAGTCGGGGTTGGTGGCTTTGAAGCCTCTGGCTGGGAGCTTACATTCAACTTCCTCCAGGCTTCCATGTAGCAGCTCTCTAGGACAGGCCATGCGGGCTGCCCTGCTCTCCCCGCCCCCGCCCCCCCCCCCCCGCCCTGAAGGTTTGGCACCTTCAGAATCTCTTCTGGGTTCGTCTAATGCTCCAGAGCTTGAGAAAGGGGACAGAGAAGCAGGAAAGAGAGTGGTTGCAGAGCATGAAAGCCACATTCTCTGATTCAAAGCTATCAGCAGTAAACCTGATGTTTTCACTCATGGCCCATTTTCTTAAGTTGGTGTTGAATGTAGATGTTTAAAATAAATACACGGAGAAGTTGGTTTATGTACCTGTCAGACAAATTAAAGTTGATGCCTGGTTTGTTGTTTATTGATGCGGTGGACACATGGTGCACTTTTCCATTGCTCACACACAGGTTTGCTATTGAAGACTTGTGGATGGTTCTATGGACACATGACTGCTATAGCACAGTGTGATCATGACTTTAGAGAACCAATAAGTCACTCAAATATACTGTTCAGATGTTTGTTTCTTTTTTTCCCCCAATTAAACGAACTCTCAGTTACATAAATTTCTTCAGTAAGTACTTGGGAGAATATCAAAGAACTAGATAATATTTCTTTTTAGATCACCAGTGTGTGGTTAGTTGCTTCAGAAAATATTTGGTTCTTTCCGCTCAATATTTTCTTAAGTGGTTTTCTCTACAGCTGTGGGTTTTAACTTCGGGGTCTAAAATGATCCTGTCAGCAGAAGCTGTCTGGGGTAGGCCATGGAATGGAGAATGGTTACGTGGTAGCTTTCCTTTCTTTTTAAATGGTAAACTGCCAGTCAGTCAAGCTTAAATATTCACCCATTCATCTAATACTCGCCGAATGCCAGCTTGAGCCAGCACTTTCTGTGCTTTAACAATTTTGGCAAAAATCATCCAGCAGCAGAATTACAGCGGAGCAATTCAAAGTAAGTCCGCCAAACAGAAGAAAATTCCCACTTTGTTTCTTCTTGGTTTAGTATTACCCGTAGCCTTTCCCTGGTCTTTCCATCTTCTCTTCTCCCTTCCATCCATCCAGATACTTATGCTGCACACACACCTTCCTTTCTCTCTTTACCTGAAAAAGATAAAATTATCTTTAGAAAGATGAAACAGAAACTAGAAGGATTCAGTTATAACTTTGAATCAGCTTCTCTAAGCATGACGTCTCCGTGGATCCTGCCTTCATTGGTTCATCTTATTGACTGTGCTTTAGACATTGTGTTTTCTGTATTCTGAGACATAGCTCTCCATGTGGCGGCTCTCATTACAAAATCCTGTGTTTCCACCCGACGTAGACTGGCCTGGGATTCTGGGATGGCTGTGAGCATCTGTCTCCAGTGCTCGCACAACCGTTCTCCAGCTACTGCTGACCAAGACACTGAACAGTGAGACAGTGAGGTCAGTCTGCAGCTCACACAGAGCTGTGGTTCATCTAGAGCAGTTAGATCATGCGTAGACATGCAAGTCATTAGCTTTGCTAGTCGCTAAGCCTGGATAGCATCCCCCATCCTCTCCCTCAGCCCCTCCAGCCTGGGTTGTTGCGTTTCTCTATAGCCAGCTCTTTATTCCTCATCTCTTGTGGTCTTTCCAAATGGACGCCTTCTCACAGAGGCATCTCTGTATCAAAAGGACCAAAGGATGCTGGGGGATTGTCTGGGCCAACAACTACAGGATCTTTCCTGGGGTCAAAGTAGAGGCCGATGACTAGCCATCCGTGGACCTGGTCCAGCCTGTTGATAGTGTGTGTGTTGCGTGTGTGCATTCCAAAAGTAGAATTAATTCCAAGTAGCATAAACATTGAGGTATTTAACCAAAATTAAGATTTCTATCTTAGAGCTGGTAAGACAATTCAGGGGGTGTAGGTACCCGCCACAAATCCTGATCACCTGAGTTCAATCCCACATGGCTGGAGGAGAGAACTGACTTCTGAGAATTGGCCTCTGACCTTAGCACATGCCCCTTGTTTTGTATGTTCCTGTCTCCTTCCCCACTTGGTCTTACTTAAATGAAGGGCAGTAAACATTGAAATGGCTTCTATCTTCTTAGGAAAAGGATCTGTGAGCCTCACAGTCAGGAGCCTCCTCAGGTCTGTTTTGTCAACTCAACTGTGACCCGGCATCCACAGGCTGTCCTTTGCTGTACCTTCCTGGCTCTTGTGGGCATTATGGTTGGAGAACCCAGGGTTGATGTGGTTATCAGCTGCCCTTCCGTTCACCCATTGCCAGAGTGTGGTTAAGGATGGATGCCAAGACACATTGGAACAGGAAGGCAAGGAGTAAGCCAGCTACTTGGCCCTGCCCGCTCTGGACTGGACAGTGTAGACCTTGGCCAGGCTGGCCCTAAGGACTTAGCTCTGGCTTGATTGTGCATTAACACTGGAGATCTTTGAAGGTCTGTGCTCAGAAGCTGAGGACTCCCCACACCAAGCACAGTCATGGTAGAGGTATTTTGACTAGTGAATGGTTTGATACTGTGACCTTGAACCAAGCTGGCTCCCAGGACCTGCACTTTGACTTTTGAAGCACATGGCCCTCCTGGAATCCTTTTGGATAAGCCTTGAAGTTTGGGACAAAGTAAGCAGACAGTCTGAGCATGAAGGAGCACTCCTAAATGAGCAAGTAGACATCTTGTGGCAGCTGAGACACACAAGCGTGGCAAAGGGTGACTACCTGCAAGATACAGCATCCTGGCATTTAGTACCTGGCAAAGTGCTCTCAAGTCTAGACAAAGTCTATTGGCATGAGCTACTAGCATGATCTTGCCATGGCACGGAATTGCTGGAGCGCTGGCCGCCTAGGGTTGGCTGCAGCTTTAGGAGAGGCACCTTCCCATATGTCTTCATTCAAAGACAGCCTGGGATGGGGGAGATTGGGCAGGTTGCAGACAGGAAATTCTTCTAACTTAACCCCAAATCCCTTCAGCTGTGGCTTAAGCTCACTTCCTCATTTTTTCATGCCCCTGGAGATGAAAAGCAGCTTGTCAGGGTCCTACTACCTGTCTGCCCCTCCCCCACTGAGTTTGTCTGTTTGAGTTTGTTCACTAACAGCCAGAGCTCCTGGGACAGACAGTTTTCAAGCTACACTAGGGTCCTCCCCATGGAGAAATGGATAGAAACCTGTTTTTTTTTTAAGGCCGTGTGCTTCAGCTGTCTGTAGGGTAATCAAGAGCGTGGGCGTGGAGCACGTCAGCCTTGTAACCTCAACTGTTTGGGAGGCTGAGGCAGGAGAGAGGGAAGGTCAAGGCCTGTATGATCTATAGAATGAGTTCAAAGCCAGCCCAGGCAATTTAAGGAACCCATCTGGAAATAAAATGTTACAAAAAAAAGCTATGAATACAACTTAGTGATAGACCACATGCCTAGCAGTGTAAAGCCTTACATTTGGTGCCACAGATATATTCAGATTAATATATACCACACAGAACTACTCTGTGTGGTAGTTCAGCTTCATGCTGTCAGAACACTCATTTCTCACCCAGAGCCTGGAAATGAGACTGCAATGCCAGAAACCACTCTCTTTTTCTCTCTATGTGGCCCTGGCTGTCCTGGAACTCTCTTTGTAGATCAGGCTGGCCTTGAACTTACAGAGATCCACCTGTCTGTGCCTTCCAAGTGCTGGGATTGAAGGCATGTGCCATTACCGCCTGGCTCAGAAACCACTTTCAGTGTGTGGCTTTGCTTCGCACTTATAGATTATAGTCACTAGCGTTCCAAAAGATCATCAGAAGTAGGTCATGCCATCATGTTTCTAGCCCAGGCACAAGCTTACTGTGACCTGAATCTGCATAATGGTGTGCACTTGTTGGAAGGGCTGACCTCGCTCCACACTGGGTGGGTACCCAGGCATTGATGGAGGAGGGGGCTGCTGCAGGGCTGGCATGGCCCACAAGGTTCCTCTTGTCAGCCAGTTCTCTTAGTTATCCATGGGTGATGTTCACAAGGAGGTGCTGGAAATGCTGTCAGTTGTAAATATCAAAGCTGAGGGAAATCTAGAAAATGAGAACACTTAATCAAATACCCCATTTCAGTGGCCCAGTGTGTGTTGGGAGGGAGAGGAGATTGTGTGTCGACCTAATGAGTTTTGAAAAACCTTAAGTTCGGACTGATTCTAGGACTGCCTCTGAGACCTGACTTTAGGTATGTTCAAATGTGACATTCTAAGGCCTGGAAAGCTATTTCTAGAATGCTAATTCTTTGGCTAAGTTTTTATCACATGAATGTTAATGTCCCCAATAGAGTGCATGAAGGTTCAGTTAGAGCTCTTTTCCCAGAAAGAAGGGAAGAGGCCTTGGCCAGCTTTGGTTAGAAAATTGGTCTTGTATGAGATCTAACTTACAAGGCTGCTGTGGGTTAATGAATCCCTAGTGGTTCCGTGCTAAAGGCTTGGTCCTCAGCTCACGGAGGTGTTGGGGGGGGGTTGTTGTAGAGCCTATAAGAGGCCTACAAGTGCCTTTAAGAGACCTAATGGGGGACTTCAGATCATTAGAGTTTTACCCTTGAAGGGCACAGTGGAGTCCATCTTCACTCTCTTTTGCTTGCTGGCCACGGTGAGGTGGGCACCTTTGCTACACCATATGATTCTACCACCATGGCTGCCTCATGGGCAACAGGGACAATCGATCATGGACAGAAGCTTCCAGGACCAGGACCAACAGAAGGCTGTCCTGTTTCTCAGTTGACTCTCTCAGATATTTTATGATGGCAACAAGAGGTTGATTAGCACAGAGGCACAGCAGGGAAGTAACGTGAGTATGCGTAGATGACTCCTTTCTAGATGGCCATGCTGAACTGTTTTCTGGTTTGAGTGGTCCAGAGGAGCAAGTGTGGCTCATTTCTCACGCCCAGGAAGTAGATGACATTCTGTCACGATGGTTCGGAGGTGGCTTGCCTGTGTCTCCTCCCTCATGGAGCTTTGGGAGCCTCACATGTGGAGCTGGGAGGAGTCCTCTGTGGGTTGTGGTCAATGCACACCATCTAACATCTTGGTTTTGTCCCCAGAATGAACAGGCTCCCTCTAATGCTTCAAAAGGCATCAAATCCATCTTCTCTTCCCATGTTGTGACTTCTCCCAACCCACTTTCCTCCAGAGACCGAGGGGCAATGTTCAGAGGGAGGATCAGGGCTGAATGTTTCAATCATTTGTGTTTGCTCTGTCCAGATGTTTCCCCGTTATCAAACTCACATGCTAACCCACGTGTGTGTTCTCATGAAAATGTTGTCTTCCTTTTCCTCTATGAGACTCAGAGTGCATTTTTCTTAATGTTTTTAAAATTAAGGTTTTTCTTCCTGCCCCCCTTAGGTTACTTTTTTTTTTT
This sequence comes from Pachyuromys duprasi, assembly GCA_028658305.1. Classification (NCBI taxonomy): domain Eukaryota; kingdom Metazoa; phylum Chordata; class Mammalia; order Rodentia; family Muridae; genus Pachyuromys; species Pachyuromys duprasi. Next base: position 45,381,944 of record CM053767.1, on the reverse strand, counting down.
TCTGAGAGTGCCTTGAGCTACTGAATAGTCAGTCATCTTATTATCCAAATGAACTGAAAATGTGTTTGGCTGTTGCAATTTCTGTGTGAACGTCTAGCACACGTTGCCACAATCTTGCACTACAGTTCTGTTATGCAATGAACTGAGAGATTTTTGTCAGGTAAAATGTGATGTATGAGCTTGGCAGTTTTGAAAATGAAAAAAAAATTTAAGACCACATCATTGTGGTACAGTAGTTTTAAAAATTATTTTTCTATGTATAAATGTTTTATCTGCATTTCTCCAAGAGCACCAGGCTCATGCAGTGTGATACCCAAGGAGGCCAGAAGTGCATGTTGGATCCTTTGGAACAGGAGCAACAGATTGTTTTGTACCATGTGGGCACTGGGAACCGACATGGGTCCTCTGCAAGAGCAGCCAGCGTCCCTAAGCACTGAGTCATCTTTCCATTCCCCACAATGGTCCTTCTTTATGATCTGTTTTTTTTTCCTTCTGGGAAAATATGGAACAATTTAAAAATTAGATATATACAGATAAAGTCAGAGTTTTACATCCCATTTAAGTGGGCGATGGCCTTGGTTTGTCTTCTTTGTGGAAACAAACACTTTGAATATGGTAGGTAGCTGTCCTGATTCTGATCAGAATGCCTTCTTAGAGGGGTTTAAAGCTTGTCTGATTTAACGAACAGGACCAAGAACATACATAGTGCACAAATGCTTTTGGAGAATATGTGAAATTACTCATTTGTTTTTCCTGTCCTGGCATGTCTGCATAATCAAAGAATGCCAAGGGTTTGTTTTGACTTTCTTCCCATTTGGTTTAAATTTACCACCCACAGTCATCCAAAATACGGAACCACACGTGGGACTGATGTGTTTGTTTCGTTGTCATGCTGTGATGATGTGCAAACATGACTTAACTCGAGTCTTTAGGATCACACAGATCAAATGTCATTTCCGTTCTTGCTAACAATATCAGAGAGCATCCAAAAATTTTTCTCCCTGCCTTCCGTTGCTGTAAAGTTCATAGTTGCACTGTTTGTATAGTTGACCACCCACTGAAGCCAAGGCATGTGAAACTGCTGTCCACTAAAATGGGCCTGAAGGTCATGTGGGACCCACCTAATGATGCTACCAGTAGACCTGTGGAGCATTACAACATTGCCTATGGGAAGTCACTGAAAAGTCTTAAGTACATCAAGGTGAATGCGGAGACATACTCCTTCCTTATTGAGGATGTGGGTAAGTGATACATATTCTTTTTCCCCACCCATAATTAACTGTGCATCAGCATTTGCAGCTCTGTTCTTAGGATAACTGTCTGCAAGACAGAGTGTGGCTGGCCCAGGCTACCTGAGAGTCTTTGGAAACAGGAAGCCGAGTGCTGAGGCTCATCATAAGGCTCTTCTTGGAGGACTCACCATGAGGCCTTTGGTTTATGAAATACAAAATTTTACTTTTTGAATGTGCTTTGGAAAACATATTGATCTTTTATTTTTGTCTTATAGAAACTTTACTCTTAAATGTTTTAATAGTCTAATATGAGCATTTTTCCAGTCATAAGCCATTTAATGATTAAGTACAGGTAGCCCATGAACAATTTTGGTTTGAACTGTGTGGGTCTGCTCATATCTGCATTTTAGTGTGTGTGAGATTTGTGACAATTAGAAAAAAAGCTTGCCAAGAACTGCAAATCCTAGTGATATCATGAAGTTGGACATGTCAAACATGCATAAAATACACAAATTATCATCTGCTAGTACATTGTAATATACAAATCTGTTCAGCGCTAGCATTTCTCAATACTTACACAGGCAAGCACTTAGAATTCACATACAGCACCTGTCTCAGTTAGTCTTAGTCGTCAATATGACAGCCTAGAATCATCTGTGAGGAAAAGTCTCAACTGAGAAGTTGCCAAGATCATGTTGGTCTGTGGGCATGCCTACGAGAGGCAGTCTAGAGTTTCAATTAATATGAAGGCCCAGCCCACTATGGGCAGCAGCATCCCTAGGCAGATGATCCTGGGCCATGTAAAAAAAACTAAGTAAGTATAAGCAAGCCCCCCAAAGTGAGCCAGACAGTGGAGCAGCAAACAACATGCCCCCATGGTCTCTGTTTCAAGCACTTGTTTGAGTTCCTGTCCTGATTTTTCTCAGTGCTGAACCGTGATGTGGAAGGGTAAGATGGACAAACCCTTTCTAGGTTGTTTGGGTCACAGTTCTTAGCACAACAGCAGAAAGGATGCTAGAACAGCACCCCTTGTCTCTGAGGGACTTATAAACAAGTGCTGCAGTGTGAAATCATGACTGCCAAAGGCTAGCTCTAATGATGTCAGCCTCCCCTGTGTGCAAGCAGTCCGGCTCCCTAGCAAATCACTCAACTCATTAAAACAAAACAAGTGACAAGTGTATCTTGTCACTCTGGCTTACCTTTCACTCAATATGATATATATATATATATACACACATATATATATATATATTTCCATATATGATGTGGAAATAGGTGTCAGCTGACCCCTTCTGTTATCCACGGGGTTTCCAGTTATCAGCAAGCCCTTAGTAGCTAAGAGTTTGGGAAGGTCAAGTTATTATCTGCAGATTTTCACTTGCACAGAGGTGCTCAAGGTCAACTCTGTCATGTTCCTGTGCAGGCATGTAGAAGATCATGCATGTGATTGGCATAAGCTTTGTGCTCACTGAAACTTTATTTTCAGTTGATTCTGGAAACTGGGAACATTTTAAGCCTTGTCCCAGTGTGCCTGTCTTAAAGGTATAGCTCTGGTGGTGGTGGGGGCATCTGGACTCTGGCTTTGAGTTGCTACCTCTGTACCTTCTTTTTGTTCTGCTAAAATTCCCACCATCATGTTAGGCTATGTGAGACACGAGGAAGCCACAGAGGCAGCTAGAGAAAACCAGATGTCTTTCGTGCCATGTTGGCACAAATGTTAGCGCATCCCTCCGCATCGATGGCTAAGTCCCCGGACCTACTCTTTCTCAACTCTCTGCTGGGTACCACTGTACTCTTTGGGTAACTGAACAGAAAGTGTAGAAAACAGACATAGAGGAATCCAGCTTCCCTTCCTCTTGCTTCCAGCTAAACACACAGTCCTCTGAAGCAGTGTGGCGCCTACCCCTGTGAGGTTAAGTGTAGATGCTCTCAGATCAAAGGCATGAGCAGGGCCATATTTGTTCAAACCCTGGGTTGTTGTGATTGCTATGGGGAAGAAAAACACGCAGCAGAGAGCTAAACAGTGTCCCAAGTAAGTGATGAGTTAATTGGACCAGAGTCAGAGACATGTGGACTCCATTGCTGGAGAATTCAAATGCGCCCAGAGTGAGGAAAGCCTGACGAAGCACAATTCTGTGTTCTGTTGGGACCTGGAATGTTTCCCCGTTAGCAGGTTGTGCCAGACCCTTAATGCCACCAGCTCCTGCCACAGACAGACAGAAGTTACATCAAACTCGAGCATAGCAGGTGACCCAGACATTCTCACTGCTTGAGAACTGAATAAGGATTTGTTTAAAAGAATGCCCCTGACTTTCGGAAATGCCATTATCACTTTTCAACTCCCAACTCTCCGACCGGTTGTCCCGCCCCATGGCTACGGTCTCTTCAAGGAACACCAACCCTCTCCCCCCACCCCCCAGCTCCTGCCCCTGCCCGCCCTTACCTGTCACAAGAAAATAATTCATTCTGAGAAAAACTAGTGTTGTTTTGTTTTCGTTTTGAAAACTTGTAAGCTCAGGGCGTGTCTGCTCTCTGCTGTGTTCTCTTGGTTTCCTTTTGGATCCTGGCAGCTTCAGGCGCTCAGCCAAGGAGACCTCTACTACTTGCCTCGACCCTCAGACCAAAGTCAAAAAGCAAAGCCTAATTATTTCAAGATTAGCATTTTCAGAATTCCAGGAAATATTTTTCTAAATTTTTTTTTGGTTGGATTAGTCAAAAACCATATGCAGACATAGCCTGGGGAACATTTTACTGTGAAAAAGAAAAATTCCACGAAGCTTTATGTAGAGCAATAAAGATTTTATGGGTTTCATTGATATTTTTGTTCTGGATCTTTCCATTTGGAGGTTCCATTTGGGACACTATGTCCAGGTACTAATGTGGTCAGTGAGTTCCTGATTGCTCTGCTGAGTTCATATTACAAACCTCAGAGTCTTCAATTATCAATGGTGTAGGAGTCCAAGTTTGTTACACTTTCCTGCCATGTTTCAGCTGCACGTGGAGAACGTTAGCAATTTTAGTGAAAGCTACCTCTGAACTTGCCACTGTGTTTGGGTTTTTACATTTGGTTATAACTGGAGTAAATGAGATGGTTAGTGAATGAAGCCCGTGTTTCGGGAGGCTTGAGGCACTGGCTTGATGTGAACCGTGTGTTTCAGAGCCGGGGGTGGTGTACTTTGTGCTGGTTACGGCAGAGAACCACAGCGGAGTGAGCCGCCCGGTTTACAGAGCTGACAGCCCACCCGGTAAGTCTGACCTGCAGGCCGTGCCCCGATGATTACACCGGGAGGGTCCTCTCCTGGCTTCTCCACACCAATAAAAACACAGAATTGCTGGTGAGATGGATCAGTGGGTAAAGGCGCTTGATGACTTGAGTTCCATTCCTGGGACGCACACGGTGGAAGAACACGGATTTCTGTAAGTTGTCCTTTGAGCCACGCACACCACGCTGTGTGGAATGTAATTTAGAAATTAAAATTATAATGATTGAAAGATTCCCACATTGTAGACTTGTATGGCAAGATCAAAGATAGAAAATTAGGATAGAGTGTGTGTGTGTGTTTTCTTCCCATTTTGAGAGTAACTTTGATGCAGTTTATGAATATCTTGTTTGATATTTGTCAACACAGCTCATATGTGGACCTTAGCAACAAGTAATGGTGTTGTCCCTAAAGTTTAGGTGTGGTGTCTCTCAAAGACCATTTGACTAAGGATGTACTGAACTTCTGAGAATCCCACAGACCTCGTTTCTAACTACTCAGTTGCGTTTTCCTGATTTAGGAGGTGAATGGATCAAGATTGATGGTTTTGCCATTAAAGGTCCAGGACCATTTAATGAGACCGCTACAGGTACTTCCTGCTCACTTGGTTCATGTCTTCACTGAAGCCACCTCTCCCAAAAGGGCTCTGTCACACACATGTGCTCACAAGCCTTCATTGAGTCCTCATCGCTAAACTAATGCACATGCTGGTGGTCCAGACCGAAGCTGGTGTTGTTTGTGGCTTCCTGTTCTTCCCAGTCCCCGTGTGGGCAATGCCTGTGCTTACATCTGGAGACCGTCACCTGCTAACAAGCAAATATGGTGACTGAGATGGTAGGACTGGCCCAGTCAGGAATTTCATAACCTTTTATCTGTGAACAGCATAATTGACTTGAGACCCTTCAAAACAATGGCCACTGTGAGTCCTCACTTTTCTTGGAATACTCTGGAAAATTTTGTGATGTGCCAGATCCCTGCCTTCCATCTCTGCTCCATATTTGTCTATGTGTGTGCTGCCGTGTGGACATTGTTGTTGTCTGGACATGTTGTTTTGCTTACTGAGAGAAGAGTTGCTATTTCTTAAGAGCTGTTACTTGAATACATTAAGTTGATGGTAAGAGAAAATAATGCATAGGAATGCAGTTATTTCAGAATGTGGTTAGGTGATAGCTCAAAGGCAATTGGGCAAAGAACTATGCTTGCTTCCTTTTTGTACCATATGTTCAAACACATTGACCTGGTGGTACTGTTCAGAGTCAGGTGAGTATATGTTGAGGCTAATTACACTGGAGGGCCCTCAATAGCCTTCTCAAATCAGTATTTCTTGTGCAGACAGTTGCAAAAGAATGTTTTTTATATAGGAAAAGGGGGTGGAAGAACAAAATGATGAGGTGAAGAAACTGGCTCTGGGGAAGCAGTATGCTCTTCTTCAGGTACGCTAGGCTGGAGGTGACTACGGGGTGTTGTAATGGAAACTTTCTGTAAACGAGTAGAGATGAGGAGCTGAAATTTGGAAGAATGAACAGGCAGTTAGTTTGGGGAGTCATTCTACAGTGCGAGAATTGAATTATAGAGAGTAGAGGGGTAGGAGATGATTGGGAGAAAAGAAGAGGGGACCAAGCATCAAACCTGGCACACTCTGGATGTATAGAAAATCCTTTTATTTAAGGGGAGTATGTTCCAAAAGCCAGGCAGAACCTGAAACCACAAATAGTACCAGGTTCTATACACACTGTGCTTTTCCTTCTATTAGAACTTGGTAACTTAGGTGTAATTAGAGTTTAATGCTAACTACAGTAAGTCAAAAGGTTATAACAATGCATTATAAAGGTAATGTGAGTGTGGCTGCCCTCTCCTGCCTCCCTTAGAACAGCCAACTGTACTGTAGATACTCTCCTCTCTGAGCGGATACACAAAGGGGATTGGATGGAGTAACAAAAACTAGGAGTTGTGGTACTATTAGAAGGCTACTACATATAAGGAGACTATACTAGAACAAAAAGACCCATATTTAGCCAATTTGATGACTCGGAAAGTTACTATGTGATTAACAAGGGAGCAGCACATACCCACCAGACACCCTGAATGAAGACATTGTTTATATCTTCAGCAGGATGGAGTGCGGTAATGTGGCAGAACAATGTGCGCTTTCGTTAGGAATTGTCTTTTATATAGGAAAAGGGGGTCGAAGATGTAGCCAGACCTCAACACACCAAACTAAGCAACGCATGTGTATCTATCCATAGAACAAAGGCTCAGAAAATTCTACATATCATCATCAGTGAAAATAATAAGACTTTGCAGGAAATTATCCATGACTGATTGACTGATTGACATGTTTTCTAGATCTTTTGCTTTTGAAACTTAAAAAAAAAGCATTCTTATTCAGAGTAATGGTTAAGTGGATGATAATTCGGTCAAAAGAAGCATTCAGAATGGTGCAGGTCATTATTCAAAGGAAAGCATTTGCCTTTAAAAACACAAATAAATAATTTAGCATTAGCACCAGCATGAAGCTTTACAGGCATTGGCTGGTCTTTGGACAATGATGTCCTGTGCTGCACCAATTTGAAATCAGGGGAGAATCCATTCTTTATTCTGCTGAAAACAAGGATTTCAATTCAAATTCCACAAGCCCTCCTTTTGCTGGCTTAGACCTATCAGATCCAAATATTCTTTACCTAAAAATAGAACTTCAGTTAATCTTTTCCTTCAGTGCCTGCGGTTTTGCAGGCAGGCACAGGAACCAGAAGTCTCTAGCATGAGGAACAAGATGGATGAGGCCTCATCAGCATAACTGTACACACTAATGGGAAAGAAAACCAGGAAGCCACTAAGGGACCCATGGTGCACATCAGACTAGTGCTGGCTAAGGCTAGCACAGATGGGGGCGGGAGGGCTACCACAGACGGGGTGGGGCTACCACAGATGGGGCGGGGCTACCACAGATGGGAGCGGGGTTATCATATTTGGGGGCGGGAGGGCTAGCACAGCAAAATGCCTTTCCAATGGCTCTACAGTGTGAAGGTCTAAGAGTAGGTAGAAGCAGGTTTGAACCCCAAGAATTCTCTGTGTGTGCAGATGGCCCTTTTTTGTTTCTTCACCCAGACTTCCCTCCATCTCACAGGAAAAGGGACACATCTGTAGGTGTACAACCCTTCCTTCTGAAAGGACAGCAGTTGGGTTGGATGAGGGCATATACCCTGATAGCCTCATTTACACTTTATTACCTTTTTAAGGACCCTACACCCCAATATAGCTCCATTCCAAAGTTCTGGGGTTAAGACATTAATATGTGAGTTTTGAGAAGATGCAGTGAAATAATAACATATTATTTGGGGGAAACCTGAATAGTAATCTCGAATAAGCAGATGGAGGAGCCTGGTGGTAAGACTGTATCCTCAAGCTGAGACAGTAAAGGAACATGAGCAGAAGGAGGAGGAAGAAGAAACGGAGGAGAAAGAGAAGAAAGAAGGGGAGGAGGAGGAACATTCTACAGAGTCCTAGAAACTGGACAGGACCTGAGTGACTGAGTCTAGTCACTCACGCAAATATGAAAGGTTTAGACTCAGAATTGATAACTAAGTAAAACCGCAGTTCCTGGGCAGTAGCCTTGACTTCTTCCTACCCCAATCAGGTTTCCTCTGCTCTTCATGGAGAACCTGTTTGCTGAGATGTCAGCCTGTACCCACCTCTTATGATCCCAGGGATGTGATGCCTTGAGTCTGTTCATTTTCTAGAACACTGGGTCTCTATCAGTTATTTCAGAATTCTTCACCACTGCCTTAGCTTCCTTGGCATCTGGGTCCAGAGCAATGAGTTCACATAGAGGCAGGCCCCTGGGGTCAGGACTGTACCATGCCCCAACTTTGATAGTAAACAGCCCACAATTGCAGCTGGGCCAGTTATTCGGTATTTGTCAAAATTTCATCTTGGAAACCACATTAGATCCTAGTTAATTTTAGCACAGAGTGTGCTCATATCTATTTTTAATAATTTGCATGGTTTTCTACAAAGTCAGTCCTCTGTGCTTGTTCCTCAAGCTGTGGAGCTGAATTGGGCCCAGAACTGACACAAAGTCTGAGTTCTATTTCATGTTGTCTTTGCACTGTATTTCAGTTATGAAGGTTGTTCATGCTTTCAATAGTTGAATGATAGCTTGGCCTAAGTTGGGGGAGGTGTGACCCATTTCTTTCTGGCCATTGCCACCAGCACTGTGGTCCAGATACTCTAACCCTTTGGTTATAGCCACTGACCACTGGCCTTTGAGCTGCTTCCAATGTCCAGGTACACGAGGGCACATTTCTAATGGTGTGTCTTATACACCAGTCATCCCTGACGATGGCTCATTTGCCTAACTCTGCCTCCCAGTTTCTAATTGCTAGATCTTGTCATAGATCTAGAGTTAGGCTAAAGTTGGCCTCTGCTTAGCTGGAGTTCTGAACTCCTCTGTCTCTCAGTGGGATATCTTATTTCTTCCATCTCTCACCAGGAGCTTGCTTCCAGACCTTGTCAGGCCTAAGCTCTGCAGGCCTTTCCCTTTGACAGTGTCCTGAGGCCACCGTTGGCTTGCTTCTTCTCTGGTTTAACCCGGACACGCACTCAAAACATCTCCCCTCTTTGAACTGCCTGTGCTGGTCCCACCCGGACCACCCAGCTTCTTGGGACTCCCTCTTTGGCCTCCCAAAGCTGGACTAGGGGAGAGAAATAAAGAGCTCAGCTGATCTGTGTTGTCTCAACTGTCACAGCTGTGTCTCTCAGTCTGGGCCCTTAGCGCTGGTTCAACGAGTCTGCCTGTGCTTACACAGTCAGCCTTTTCTCTTCGAAGAGGGCTGCTACAGAAGGTAGCCACTCTCCTAAGCTTCTTTCCTGGCTTGTGCTATCTCCCTTCTGCCAGGTGATTTTGCCTCCTGCTTCCCCCCAGGGGGTGACACACCTCATTGTCTTTGGGTGACTGCCATCTTCCTTTCTCCCTGCTTTGGGGGGAAGCTGAGTCACCCCGTCTCTTGAAGGCTTCATTCACACAGTGTCTTTAAACCACAATGAGACCCCAAGGCAAATTTGAGGTTGTGTTTCTCTTTGGAGCCTTCCCTCCAGCAGCCCCCTGATTCCTGGCTCAAAAGGCTGACACATACTGTTGCACAAATAATTTGACACTGAAATAACTCAACCACTAAATCATGAAAAATCAGCTTATCCTCTTCTTGTTGTTTTACCTAGTTCATTGCTTTTTTTGTGGTTGAAACAAAATGTCTGAGGCTGGATAAATTATAAAGAAAAGAGGTCTGGTTTGGCTCATGGGGTCTCAACCATGGGAGTGGTTGCTCTTAGGCCAGGGCCAGAGTGCCTGAAAGCTGGAGAGAATGAGCTGTGCTTGCTGATGCAGCTTTGAATGAATGTTCTAGAAGGACCTCTATAGTTTAATAAAAGCCAATACATGTTTGGAGGTCAACAAATAGGGCCATGTGCTGCTTTCTGACCCCATGCTTACCAAAGCCTTTCCTTTCAAAGTCTGAAAGTGAAAAAAAAATGTTTAGGACTGTCAGTCTGGAGTATATTATCCAGGATCCTTAAAAAAATCTGATGCTAGTCTGTAAAGAAACATCTCCGTATCAAGCTATTCGTAACTTGGATTTTATTACAAATTGGGGGACTAGGTAAAGGTAGCAGGCTGAAGGAACCAAGCCCTCATTCAACAAGGCCAGGCCTTTTATTTTCAGAAACCACATGTCTTATTCTCCATTCGACCCCTGGATGAAGCAAATACAGGAAGACTTCCTTTAAAACCACCTCAGAGAAAACCAGACCAAACCATGGAATGGAGATATGGTTTTCCCTAGAATATTTCACGAGGGTCCCTCTAAGCCTCCAGAGTCTGGGATCCTGTCCCTGTGCTGTCGTAAGGGACCCAGAGGCGTCAGCTATTGAAGTCAGAAGGATTACTGCTCTCTTTGCTTTTGGAGGCCCTTGTGAGCTATCAGGAAGTATGGCTGGAAATCAACACACTACAGGATGGACCCATGGCTGCTGTGGGGTCTGAGTCACCCATTAGGAGCACAGAGAGCTGGCTACCCCGAGAATCCAGATGAGCTCTTCATATGTGGTGAGGGCAACAAGGTCAAAAATGGGAGCCGGTAGGTTGGGCTTCACAAGGGTGACCCTGAGAGCTCTGTTTACAAGTGAGCTGGTGATGTTGCGGTCAGAATCCCATGGATGGCATTGGTCTCCTGGATGTATAGCTAAGCCACTGCCACTGAAGGGGCACAGAAACATTAGGATTGTCTCCTCAGTGAGAGTTCCAGGATAGGTTCGTGACTCATGAAAACCCAGACATATCCATGCAGGCGGTGGCAGAGCCTTTAGATTCTTGCAGTACTATCAGAAGCTTCTTTACTGACCTGCACAGAGTCCTCTGCTGTCAATGCACTGCAGTTTGCGGGTGACTTGGCAGCCTGCAACACAGCGGGGCCTCGGTCCCACATGGTGATATCGGTGCTGGTATGGACAGAGCCGCTGATGGTCAATTCTAGGGGGCTGGGGGGAAGAGGCAATAACAAACCCTGACGGCGATGTGTGTTGTCAGCCCAACTGAGGCCCCTAGGGACCCGAGTCCACAGGGTATGACCAGGAACCAGCGAAGGCATGAGAAAAACTGCACACGTACGATGGGCGTCCCCTCTCGATGATCAGGCCCTAAAAATAGCTGTTTGCAATTGTAAAGCAAACGGCAACCTTTGGCGGTGTGGTCTACAAAACTCAAATGCAGTCTTGAGGATTTTGAGATTACAACCGACTGTGCACACCCAGCACCACTCCAGGCTTTGGGGGACTGAGGTAAATTTCTTTGCTGTCTTGTGGAAACCTTGAGGAAAAAAGTGTTTAAATGATTAAGTGCTACTCCCTGAGTGGCCCTGGGGTAGTGCAAGGGGTTTGTCTTGCCTCTGACTGACAGCTTACTGGATTTCAAAAGCCAGCCCTTAGGGTGCAGATTCTGGTAGTTTGGCACCGTCCTTTGGGGTTACTTCTCATTACAGCATAGCATTCTGCCCTCAGATAGGCAGGCTTCTGGTAGCTTCCTTATTTGAGGACACCCTGGGAGCAGGAAGGTGGGACAGCTGACATATTCCACAGGCCCAGTGAGCTGGGACTGAAGGGCTCTGTGGGGGGTGTTTGAAGTTAGTTTTGTGTCCTTTTTGAAGGCTCTTTGGAGCCTGGAGAATGTCAGGGTTCTTCTCTCTCCCTTTTTTCCCTTTCATACTGTTTTGTTTTTGAGACCTTCTCCTTCACCTGCTGCAAATACTTTCCTGACTCCAGGCACGGGCCGAGCTCTGTTCTGGTGTCTTTGAGGGTGGCAGGGTGCCTGTGTGCTGCCTTTCTCTACTTTGGGTTCTGAGGGATTCCTTGGACAAGCCAGCCAATGGGTCCTTGTTGCTCAAAGCATTCACGAGGCACCATGGTCTGTCTTCTCCCAGAGTGGCTGCTGTGGGAATACTAGGGTGGCTACAGGAATGTTCACAGTGCGGCCACCAGGAGCGTCTGAGAAAGCGCTGAGGCACAGTGGGCTAGGACTACAGATCCAACACCGGGGTCCTAATTCCTGCTCGTGCCCATTGCCATCCAGCTCCACAACATTCCCCCAACCTTTGCCTCTCAGTCTCTTTGTCTGTTATTAGAGGGATGTATTCCTGGTGAGTTATGGTCTGATAGATCCATTCCAAAATAAAGAAATTAAGACTCCTTCTTTGTTATTATTAACTGATTGGTCTTATTTAAGTACCTCCCCAAAAGTCATTTAGTAAAGAATTAAAAGTATTGAAGTCACTTATTGGAGTGGACACTGGCATCAAAATGATCTGCGTACACAAGCGTAGCCCTTGAGATTACGTCACTTAGTGACGTCATAGCCACCTCAGTGTATGTGAGCATGGCAGGTAACACGCACACACTGGAATCACCTGACAATGCATTTCCAAGAGTGTGTTTCTGCCTTTAGCAACTCACCGCTGTATTGTAAATACTATGTGTGTTGACGAAGTTAGGGAATCCATTCAGAAAGGGTTCAGGGCGCTGGGTCTGGATTTTCCCAGGAAAAATGAGTTCATGATGAATGTAAGCTGGTGATGCAATTGTTGTAATCAAAGCTATCCCAGAGCTTGTTGTATAGCCCAGGTTAGCTGGGGTTACAGACGTAAGCTCTGTACCTGACTGTTAGTCACAGTTGCAGAGAAGAAGGAACTGCCTTTTTTTTTCTGGGTAAAAAAAAAAAAAAGAAAATTTGATTCCATACAACTTTAGATATGTGCTGACTTACAAATCATGAGGAACAGCCCAGTCCTGCCTGGCTTCCTGGTCTACAGCCAGGTGCTGCTTGTTTCATTCTATGCCTGGCAAGGGGACGGGTCTCTGTGACTGGCCAACTCTACCTAGGGCTTACATGGTTTGGTTGCACTAAGACTCATGGGGGTGGGGGGTTGGGCAGAATATATCCTGCTAATTCTGAAATAAAAACCCTCTGCCTGGTGGGTGTGAGCTCTTGGCAGTTGTGACTTCCTGTCTTCAAGATAAAGGAGCTACAGAATTAGAAAAATTCAGTGTGTTTTTGTGAGGTGATTGCACACAGCTTAGAGGAAAGACTTCAATAATTCAGTTGCAGATGAGTCCTAACCATGTGAGATGTATGTATGCGTGATGCATGTATCTGCTTTAAGGGGGGGCTCCCTGGGCGATCTGCAGGAGGTAGCTGACAGTATGCAGACACAGAACATTAAAGAAAAGAAGGTTTCCGGGTGCTTCAAAACCAAAGCTGTGAAAGAGAAGGAACTGTGCTGAGGCGGTGGGCTCTCTCTCTTTACTTTGTGGCTTTTACCCACACTCCCATTGTCCTGGGAATAGCCTCTGGCCCAAGCCCTTCCATTTTGCATGGGCAGACAGCAGTTCAGCTATGTTTAGAGTGAGCTGTATGGAGCCTGTCTAGACCCAAACCCTTGTTCCACGCTCATTAGTATGAGAGACTCGGTGGCTGGTGGGAGGGTGTGTAGCATGAGTTTAAACAGAGAGGGTACTTGGGATAATCCCCAATTGACACTAAATGATACTGAATAAAGTCTCTGTGACTTTATCTGCTTTGTCTTGGATTTTTTTTTTAAACACCTCTGAATCTGTCTTCATGCCTCACTCTGAGGCCACTATGTGAATACCCAGGATGGAGATAGGAGAGGTGCGCCCTCCCCCCGACTTTAAAATTCTATCTAATATAGGTCATTGTGTTGGGTTATCAGCTGTTCTATGGTCCTGACCCCTTCTAGGGCTCCAGTGAGAAGATTGGCCATTGATGGTAGCAGGAAGCATGCAGCACGCTGGGACAGTTGTCTCTGCCATGGGGTGGTGTGGCTAATGTGATGGGACTACTATGCATAGAGTTCCAGGATGCACACCAGAGCCAACAAACTTGTGTTTGTTGTCCTGAAAACCTCATTCTTTCCTCTTGTTGACCCTATCACTATAGAATTCCAAGGCTCTTTGGCTTATCACTACTCAGCATTTTACTAATAAGGACAGACGTTGCCAAGTGAAATTCTGTCTGTCCAGAGAAGAAACCTGCAGCTATCCTCAAGGACAGAACAGGGGACACGACTCAGGGATGGAAAACTAGTGGAGGCTGAGAATGTGGTCCTATGCAGCAGCCAGTGCCTGTCTTGAACTCACAAAGGACCCATGCCCATTGCATTTTGCTGCATCATTTTGCTGGAGTACAAAAAGTTTAAACTTTTGCATATGGGGAAATCTTTTGTTATATCGTATAAGCTGCTCTCAGGTGCCTTAAAAGGAAGGGTGTTCAGTGGCTCATTAGGCAACTCCAGGCACCCCACAAAAGGATGGTCCTTTGCTTAGATGTACAACAATGACAATAACTCATTCCAGAGTAATGAGATGGCTATTCATGTGTGTTGGTGAAGCTCACACTAACTCATGGCATTAGTTTTCATCTATTATCTGGAACTTGGAATTTCTGGTCTAAAAGAATTAGTCAGAATTGGTGCTGGAGCTAATGTAGACGGCAGAGAAAGGGTGCTTGGAAGCAACTACCTTTTACAATTCAAGAGACACTCTTTTGCTCAGCAGCATCCTCAAGTGAGGGCTGTTAGAAACGGACAGGCATGGTGGTCACGTGATTCAGAAACTCTTGTTCCCTAACATATGAGTTCGTACTAAAACAAAACAAAACAAAACAAAACAAAAAAAACCTCTAAACACTAACTAGTGTCCCCAGGACACACTACTTTGAGAAAATTAACAATGGTCACATTTCAAGTCAGTTCAGGAATTTTGGAAACCAGTTTGAAAGCCAGAGAGACCCTGAGGGTAGTGGCAATGATGGGAAATAACCAAGGTTTGTCTGGGAGGGCGTTCATGGGGGTGGGAATAGAGACTCCAAGTTGAAATAGGTTAGTCTCTAGCTCACTAAGCCAAGGAAAGCCATCCTTTCAACACCACAGAGAAAAAGCCTTCTGGGGGCCAGTTATAAATAGCACCTACTGACTCTGCAATATTTTCATATTTACCTTTAGCCCTCGCCAGAGAGAATATGGCCTGTCTAGCCTAAAGGGGGTGAAAGGAAGTAGATGAAAAGTGACGTTATAAAGCTTCCAAGATCTGTGGCTGGCAGCCCTACGCGTGGAATGTTTTCATTTCAAGTTCACTGAGACTTCTTGGCATGCAGTGCAAGGCCATGTGGTCCAGTCTACCCTAGAAATTAACAGAGCAGGGTACCAAAAAACAAGTGTTATAAACCCAGCAATTAATTGATGAGGTTCAATGTGAGCAGAGATTTTGCATAACATGATGTAAACTCCATGCAGCACAGCCTTTAATCATTTCTATGTCGTGTCCCTTTTAAGAAAAGGAAGTGCCCAACAAGCCCTTGAGGATGCGCGTCCGAGCCTCAGATGACAGACTGTCAGTTGCATGGAAGGCGCCACGCCTGTCTGGGGCCAAGAGTCCTCGAAGATCTCGGGGTTTTCTCCTGGGCTATGGGGAAAGTGGCCGAAAAATGAATTATGTCCCTCTGACCAGAGATGAGAGATCGCATGAAATTAAAAAGCTCGGTGAGTTTGAAATGATCTTCTAGACCATGCTTCCATCATTTCCCTATCTAGAACCTCACTCAAGACAGAGCACTGTCTAGCTGTGAGCTGCATTTCCCAGCTGTGATGACTATTCAAGGTAAAGCTCTGCCTTTAGCTGCTCTCCCCTTCCCTGTGACAAAATACCCCACTAGAGCAACTTTCAGAAGGGGTGGTTTGGGCTCTCAGTGGAGGGGATGGGGCCAACAGAGGGGAAGGCGTGGTGGCAGGAGGCTTTATGGTAGCAGGAGTACGTTCCTGGGACTTCTCAGATCTTGACAGAAAAAGAAGCAGAGTGAACTGGAAATAACTATAAAACTCCCAAGGTTTGCCTTTGGTGATGCACTTTCTCCAGCAAGCCTTCTCTTGTGAAGGTCCCACCACCTTCCACAGAGCCACCAGCTTGGGGCCAAGTGCAGAAACTCATAGGCCTATGGAGAAATGTCTTACTCAAAGCACAGCACTTCTTTGTCCCATCCTGTCTTGGCCTCTATCATGTTAACTTTCATTCAGTGGTAGGGCCATACTGTCTTGTAAGTTGTTTCTATACACAGATGCTTTGAGTCAGGGCACTTTTCTAGATGTGAGGTATTGTGGGGAGGTATTTTCCCTTTGGTGTTTTCACAGCAAAGGCAGCATTAGCTATGGAATGCTGATGGGCACATTTGCTAGCACCAGGAGAGACTGTGTGGTCCATCTTAAATAGATCTTAACCTTTATTAGCAGGCTAGACAGGGACGCAAACCATGTCCTGAGGAGATGCTGCTAGCCCCTGAGGAATTGCCAATGGCCACGTCGCTCTTGTCCTTGCCCTTGGCCCTAATCTACCCGATGAACTGATGCTTAGTTGGGTCCCTTTACATACCCTCTTAGGGGAGGTTAGGCTACAGAGGCAGCGCATCTATCTTGTGCTATAACTCAAGTTGGAAGACCCTGGACGCACGTCCTGCCACCTGCTCTTTTACGGTGATAAGTATTTTGGTCCTTGTGGTTCATGTTTCTTTCTTTTTTTCATGCTTCTTTTATATCCTAATGGGTAGAGACTCAACCAAGGTAGTAGCTACAGCTTATTGGGCCTGCTCAGAAGATTCTAGTAAAACATCTGTTCTCTTCACTCAAGCACTAATTGGTGCCTCTTAATGTTCTTGCGAACTTGATGGTATATACAGTTAAGGTGGAGGCTCACATCACTCAGGGCCAAGGAGGCTGGAAGTGGAGATTGGCATTGTTGGGGACAGAAGCTGGGGTGGGAAGGAGCAAAAGAGGCCCCCACAGGCCTGTGGGTGGCATGCAAGAGTGTAACACAGGGAAAGAAGTGTCGTATCGCTTGCTGGCTTGGCATCTCTGTCATAAAAGGTAAGTTCTTCTCCAAGGAAGGTGAGGAGCATGTAGATAATAAGAAGTGAGAGTGGAGTCAGAGCATGAAGGAGAAAAAGAGACTCATAGCCAGGCCATGAGGCCCAGTGATTTGAGCCCAGGGAACAGCCCTGGGTGAGAGCAGTGTCCGGGAGACAGCTCTGGGGAGAAAGCCTCGCGGCCTGCATTGCTGGTTTGCTCAGAGAACATGAAGGCAAAGTATACATCCTTATGGAGCCTAGGCAGAGAGTCCTATAGTCCCCAGGACCCCTAGTCCTGGCTCCCAGGACCTTACTGCAGGGTGAGCAGCTCAGATTTGAACTGGCGAAGACCCTGGGCAAATGGCTACATCCCTGTCTCTGAAGCATCCTAGAAGTCTGTTTTATTGGATGCTGTGTTCAGCCATCTGCTGGACACTCCAGGAGAGTGTCCGTTAAGCCTCTTGATAGGATGTTCCCAGCACGAGACAACTGTGTGGTATCCTTTGTATCTACGTGGTCCCCACAAGGAGGCACATGCCCTCTGAAGCACACAGGGACCCTGAGCCATCAAGACCCAGGCTCCGGCAAGAAGACACCAGCCGACTCTCTTTTCCAATGATACAGAAATGTCAAGAGAGCCAAGGAAGCAAAAGGAGAATTCAGGCTGAGCATCTCTTGTGAAGAGCAGATGTGGGAAAAAAGAGACTTGGTGGTGTGAAACCACGGAATAATCTGGAATCACTTTAGTCCCTCATTCTTGAGCTCTCCCTTGGCCGCTGGATGGTTTCACGAGGTGTGTTGTCCAGCTCTTTGATGATATGGACCAAACTCTACCCAGCTATCCAGCCAAAGAGTAGAGACACTTCGCATGTCTTATACCACGGAGAGTGTTGTTTCACTTACGGGTCACACTCACAACAATCACTAAAATTTGCTGTCGCCCTACCCTTCGTGGCTGGGCCGCTAGTTTCTCATCTCTTCACTAGCACACCTCTGCTCACCTAAGATGACATGATCTTGCTCTTTTGCTGCCTAAACTTGAGCAAATTTGGATCCAAGGAATACATGAGCTCTAGACCCAGTATAACCACAGAGGGGCAGACCCCTCTCAGACTTCTACAATGTGTTATCTCTTGAATTGTCATTTCGTCAATAGATCTGGGCTTCCCACAGTGGGTTCCTATGAAGAGAAGACCTAAACAGAAACTTGCTTTGGGGCAGGGCATGGGGTGAGGGTAAAGTGAATTCTCTGGAGTCTGCTGTGTCTTTGTAATCTATTCTGCATAGGACCTTAACACTGTTTGCCATAGAGATGGCACTGCCCATGGGTTACCTCGGGAAGCGGGCATACACTGAGGAACCTTAGAGATTGGCTTGAAGTCCCATCAGCAATGAATCCCACTCCTAGCCAATCGTGAAACACATTTTACCAGTGGGCTCTGTGTCAGTGAAGTCCCCGGGAAATGCAGCAATGCTGAAGCAATAGTTGAAGTGGTAGGACCTCAGGACTGCAAGAGGAGATGACAAGGTCAGACTCCAGGGAGGAGTGGCAAATGGTGGAGGACAAGGAAGTCAGAAGACCTTCAGCAAGATGCCAGAGTGGAGACACTTGAGAAGTGAAACACAAAAAATCTGCTGCATATGCTTGTGGCTGGGGAGTGAGCCAGCCAGGGACTGCAATGAGGAGATGTATGCGGAGTGCCCGGGGGCTCACTGGGTAGGGATGCCTGGTGTCCCTAATAACAAAGGCACAGAGAGAAGTGTGTACTCAGGGCTGGTGCTCTCTGTTGTATCTCTGTGTCAGCTGCCTAGGCCCTGCTCCTTCCTCAGGTGAAGCTGTTGAGAGCCTCGGCCTTGAAGTCACACAGAGCTGGTTGCAAGACCCAATTTACTCTAGGGCTTTGGCAGGCAGCTCACCCCTCCGAGCCTGTCCTTACCCATGAAAAAAAGACAGTGGTAGGGGCCTCTTTGCAGGGCGTGACTAAATGAAGACTTACATGTGAATGCTTAGCATAGTTGGGACAGGGATAGGGGAGGGGAAGGGTATAAGCTGTAGGGCGCATAGGCTCCTAGGGAATGAGGACACTGTCCCATGTCCTGCTCTTTGGTCCACAGCCTCTGAGTCGGTGTATGTGGTCTCCCTACAGTCCACGAACTCCCAGGGGCAGAGTCAGCCCGTGTATAGGGCTGCCCTCACAAAGCGCAAGAATGCAGGTAAGTTTCCAGGGGATTCAGTTGGTGAAACCGTGGTCTGGTGTGAATGCTGTCTTCCATGTGATGCTAGCTGTGATGAGAGAGTGGGATGGGTGAATTTCAAGGGAAATGAAGAAAACTACAGTGTAGAGAGTTGTAAGTACAAACATGTTTCTTTCATGTGAAGAGACAGGAGACTTTTTTTTTTATAAAGCACATTTCACTGGGGATTATGGATAGCTTTCTAGAATAGTTGCTTTGCGGTGCTAGAGGGAGTGAGGCATCATTCCATGGAAAGACATAGACTGGTCCATCGGTTAATTGTCCGCACTGAGACATTGAACAAAGCAGGAGAAACAATAGGTGTGTTGGGACAGCATGGAGGCAAACACACCATCTCAGCTCACTTTATGCAGAAGTGATGGCGTTGAGAGTACTATGAAAATGCATAACTGTGTTCACCAACAGCCCAATCATTGTGCACTCACTGAAGTGTATTTTTTTCTCACATCCATCGATGGGTATGTTTTTACATCACTCACAATATTAACAAATCACACATACCTTTTGAGGCCATGAACCTCAACTTAGGGTGTTCTAGTTCCTTCCTGTTGCTGTGATAAACCAAAATCAGCTTAGGAGAGGAAAGGGTTTATGTCTTCTTACACTTCAGGTCACACTCATTCGTTGAGGGAAGTTGGGGGCAGACATTGACACAGAAACCAAGGCAGAAGCCATGGGGAATACTGTTCCTGCTTTACCCGGTGGCTCGTGCTCAGGGGGCTTTCTTATACAGCCTGGGATGGCCTAACTAAGGGGGTGTCACCTACGGTGGGCTGAGGTTGGGCTGGGCCCTCCCACATCAACCAACAATCAAGATAATGTCTTATGAACATGACCACAGGCCAATCTGATTGGGGCAGTTTTTCCGTGCAGGCTCTCCATTCCAGGTGACTCTAGGTTGTGTGAGGTTGACAGCAAAAGCTCAGCAGGACAGGAGGAAACCCTGTCACAACCCTTTAGCGAAGTCACAGTGTAAAGCGGGCCTTACTGTGCTTTTCCACATTGCATAGCGATGCCCTCCCCCAAAGCTGTTTCATTGGTTTCTACCATAAAAACTGACAGATTTTTCTAACAGTCTGTTCCAACCTCCTCCTCTCAAGTAAAATCTATTCTTTTGAAAAAGAAAAAAAAAGCCCATCCAAAAAACAAAAACAAAGAGACTTACAAGCAAAGTTAAGGATGCCTTGTGAATCTTAGGGACCAAAGCAAGATGGAGAGCTTTGTGGATGTATATTTTGGTGACAAAAATAAATCCCGGTAAGAAACTGGCAAACTCAACTCTACCTTATATCTGAATGCAACATTTAACCTGCCATGCAACCACGGACTCTAACGTACGAAGGACATTGTCTCCATGAGCCTCGTAACCGTCGTTAAAAGCAGAAGTTTTACTTTACGTCACTATCTCTAATGAGTAGCTTCGTGAACTTTTCCGCCTGCCCCCATATGTGTGTGCGCTCGTGAAAGTTTTACTATTTCTGAGAAATTCACAGCGCATAATGAGCGAACACGGAGTTTCTTGCAGTGCTGGTGTAGCAGCCCCCTTACACTCTTCTGCATGCTGATTGGCTCAGGCATCTTTTGAGGTGGAGTAGTTGCTTCTCAGTCCGGGGTTAGGAAACACGGGAGTGGAGATTTCCCCCCCTTTATACAGACAGTAATCACTTTTCTATTCATCTCGTCTTACTTCAGTTAAGCATGTGCAACTAGGAGTTAGGCTTGGCTGGAGGCAGTCAGTGCATAGCCTATGGTAAGGGGAGCCTTTGTGTGCCCACTCTCATTGCAGAAGCAGATGAACTGGATGTGCCCGAAGACATCAGTGTCCGGGTTATGTCACCTCAGTCCGTACTGGTGACCTGGGTAGATCCTCTTGTGGAAAAACAGAAGAGAGTTGTTGCATCGAGGTACACTTGCTCATTTCTTACCTGTCTGAATGGCCTTGAGATGAATTCGGTGGCTTTCTTTTTTAATCTTGTAAAGACTTTTCTCCATGAATATCTTTGCTTGCATGTATGTGTGTGTGCCATGTGCATGATTGGTGCCCACAGAGGCAAAAGAGGGCATCAGAACTTCTGGAACTGGAATTGCAGATAATAGTGAGCCACAATGTGGGTGCTGGGAACTAAACCTGGGGCCTCTGGAAGAGCCCAGTGCTCTTAGCCATGGACCCATCTCTTCAGCTTGATTTTATTTTCTTTCTAGTGTGTGTGTGGACCCCTCTTTTGCTGTTGATGGTCCAGTACTCTGTGGCAATCAGTTTCCTGCAAATCAAATAGGGCCTGGAGTATAATTCATGGGACAGGACCTCACATCTTACCTGCTGCACTTTGTCTTAGGTGTGGAAATTTCCTATGTTTGTTTTTCCTCTGCCTCATTCATGTAGGGTTTCCCTCTGTGAAGAGTTCACCGTGGGAGGAGTCTTCTTGAAGAGTCAAGGAAGAATGGATTTTTATGTAGAGTGGCAGATGTTTGTCTAATGCTGTACACATTAGCTAATCTTTGGTATTTGTCAGGTCCTACTCGGTTGTGTGTAGTAACAAAGAGCACCTGCTTTTCTCTTTGCTCATCATGTTCTCAATGTTCTGTTTTTTATATCCATCTGTAGTAGTGACAGACCAAAAAATGTATTTTTAAATGATTCCTTTTCATTTTTTTATATGTATTCGTGTTTCGCCTGCATGTATGTGAGAGTGTTAGATCCCCTGGACCTGCAGTTACAGGTGGTTGTGAGCTGCCATGTGGCTGCTGGGAACTGAACCATCCTCTGGCGGAGCAGCCGGTGCCCTTAACCTCTGAGTCATCTTTCCACCCCACCTCCCTTTTTAAAGATCTTAATTTTTTTTTTATTTTTATGTGTATGGGTGTTTCACCTGCTTACATGTCTGTGCACCAATTGCAAGAATGGTGTTCACGGAAGCCAGAAGAGGGTGTGGACTCTGATGGAACTGGAGTTACAGACAGCTGGGTACTGGGAATTAATTGAACCCGAGTCTCCTGGAAGAGCAGCCAGTGCTCCTAACTGCTGAGCCGTCTCTTTACTATTCCCCTCCCCCCCCAAATCTTATCAGGTTTGAACAATCTTCATGTGAGTTTTATAGTTTTCCACATTGCATAGAAACTGGTGAATACAGATTTAAAAAATTGTGTTCAAAGACTTGATAGTTTATACAACTAAGAGGAAGGCAAAGATTTTGGTGGCCTGGTAATTATGTGTTAAGTTTCAAACCTATTTATATCAGGAAAGTGGAACATACTTGAAATTAAAAAATATAATGCTGAGATTATAAATTTATGTAAACTGTAATTTGTAGTAGATGTAGGATTGCTTAACTGTCTGCAGGTAGAATGACACATATTTCAATTGAAGAACTCAGAAGTTGCTTTCTCTCTCCCTCTCTGTATTTTTTTTTAAGACAGGGTTTCCCTGTATAGTCCTGGCTGTCCTGGACTCACTTTGTAGATCAGGCTGGCCTCAAACTCACAGAGATCCACCACCTGCCTCTGTCTCCCTAAGTGCTGGGATTGCAGACATGTGCCACTGGGCCTGGCTTCCCTGTCTTTCTTTCTGTATACTGTTCCCCAGTGGGAAGTGTTCCTGATTACCTCTGAGCTTTGCTTTCTGAAATCTTGGGGAAAACCAGGGGAGGTAGACTGTCCTCAGAAGAACTGCTTTGTTCATTACTATATCATGTCTTCAACTGATGTCTTCTCCTGACTTACTAAATGTAATAAATAACTCTCTGTGTGTGTATAAGTGTATGTGTGTGTGTGTGTGTGTACATGCAGATGTGCATGCAGAAGCCAGACATCGACATTGGGTGTTGTTCATCAGGTGTCCTCTATCTTGTTTTTACTTGTCTTCTTGAAAGAGGGTCTTTCTCTGGCCTGAAGCTTGCCACCAAGTAGGCTAGACTGCTTGGCCAGCATGCCGCAGGGGTCCCCCTGTCTATGCCTCCTCAGAACGGCAATTACAAGTGTCTGCTGCCATGCCTGGCTTTTTTACTTGTGTGTGTGTGTGTGTGTGTGTGTGTGTGTGTGAGAGAGAGAGAGAGAGAGAGAGAGAGAGAGAGAGAGAGAGAGAGAGAGAGAGAGAGAATCAGACTATGGATCCTTATACTTGCCTGCCCTCTATTGGGAAGGAGCCATGAAGAAAAGTTTTATTCGCAGAGTTCTGGTCTTTAGGGCTTGCTGCTCCTAGAGTGAAAAGGATGTCTGGATTTTTGAGAATCAGTACGTCTTGTATTTCTCTCCCTGAAGATCATACCAGCCTCCTCTCTAAGCCGCTCTGACCTGCTCTGTTTTAGGTTTTTGTTCTATTTCACAGCAGTATGTCTACCTAAGACCACATGTTCCGGGTTCTCCTAAGCCTCTAGAATTCAGCATGGAATGAAGCTTTTTGGCTGTGTGTGTGTGTGTGTGTGTGTGTGTGTGTATGTGAACCAGTTCTGATTCTTGGTATTATCACATTTTTCAGCCCGTGTGCTCACACATCATAAGGTAATTATGTGCTGGTAAATTCTGCCTGTCTCTTATTGTTCTTTGTTGTTGTTATTTCTGGTCTTTGGAACATTTTAAGTCTTGGACAGCAACACACTCCATATTTCTATGTAGACTCTTTAAGTGACATAGCTGAAAGTTTAGATTTTTCTCCTCAAATCTCCCTGCTTACTTTTAAAAATCACCACTTACAGGGAGTGTCAACAGCAAGGACCCTGGATCTCAGCCGCGAAGACTCTGCTCCACAGGATGATTGTTGTGTTGTGTTTCCTCACAGACAGTACACTGTGCGCTACCGCGAGAAAGGCGAGTCGGCCAGATGGGATTACAAGCAAGTCTCCAACAGGCGCGTGCTGGTGGACAGCCTGATCCCAGACACAGTGTATGAATTTGCAGTCCGGATTTCACAAGGGGAACGAGATGGCAAATGGAGCGCATCCATCTTCCAGAGAACACCGGAGTCTGGTTTGTATCTGCAATGGCCTTGGGGTTTCAACTGAGGATCACACCAAAGTGAGACTTAGCGCAACTCAGGAAGTTGGTGGTGGCACAGGGCAGCCTGGGCAGTGTTTAAAGTCTCACTGATTATAAATTTTAGTAGAGTTTGTATGTATAATGAGAATTAGAGTTTGGGTTTAGAACTATTAAAAGAGAGTGTGAGGCATGAATGAAGTTAAGCAGCAGTTGTGCTAGGGCCATGTTTTGTACTCTAATAGTCCTTTTCTATCAACGCATTTTTCTGATACGCCAAAGCCTTAAAGCTCTGATGTATAGCATATATAACTGTGGCCAAGATGTCTCTAGGTTGCCTAATCTTCCTGAGGCTGGGGTTATGTTTGAGTTTGAGGAAACTGTTTTCTGTATCCAAGGATATTATCCAATAACAGCTAAAACTACATCCTTACAAGTTGAACTAAGCTGGATACAGCAGTGCATGACTTTCATCTCAGAACTTGGGACAAAGAAACAGATGGATCTATGTGAGTCTGAGGCTAGCCTGGTCTACGTATTGAGTTCCAGGCCAGCCAGGGCAACATAATGAGACCCTGTTAAAACAACAATAATAAAAGTCATACTAAAAGGATGGTACAGGTTTTGAACTTCTAATACTGCAATATTTAGCTGGAAGAAAAAAATTGGAATTTCTAAAAGCCTGTTTCTAGATGTGTCTAAATTCGCTACAGGAGTTGGTGAAATGATGTAAACCACTTCGTAAAACGCATCCCTCATGTGTCATCAATGTGATCACACTATCTCTTCAAGTAAATGGTGTGTGAGGGGCCTGTCTCTATCTCCACTCAGGAGGTTCACGAGAGCACTGTGAAATGTTTGATTCCCTGTCATCTTGTAGCTCCCACCACAGCGCCTGAGAACCTGAACGTGTGGCCAGTCAGCGGCAAGCCCACAACTGTCACTGTATCCTGGGATGCACTGCCAGAGACTGAGGGGAAGGTTAAAGGTAGGTATCTCCTCCTTGCCCTCTGAGTGGCCTCTCTGAGAAACACTACCTCAGTGATGCTGACAAAAATAGTAGGCAAGTGACATGTATAGCGAGGTACTGACCCAGGGGCCATGAAGGCTTCATGCATGTGTACCTTATCTGAGAGCTAGGCAGTCACCTGCCAGGTCTCCTTGTCTTCCTGTACGTGGGATCTTCAGGAGAGCCGCCCTGGAGAGGTTGCTAACTGCACTGTGTGCTATCAGAACCTCTATACCCTGTGTTAATTCTAGAGCTTTCCATCGAGCCTGTGAGATCCTGAAAAGAGAAATCAGTGGTGGTCCATCGGGACTATAAAGATCTTTAATGAGAACATAAATACTTTTAATGGGGCTGAAAACCTTAAGTCATAATTTCCAAAACGTGGATTTGTTCCCTAAATTTTGGCCTGATTTATATGGGTAGAGGAAAGGATGAAAAAAATAGGGGGAAAAAGATTTCTGGAGCTTTAAAAGAGTAAAATAGAGCGAGACCTGTGCAGGTATTGCAGTTTGAAACTAGCCTTTTGGGACTGCTAAATACAGACAGGAATCTTTCAACTTCCGTGTTAATGGACTTCTAAAAGTTTCACAAATCTGGACGTTTTAAAGACTTGTTTTAAAGATTTTACCTGGTTTTGCCAGCCGAGTGTACCTTCACAGCAGGGAAGACAGAATCTTTGTTTAGCGAAGGGAATCTTTTTTATTGTCATTAGGTTTGGGGGAGGCAAATGTAAGTCTGCTACACCCAAAAGCTATGAAGAGTTTGTTCAGGCTTAGAGAGACCTGGAAAGCCACTACCAGCCTCCTCTGAGAATTTCTCAACGGAAACTGTTGAGTAGTTCGTTTTCATGTGTTCAACCTTAAGTTGCCTTGGCTCACATGTAGTGTGTCTCTTTATAGGACCATGGAACTTCAGGAAGATGATTGCCATGACGTTTCCTGTACTTAATATTTTCTTTTCACTTTTCAGAAAGGATGGATTTTTATTCTAGCTTGCCCCATCCCCCACAGGAATAAGTCAGAAGCAAATATATATTTACTCAAATAGTTATATAAACAAATACATATTTAGCTGGCCCCTTATGATTTTTACAGCATAAGCACTAACTCCCTGGGTATTAAGGACTGTGATACTAGAAAGGCCTCTGAAAACGGAATAAAGATGCCTCTTTGGCTGAATAGATTTTTCAGTTTTTGAAAACAGCAGTTACAGTCCATCTAGTGAATTTCTTTTCATGCTTCTGGCTCACCCTTTTTCTGCCCTATGTCTTACTTTAAATCACAACTAATGCTGAAGGAAGCCACCTGTCACCAGCTAACTATTGCCAGAAATAATGATAGCTACTGAGTTCTTATAAATGGAAGAGTTACATATCTTCACCCTGCTTAGTTCCATACAGGTGTAATTGTGAGATGAAAATTCATCATTAATTGATGGGGCATTATCTATGTCAGAGACGCATAAAGCATAGTAAAAGAGCAGACATTTTGACATGGTTAAATGTTTTTTCAGATGTGCCTAATCCATTGAGAAATCATAATGACAAGAGTCTGTATCTTGGAAGCTCTCTCTCTCTTTTCTTACTTTTGGTCACTACTGATAACTAGTTCTATGAGAAAAGAATGCTGTGTCTTTCCCAGACAGATGATGCAAAGACATTTCTGGTTGAAAGATTTCTTTATTTAGTGTACTTTTTAAAGCTTAGATCTTAAAGAAAGGGGGCGATACCCCATACTCATGTAATTGCTTGATTTTTTTTTGTGATTCCAATTATTTTTCTGAGGTCATTCTTGTATTTTATTTGGTAAGATTTTTGAATTTTAAATTCATTTAGAGAATTGGCAAGGACAGGTCTTTGTCAAATATTAAAAACACACTGTGAAATATGCCTTTGTCCTTAACTGTTGATGCATTTATATATTTCTAAATCTATAGATAAAATCTGCTCAGTATTTGATTTTAGGGCTGACCACTTGGGAGGGGCAGGAGGAAGGAGAAGGGAGAAAAAGATGTACTTATATTTTAATTTCAAAGGCCAAAATAAAGATTACCTTTAGAATGTAAATAAATAGAAAAGACTACATGTAATGAAAGAAACAGGTTCTTATACTGGCTGCCCATTACAGGTGGTATATGCTTACAGACAGGCCACAAAAGATGGAAGCATTAGGAACCACACAATCCTAGCGATGGCTCTCCTTCACAGTGTTAAATAGTGAGAAATATTTGAATCAGCATAGAGTGAAGAAGAACTTTGACAGTTCTCACAAGAGTGAAGTTATACGCAAAACATGACCTTGTTTTCTGAGTTCATGTACTCAAAGTCACTCCACTTGGTGAATGAAACTTGGTATGCGCGGTGTACTCAGAACCAGTTGCTTGGACTTGGAACTTTGGGGGCCTCTTGGTTTCTTACACTGGGGTATGTTACAGCCATCATAGGAACTTTTTAAATAAGTACAAAAACCAGTGTAGATATACTTGGTCAGTTTATAAGAATAATGGTCCCCACCCCATGCGCTTCATTTGCTCAAAGTAGCAATTGCCTGCTTGGAACCTCCAGAGGCTCTAAGGAGCGTGAGCTGTCCTTGCCCCCTTCTTCTGCTGCAGCTATTGATCAGGTGTGCCTCGCCAGGGTGTTAGCTTCAGCAATGTGTGTTCTAATTCATCCTGCCCACACGGTCTGTCTGCTGGATACAGGTCCGTTTTCATTTTCTGCCTTCCAACCATCTGCCAAATCATTTCAGAATACATTCTTTCATACGCCCCGGCTCTCAAACCATTCGGAGCAAAGTCCCTCACCTTCTCTGGACACACTACTTCTGCCCTGGTGGATGGTCTGCAGCCTGGGGAACGCTATCTGTTCAAAATCCGGGCCACAAACAGGAGAGGCCCGGGGCCGCACTCCAAAGCCTTCATTGTCGCTGTACCAAGTAAGCATTGTGCGTTCATGCTCCTCTGCTCTCCTTCCCCTCTTCACTCCTGCTCATGTGTTTTGTGTTACTTTGATTCATGCTTCCGGGTTTAGAAACACTCAGCTGATGGTTTTCAGGGCTGAGGTTGCACTGTTATCCTCAAAATATTGTGTAGATCCCTTTGAAATCAATCTTCCCAAAGACTAAGATGCTATCACTGATACTAGTAATTATTTACAGTATTATCAATATGCTGATTATATGATTCCTTTAGTATTAGTGTTTAAGTTGGGACTTATATTAGGAGGGAAAGAACACGTTGGTAAGCTTAATTTGACACTTTAATCTTATTCCTGTGAGGCAAACATTGAGACATGTTCACTTTGTCCTCTGTTATTTTGGAATACAATGTTACTCGGGAAGACTTTCAATTGTTTGGTTTGTCTGATCAGCATTAAAACTAACAAGTGCTTGAAGATCGGAGGCTGGTGGACTGTTTGTGGACCACGCTTTCTTTGTTGCTTCCGCATTTACTCTGGATCTTCACAGCTGTCTCCCTCAGTACCTCCTTCACTGCCTGCTGTGAAGGCCACAGTTTCATGTTGGAAGACCCGGAAAAAGATATTTGTTCTCTCTAGCTGCCCCTGTTGCTATATAAATCCCCTTCCGATACAACCTCCCTTCCCTCACTCAGTTCTGTTCTCAAGACAGAATGGATCACAGGATATGGTTAAGATACTATTTTGCCGACTCAGGGATCTATTTTAAGTCTTATTTGGGGAGTACAAATGCATTCCTTATGAAAGAAACTTTAAGCCGGAGAGGAAGCAAGTGGAAGTATGTTGGGGGAGGGGCAGGAACTCTGTGTTGCTTCAGCGTCTACAAGCTTGGAGCTTACTCCAGCCACTTGGAAGTTCCATATATTAGTATTCCACTATGACTTTGAGTGTGGGTCACTCAACATAATGAGCAACCATACTACATTGGTGACATACTGATGATTAATTTAAGAAAGCCTTACTTAGGATTTTATACTTATAAAACCAGTGACTCATATTGTCATTCTTCAGTATTTAGGGTTTGTTCAAACACCCTCCAAGAATACCAGCTCTTCAGAACCTCAAGTCTTTTATTATGAAATAGAAGTGTTTGCACAGAGCCTGCACACACATTTCTCCATACACTTTGAATCACCCCTAGCTTACGTACACAACAATACAGTGGGAATGCTGTGGGAACACTGAGCTATTTACAGGGACATGAGTATATACATGGTCAGCAAAGACACAATTTTTTCTCCTCAAACATTTCCCAGGCAAGATTGGCTGAATCTGTAGCTGCCAACTCCATGGATACAGAGGGCCGACTATAGCTTAGCACTCATTCCAAAAGTTCTTCAGCTGATACATTGTGGCAGCTCCTGATTCAATCCACACATATACTCAAGAACTCTGTTATTTAAAATATAACTTTAAAAAAAAGAATGTTGTAATTGGGAATGTTTACATTTAATGTTCTAAGGAGTTAGAAAGTGATAGATTACAGTGAGCAGTTTGGAACACCTTGACCCGGATGGTGGTTACCCTTTAATCTCCTCTGACAGCCCTTCTTTAAAATCTGTTCCAGCCAGTTCCACTCAGGCCAGTGCCCAGCCGAATGGGAGGGACAGTTGGACACATGAGAAACCTCAGCCTTCTTCCCCCACACCCAAAGCTGCAGCTTCCTCCGAACGCAGGACCCCAGCCAAAAACGTCAAGGATGCTCTCCCTGACTTAAAGAACAAGATCCTGGCTAACGGTGCCGTGCCCAGGAAAACCCAGCTTCACCCTAAAACGGGAGAGCTGGATCCTCAGTCCACAGAAATCACTGGTGAGGAAGAACTGGATTCCCTTGAAGATCCTCGTTCATCAAGGTTGGCGGCCCTAGACCAGAGGCGACCCCTGAGGGTACCAAGTAGATCTGGTCATTGGGTTCCGGCTCCTGGCAGGATTCCAGCAAGGCCTGGCCTGCCAGTGCTGTCCCGCAAGGAAGGGACGGACAAACATGGTCCCTCACTGGCCCCCAACCCTCGTCCAGGGGTTGGATCATCAGTGGCAGCTACTTCTGGGTACCACCGGCTCAGCCCTACAGACAATGATTCTATGGACCAAGACGAGGATGAGCAAGCGGGCTCCCCTGACCCCAAAGCTGCGTCTTCCCAGTCATCTCCCAAGAATCCAGTCCAGTCCGAGCTAACCCCAGCCGCTGGCCGCCTTGCCGCTTCTACTGTGCTCAGGGACAAAAGCCGCTCAGCAAGCCATTCCCATTCTTCCACCAGTGAGGAAAATTCCAGCGCTGCAGCCCAACCCTCAAGACATTTCCCACTGCACAGAGGGTCCTCTCGACCGCTGTCCCCCCAGTCACACTCCAGATCCCCGCTGTCTAGGGGGTGGAAGGACCGCCAGGATGTCCATGCCTCTAGCTCCCACACACCCACCCGGGCTGCTGGCTCTTCTCACCCCTCTCCCCTGACAGGCGGCTCTGAGGAAGATGACATTTCTGGTGGGGTGGGAGACAGTGACAGAGCTGAGGCCACTGCTCAGACCCAACAGACCCGGCCTGCCTTGGGACACTTCAGTTTGATACGGAATAGGCCCATCACTGCCCACAGCAGAAATCTGAACAGATTCCCCAGACTCCGGGGACTAAGGCTGCAACCCTCTGGCACTCCTCCGTCTACCTCAGCTTCTAAAGTCCTCACCAGGGCTCCTTCGCAGCCAGCATCCCACACTAGGCCTAGCTCTGATGTCTACGGAGATGGCGAGGATGAAGAGCCACTGCCAGCCACCGTGGTCAATGATCGTACGCCACCTTCCTTCTCCAGGCAGCCGGTCTCTGGAGGCTGGGACACCCCAAGAAGAGGCTCCCAAAGAGGGGCCAGCTTGTACCGGAAGGAGCCCATCCCAGAAAACTCCAAAACTGCTGGAGCAGATGTGCATTCTGGGGGCAAATCCCCTCTGTCCTCCAAGGCACAGGACTTTCAACAGAGCACCAAGGATGCTCCTCAAACACCCCCAGGGGCCACCAGCCGCCAGCCGTCCCCTGCTCGGCTTCCAGCATCGAGACCCCAGCCCTCCCCCGGCTCCACCGGCTCCACCGTTCCCAGAAGAATGACACCTGGTCGCAACTCAGAGCTCTCTAGTTCTCAGAGCAAGGGTGATGATCAGCCCAAGCTGTCTGTTGCTCAGGAAGGGCGCGAGCGCCTGCGCACAGCAAGCTCCCATCAGGCGCTCCCCTTAGCCTCCCAGGGTCACGATGAGGATTCCCAGGGCAGCTTTGAGGACAACAGCACTGAAATTGAGGGCCCAGATTCCCGGGCTCCCACTCACTCTGCCCGCACCAAGGATGCTACCCCATCCGTTTTCAAACCTCGCCAGGCGGGCTCCCAGTCAGGGAACAGCGACAACAGACCTCAGCCCAACCATGCCTCTGTGAGACCCAGCCGGCCTGGCAGCGCCCACCCCCGGGCTCAGGTTCCTGGCAGGGCTGGGGTCCAGGCCACACCCGTGAAGAAGAGCTCGCCTTCCAATCGTCGCCTGCCACTGGAATCTCAGCAGTCAGTCTTCACTGAGGAGGAGGAAGAGGAAAATGAAGGAAATTTAAAAGACAAAGAAAACTCTCTGTCTACTTCAGTTTCCAAGTGGCCTTCTTCCTCCTCCCCCAGGGACAACAAGTATGCCGACAGGAACCTGGACAAAGACAAGGCCGCCACTGGGCTGGCTCCCCAGGGAGGGAGCCTTGTGCAGGAAGAGAATACCATCCCTGGAAGGCGACCACCACCCCCGGGTAGTTCCCCAATAGCCTCGCACCCCTCTACCCGGTACCAGCCTCGAAACCCTGCCACTGCAAGTCCAAGCGCAAGCACCCACTCTTGGCCAAGGTACACCACCCGAGCCCCTCCTAGCTACTCGTCCACGACACCCATGCTCTCATTGCGCCAGCGGATGCAGCGCAGATTCCGGACCCCAGTCTCGCGCCAGCCCCCGAGACCCGTGCTGACATCAGGTAACTGGTCCTCACCTGCAGCTACCCAACCTGTTGTATTTCTTTCTAAAAAGAGCTTAGTCTTTGTCACAATGTCTGAAAGTGCTTGTTCATTCCTTTGTTTTTTAGCTTATTTTGTGTTACCAAGTATCCACTATAACTGGGCATGGACGTTATTCCCAATTCTTTGTTCAGTTGTGTGTCGAGGGTAGAGGATGGCTTGCACTGTGGTCTCTGCTTTTCAGATGGGTTTGACCCTAAGACCAGAGCTGCTGACTTCAGGTCACATATACGGGAGATACCTGAGCTGCAGTTGAGTTTCTAACATGAAATCCACCCTCCAAACTACCCCTTCATCTGTGGAGATGTGTCATAGCCACATGTTACCTTCAGTTATTCACTTGGCAGAGCACATTAAAGGAGTGAAAAGTAATAACATGTATATATGTATGAATATATATATGTTCCATATATATTCCTCCATGTATGGTATATGTATGTGAATATATATTGACTTATCTTCTGCTTGTTCCATAGGTAATATGTCTATGTATATATTGGTTATTCACTTGGTAGAACATGTTTAAGGAGCCAACAGTAATAACATGTGTGTGTGTGTTCATACACACGGCATGTACCAGCTTGCCTTTTGCTTGTTTCCTCCTTATCTTTTGCATATAAAACTCAACCAAACACACCCCCTGGCTCAATTTCAAATGTCTTGTATAGGAAGTACTTAGACATTTCATTCACCAAATGGTGTGTGCAACCTGCAGAAAGCACATGATAAAGACAGTTGTCACCGAGTAGGATTAGGATAACCTGAATTCTGTAACAGAGGATGGAAGGAACATAGACAGCTGTGAATTAAGGTCCATGCGAAGACACAGGGCAGGATCCAAGGTGTATGTGATGAATTTCTATTCAGTTGAGCCTTGCGCTTCTCTAGCATTTAACTGGGGTTTCTTAAACATCTTCAACAACTATATTAGGATCTGGTGGTAGTGATTGATTGACTGATTGATTGATTGATTGATTTAGGACAGTGCCTCCCTCTGTATTCCAGACCAGATGGTCCCATGTTGAGATAGTTTTCCCACTAAGACTGTTTTAAGTGATGACCACATTAATAGAGGTAGCGTTTGCCAACACCTTGCACGTTGTGACTGAAGCAGAGAACTACGTCTGACCAGCAGTGCTGTCAGAAGCCTCAGGGTTCCCTCCTGAAGTGGGGCTGGGCCCCAGAGGTTCCCAGCTGAGAACAAAGGTCAGCTGTCCCCTGGAAGAGCCCCATAGCAAAGAACTCACTAAATGCTTCTCAGGCTGTACTGCAGAGCCCAGCAGGCTGCAAGCACAGGACTACCGGGCAACGGAGACCTGGGACAGGAGTCAGCTGGAAATAGCTGTCCTGTTAGATGGCATTTATAGCGCCTCCTAGATTCAAATGCATTCCCATTCTTCTAATCGGTGAAAATGAAACCAGAGCCACTAAGGTCTTAAACTTCATGCTCTAAGGTACTTTCGAGTCTCATTCTCAGTCTCCCAGCACTGTCAGACTGTCTTTTGACTGCCCTTCTATAGACAGGATGGTCATGTAGAAGTCACAGTGTGAGCGTATGATCTAACACATAGATGCTATCGGTTGAAATTCTGTTTTGTGTTTGTTGGAAATGAGGTATCTGCACTTACAGTTTGATGAAGTCAATAGTCCGGGAAGGTTAACTTTACCAGGAACTTTTTCCCCCTTTCCCTGCTGTGCAGGTTATAATGGAAGACCAAATGTAGAAGAGAACATACCTCCTGGTAGTATTGGAAAACCAAATGGACAAAGAATTATCAATGGTCCTCAAGGAACAAAGTGGGTAGGGTAAACTTCTTTACACACTCTTGGTGTTCTTGCGTTGGTGGGAAGAGAAAAATCATGGCTACTGTGTACCAAGACATCAAGCAGTCTGCACCTCTCATATTCTCCTCTCCTTTCCCCTCTCTTATCAATAAATTTTTACTGTACCCCAGCTGGCCTCAAATATGAGATCCTCCTGCTTCACAGCCTCCTTGGTGGTAGGATTATATGAGTGCCTCATTCTGCCCAACTAAGAATTTAACAGCTTAAGAAAGAAAAAAGGCACTGGTTTATATTTGGTAAACTGAGGCTCTCTCATGTTCAGCAAATATGATGGCCAGTCCACAAGTGAAACCCCCTCTCTCTGTCTCTGTCTCTCTCTCCCTCACTCCCTCTATCTCTCTCCCTTATCTTTAGTTTTAGCCATTTGCGTATAAGGTACTTGAATACAGTTGCTTTCAATGCCTAGAAGTCTTTGGTTCTGTCGAGTAACTAACTTGTTCCTTTAAGTGGCTGATCAGTGAGACTTGAGAAACCTCACAGCGGGGTTTTCCATTTGTCTTGATTGACAGGAAAATGAGATAAATGTGTGGCCCCACCTCGGCTTACCTGAATCCTACATGGCTTTTCCCATGCCCTCCCCCGTATTTAATTTTTACTTTTAGCTTAGTATATAATTAATTAGTACCTGTATTTTCTGTTAGTTGTCTCAATCCTTTGTAAATTAAAAAGTAAAACCAAATGAAAAACTAAGCCAAATAGATCATTTTATCAGACAGTCTTTTGAATCTGAATGCTATCTGACTAAAACTGAAAATATGCCATAGTGCTTTTTGTTTAGACAAAGAATATGCTGAACTCCCGCTGGGTACTAAGATAAATGTCTAGGGGATTTCTGTGGGTTGAGTGTAGTGAATAGAAAACTATATTTTATTCTTTGAAAGAATAAAAAAAACTACTTACAATGAAAAGTTTAAAAATATATACGGAGGGCCTCTGAAATTTTTCATAATATATGATCTAAATATGAGATCCATGCAAATCAAAACAAAATTACTTTATCAATGGTTCTGAATAGAAAAAGTCTTGACAACTACACTTCCTAGCCAAAAATGGCTGAGAGGTGATCAGAGCTGATTTTGAAAGTAGGGTCTCTAATAAATGTCTTATTTCTGCTGTCAAGGCAGGACTTACTTTGTCTTGTAGTTATGGAGAGACAGGATTTGCAGATGTCCCTCAGTGTAGGGCCCCTGTGAGTGTAGTGTCAGGCCATTGTGTATCTGAAAAGCCACTAACAGATAGGGAAACTGCTGTTTCAGGACCACAGATATGGGAATATCAGGGAAGACAGAAGATTCTTCCTCAGAGGGAAAATAATACATTTTCAAGTTTTATAATTTCTTAGAATAGAACATTTCTATATGTGTTCTATAATACATAATATTTCTGTAAATTAAAGATTAATTCATACTCAAATTTTAATTTCATTTTAAGATAAATAACAATAAAAACATTTCATGTTTTTAAGCCATTGGTTCATCTAATCATTAAGGTAACTCAGAAGTACAAGGAAGAGAAACAAACATTCTTTACTCCAAAATGCTTCCCTGAAGTGGCCTCTTGGTTACCACTTGGTGGATATCCTTTGAGAATGTGTGCCTTTGACATTTTCAATCTTATGTACAAAATGCATTTTTTTTTTGCAAAATAATCAGTCCTGTTACCTGGGTATGCATCAATTTAGATCAATATGTACGAGATTGCTGTAGTCTCCATTGGAGGCTGACAGGCCATTATTTATTTAAGATCTTCTATCAATTGATGGATTCTTAGGTTGGTTCCTGTTTTTGATATTAGATATGATTACAAAATGGTAAAAAATACTTTGAATATCTTTTGCATATTTGAGAAGCAAAACAGTTCATGTATTACATAGGGAGGCAATTGTGATGTAATGTAAGCGATGAAATACAAGATAAGACTGCATCTAATTTGGCAAGCCTTGCAAATAAATGATAATGACGAGTGCTTCCTGCTCCTCTCTGTGGATGCTCACATGTCTGTTCATGTCATGAGATGTGAACATTTCGGGGGTCCCCAGTACATCCCTCCATCTGTGTTGTTTAGGTTGTGGACTTGGACCGTGGGCTGGTGTTGAATGCAGAAGGGAGATACCTCCAAGACTCCCAGGGCAATCCTCTCCGGGTGAGACTCGGGGGAGATGGTCGCACCATCGTGGGTGAGTGAGACTGACTCCTGAGGAGCAAAAGCCGTGTGAGCTGTGGAACAGCTCTGGTCTTCACCTCACCCCTTGTTTGTAATGGTTGCTAGTGATCCTTGTCACCTTCAGTCATGTGGGAAGGGGGACCCAGAACAGAGCATTTTCCTCCTAGTTTTAGAGACTCTGTTTCTTTAGACTCCCCTTCTAGAAACGTATATTTTAGTTTGTTCCTGAACTTGGCCATTTAGAGCACAGGTCAGAAAACTACAGCCCACAGGCCTGCTACTGTACTGCCTGGTTTTGGAAGGCCTCTGAGCCCAGAAGAGTTCTTAACATCTTAAAAAACATTCTTCCCCTGCCCTCCCCCCCCCACCACAACAAAAGAAGAATGTCTTGTGACATGTGGTAAAATGATGAAATTCACATTTCAGTGACCCTACACAAAAGCTTCACCAAGCACAGGGAGATTTATTTAGGTATCATCCAACTCATCTATTATGTATTGTTTATGCATTGTCTATTGTGTGTTTTGCTCTACATGGGTTGAGCTGAACAGCTCCATCTGGCCTGCAAAGCTTAAAATACTAATTCTTCGGCCTTTAGTGGAAAATGCTGTCCCTGACCCAAACTAACATGTTTTCTCCCCTAGGAGTAGAAATGAAGAGCAAAGAGATATTCCCCTCAATAGACAGAGTGTTCTCTAGTAACAGCACACTCTGACTTAAGAGTTTATATAGTTTTGTAAGGTGGACACTGCCTAAGCCCATCTGTCCTAGACAGCAGCAGATACTACCCTCAGATGCATGCCTTTTGCTAGCTAAAGCATAGGCACGCATAAGCTTCGAGAAGACACGTTCCTCTTGTGTTTTCTGTCTCTGGGACGGTTTCATCTTGCTGCATCTCTCTCTTGCTTGATTTTATTTCAGATCTGGGAGGAACCCCTATGGTGAGTCCCGATGGACTCCCTCTCTTTGGGCAGGGGAGACATGGCAAACCTCTGGCCAGTGCTCAGGATAAACCCATCTTAAGTCTCGGAGGGAAGCCCTTAGTGGGCTTGGAAGTCATCAAAACGACCACCCGACTTCCTTCCACAACCATGCCGCCAACCACAACGACCACCACTGTGCCTCCGACCACAACCCTTCAGCCCACGACCACCACCACCCGCCGGACCACCACCCGCCGCACAACCACTACCAGGCGTCCCACAACTACCATCCGAGCTACTCGGAGGACAACTACCACCACCACCACACCGGAGCCTACCACCCCTTCACCTACTTGTCCCCCTGGGACCCTGGAAAAACAGGATGAAGCCGGCAATCTTATAATGGCCTCCAATGGGATCCCAGAGTGCTACCCTGAGGAAGGTAACCAGCTTTGTTCAAATGTAGACAACTTACTTACCTAATGTACCGGGAGTCAGAGGTCCGTCTCAGAGCCTGCCAGAAAGGGGTGAGTACTGCGCAGGGAAGAATGGCAACCAAGCAGGGGCATCTAGAATCCCAGCGTGTTTATTTAGCAACACTGTGATACAATCAGGTTCTTCAGAGTCAGGAAATAAGAAACATGGTGTGATAGAAACCCAGACACACGAGTTATATTTAAAAAGTCAGGGTCTTTTGCTTGTCTAACAACGTAAACTTACTATTATTGGTTTGTGCTACGTTTCTCAAGGTTTTCTACTGTGTATTAGAGAGAGAGAGGAATATTGGCAGGTTGTTTCTGTGATCATGCGATTTAACAGATCTGATGGCTTTCTGCCTGGGTGGAGCATTAGATAACAGTGTTCCTGTGAGCTCCAGGAAAGTCATCAGTGTGTTTAGCAGTGAAGTCATCTGTGGTAATCAGATTTCCCTCTGGAGAAAGCCAGTCTCAAGTGAGGAGGCTTCTCCTGAGAGTATGGGGTCTCCATACTCCTTCTTTGCCATGCTCGATTTGGGCTCTCTGGTTACTCCTGACATCTGCCTGTCTTCCCACCAAAGAATGAGAGCCACAAAGGTCCAGGTCACGGTAGAACAGCACGTCACCGTCCCCTCTTCTCAGGCTCCGGTTCAGATTATTCTGGCCACAGCTTTGCCTCAGCCCTCTCCTCCCTCGGGTTGGAAGGAGGCTGAAAAGCCTGTGTCTTTTAGTCTTATACAGACCGAAGAGCCTTCTTCTCAGGATGCATTTGCAAGCCTGGAATTCTTTCAGAGCATGGCTGTCTGCGATGAGCCCTGGTGATTCGGACATGAACACTGTGCTCAGAACGAGTAGCCCCTTTCAAGGCATTGTTTGCATGGAAAGGTGAAGAATTAATAGGAAAGCTTGATGCACCTTAAAGGTCTACAGCAGAGCGGAAAGAAACACAGACCAAGGGAACAAGCCACAGGGGAGAGGATCCGTATAATGTTCACTCAGTGAGTACAAAGCTGAGTTTTCTTTTCTTTTTCTAAACATCTATTTGTTTATTGGGGAAAGGGATGGTGGGTACACACATGACAGAACAGATGTATAGAGGTTGGAGGACAACTTAGAACAGCCAATTCTCTATACTGTATGGGTTCCAGGGGTGGGACTCGGGTCATCAGGCTTGGTGGCAAGTGCCTTTACCTGCTGATTTGTCGCGCTGGTTACCTGCCTTTCCCTTTGACTCTCTAGTAGTATTAAAGTGACTACTTTTTGCATACATTAATATTTTTGTTTCTGAAGGTAGAAATAGAGCTGGTGCAGATGATTGCTTAATAATTGGTTGTAAGCAAAAGAATGATTGCTAGGATTTGATTTTCATCCCTGCTGGTTTGTATTTTACTTTGTCTGCATTTTAAAATGGCATCTTATTTCATTGACGTTTTTCTATTCCAGACTTTAATTTGGCATGAAATTCAATAGATTTGCTTAGCATTTGTGTCTGTTTTTCTTTGCCAATGACAATGCATAGTGTTCATTTCACTTGTATCCCCTCTCTGGCTCCTTGGTCCAATCGAAGGACTAATGTACTTCTAGGCAGCATTTTGAAGTCAAGTACAAATAAACACAAAGTCCTGTGAAAAAATTAAATTTGGCAAGAGCAACAAATTCCCCTGCCATTTCCAAATGGCCTATGCATTATTTCTTAAAAATCCCCCTGTGTGCTTTGCATTCTATATCAGCTATTTCCAAAACTTGAATGTTTTCTTTCTTGCTTTTATTCTAATTGTAGTTATTTTATATTTTAATTAAAAACCCTTTCACTGAGGTGTTGACATGTAAAGAGGCATGTGTGTTTAATCTCCACAGTCTGAGGAGTTCGGGGATGAGAAGACTTGTAAACACATCCCATCATCAGGCCCTCAGACACAGCCGTTACCCTCGGAGTTCCCCTATCCTCTACTGTCAGTTTATTCTTTGTTACCTTTCCCCTCCATTTTTCATCTTGGAGTAACTTTTCTCTGTGTCTCCAAGCTGGCCTGTTGGCCGAACCCTCACCTGTTATTCCTGCCTCAGTTTCTTATAATGGGCTTCAGTGGCATTCTGCCACTGGTTTAACATGGCGTTATCAGATACGACAATGAGCCAGCCACAGGGCTTGCTTCTTGTATAGACACTTGGTTCCAAAGAAGACTTGAGAACTAACAATACCAGAGTCAGATTGCTGTAGAAAAGACTGCTCAACAGCTATATAACCCACTTGTTCTTTGTCTGCCCGTTGCCTTATAGTGGCCTCAGTTGCAGAACCCTTTCTTAACACCGTAGTGGCACTTAGTGAAGAGATGGCTCCAGTGAGGCCCCAGTTTCAGGGGAGGAAGACCTGTTCCTGGCCTCCTCCAAAGAACCCACAGAAACACCCGGGTCTCACCCAGGCCCTAGCTTTGCCTCTAGCCTTCATGTTCCCTTTGCATAATCTCCTTTGTTGCTTTCAGTTCAGTCCTGAACACGCACTCTCCATGTATACACTGTCACTCCCTATGCACACAGCTAAAATTAGCCAGAAAACACTCTGGGTGTGGCTCTCCCTAGCCTAGGAACTTGAATGTTCTTCGCTGCCATGGTTGTGACTTGGAACCGGAGTGAAGAATATCAATGAGGGGCTTCTCCAAGCCTCTCTCCTCAACCCCGCTTTAGCTGACCGTTGGACATTCCATTCTATTTGTAAAGTCCCGGTGTTTTGTCTCTGCTCTCCAGCTCTAAAAGCATCTTTTTAAACATCCACCTCTTGGCTCCCTTGGTTAAATCAGGCCTCCTCCTTTCCTTTGAAAATTGCTTTCAAGAAATGTTCTAGGAATAACCTTGGGCCATTCAGTCATGCCAGCAACTCTTATTTATGGATACTTGCTCTTTCTTTCCCACAGCCATCCACGCGCATTACATGCTTGTTTTCTGTGTATTTAGTCCTCTCTCTGTACACACACACACACACACACACACAGAGAGAGAGAGAGAGAGAGAGAGACAGTGGCTTTTGTTTTCATGTTTTTAAGCTAGAACTGACTTCTCTCAGTAACGAAACCCTGGAGCTGAGGTAACAGGCTCCGTCATGACTCTCAGGCTCTCTTCTTTAAAGGCGTTTATCTTTAAGATACAAACACTCGGGGTTTTTGACCTGGGAAGTAAAAGCCAGTGACCTTTGTTTTTCAGGCTCTTCCTACAGTAGATTGGGTGACTGCACATACGGAAGCGCTTTGAACCAACTGAGCACTCAAGGATTTGTAACGTGACCTTGTTACACGTTGGCGAGACGCACACTTGCCATTACAGGAAGCAGCTCCAGCCTGCCATGCTCACTGTCCTGACAAAAAGTGCAAAGAGAATAATTGGAACGAACGTGGACCCACCCTAACATATAGGAATGTGCTCACTTCCCACGCTGGAGTCTACTTCCTCCCTCCAAACAAACTTTTAAAACGCCATTTTAATGTCTCTGGAGCTGAGGCCCTAATTCCTTGAAGACATCAGGCATTTTTTTTTTTTAAACCTGACTATGGGTGAGGTACTGGGAAGACTTGACTACATCCCCACATTGATGACTGGAAGCCACTTTAATGTGATGGTCAAAGTGTTGATGGGGGATGGGGGAATCAAGGTTGACTTATTTGATACCCAGTTTTACGTGGTTACAGATGGTCTTGTCTAGCAGAGGTGGGTGGTCATCTGTTCTGATGAAACATGGATGTACAGTCATTACACACCGAAGACCCATTTACTTGAAGAGAAGATGGTGGGAACGCGGAAAAAAAACTGCTTTTATTTGGTTTCAGAAATGTATAAAATTACAGTGGGATGTTTGCTTATGCCAGAGGCCCTATGTTGGTCATCACAAGAGGTGATCTAAATTGGCAGGTATAAAGCACATGTGGCCCCCTGCAAGGTCCAAGCGACCTCAGCATCTCAAGAAGTTGCCGTGGACTTGGGAACCCACAAAGGAAGCTCTGCTTCTCCTTGTTCTCTTTTGACCTGGGATATTAAGACTGCACATTTTGTTCCTTTTTGAGCTGGGAGACATAATGGAAATGGTTGATTAGAAAGTCATACTGTACTCCTAAAAGTTAAATTCACAGAGGGAAAAAAAAAGTTAGGTCAGGAACCAGAGATGAGATAAACCCAAACTTCAGGCATCAAGGACCTGAAAACAGGCTTGCACTGGCTCAGATACAGGCATGTCGATGTTGCTCTGGCCTGTGGAGAGTGATATCATACAATAATAACCATGCTTGAGATTTGTTCTCAAGATGACCATTCTGCCCCTGCAGGATGGATGGTCTGAAAGTGACCTTACTAGCATTCACTGTAAGTGCAGGTTATCAGCCTATGTGTGATGTTCAAGGATACTGGACCTTGTCTTGGGGAGCTGACGGTGGCTGTGAGTGTTCTGCTGCAATGTTTAGAAGAGCTGGAAAGGCAACAGCAGAGTTCCCCTGCCCTCTACTGCGGGAGCTCACTTCACCACCGTAACAATCACGATTTAATGCGAGCTAAAAGCTCCAAAGAACCGGTAGGATTGTTATACTCAAACGTGTTGAGAATTAGATCAGTGACTTCTAACAGTTAAAAAAAAAGTCAAATCGATACATTTGGTTTCCTGGAGATGGGAATTTGTATATTCCTTTCCCTCTGGTTTCACTGTGAAATGTTGAGTCAAACAGCACAGGCTGGAAGACAACTGATTAGTTAGCTCTGCTCTAAGAAGCACAGGCGGTTTGCTGGAGTCTAAGCATGTGGTCTCTGAGTCAAAGAGCCCACAGGTCCAGTTCTGTGTTAGCACCTATGTGGCTTCAGGCTGCTGTAAATCCTCTCAGAGCCTCTGTGTGGAGCCTGAGTAGAGGGTGTTATAAATCCGATGATCCCAAGGGTGTGTTGTGAAGACTGACTCACACAGTCTACACTGAGACACCCAAAGTCCAGAAGGCAACTGGTGGTCACCTTTCTGCTGTCTTCACCTCAGCCCCTTTCAAGAAGGCATTGTGTCTGGAGAGTTCTGTACTGTGGCTACGGTCTTAGGTCAGAAGGAGGAAGGGAGTCCTCTGAGCTGTTTGGCTAGAAAATACTCTGGCTTCAAAGTTCAAGTCAAGGAATCTAATCAGTACCAATTTCCTGAGTAAGTAATCAGGGAGGAAAGGGAGCCGGGAAAGAGCAACTTAAGACAATACTGGTCTTTAACTGAGAAGTGGG
The DNA here is from genome assembly GCA_028658305.1 of Pachyuromys duprasi. Taxonomy (NCBI): domain Eukaryota; kingdom Metazoa; phylum Chordata; class Mammalia; order Rodentia; family Muridae; genus Pachyuromys; species Pachyuromys duprasi. The sequence goes on along the minus strand of CM053767.1, from coordinate 45,339,127 downwards.
ACTACAAGAGGGTTCTCCGTAAAATCTTGAGTCTGCCATCTGCTTACAAGTGGAGGTAGTTTTAGGGCACAAGGGGGTGGCAGGGAAGGAGGTTGAAGCATTTCCCTTTTTGGCTCATAGTTGGCCATTGCTAGGGGTAACCACTGAGTCAGTTAATATAAGGTGAATGAGGAATACCTATCATAGCAATTACTAGGGTCTCCTAAGGCAAGGAGGGGCTAGAAAAGCAAGTTCTTTAACTTCTAAGAAAGAGATTGCTGTAATTGTAGGAATTGTGACATTTCAAGCAACATGTAAAGGCATGGCCCTGGCTGACACAGAGAATTGAGGGAAACTCAGGTAGTGCTGTCTACCAAACTAGAAGGAATTGGAGGCAGGAAACCATCCTGGTTCTAGAATATTCTAGTGACAAAGAGAAGTAGGGGAGAATAAAGGCAGAGAACATGAGCTCCCTGGGGAAGAGATTTATGTCACCATCCGAGGCCTCCCTATTCTGGCCAACCTCTGAGTATATGTGTCCAGGCTAGTGACAGTAGCATGGGAGGCCCTCCCTCCAGGCATTGAGCAATTCAGACAGGTGGATGGAGGTGACGGGGAGGGTGGCAGAGGACTCTAGGAAGCCAGAGCTGGGTGTGGGGCTTTTGCTCCTGAGTAAAGGGTATTGGATTGCTTTTCTCTGATCTCAAAGAGAGAAGGCCTAGCTTCTATTTTGAGGTTCTGGTGATCTTGTTGGGGTATGAAAAACCAAACAACCCAAGCATACACAAGAGTCCAGCAAGGCAAGATCTTTATTTGAGTTAAGCAGCAAAACTGACCAGTCAGGGACAATAGCACAGACCTGGGAGCTCACTGTCTTTGAACGTTCATCTTAGTAAGTATTTAAAGATGACAAGATTGTACTCAGGCCGCTACTGATTGATCAGGGACACAGAACAAACCGGAGAGCTGAACTTCGACCCTGAAGAGAAATTGTACAGTGTTTTTAAATGATGGAACCCCAAACCAAGGCAGGGGGAGCTATAGAATGATCCAATCATATTTTGACACAAGGGGTTGAGCAAGGAAGTAAACTTTGGTGACTGGGCCTTATCCCAGTCACCTGTTTTCAGGGTCCTTGACTCAGCTTTTGCAGTCAGGTCCCCTCCTGGACTTCTGGTCCTGAAGTCAGAATGATAAGGAAACAAAGGAGTGGACAAGCTGCAAGTAGTCAATTAAAGTCACAACAGGCATTATGTGTACGACTTGTGTGCTTTAGTTTAGGTGTCTGCAACTTCCCTCTTTACTGTCTTTACTGGTTAACAGACAAACATGAAACACCTGAAGAAGCAGGGTAGGCATTGGTTTCCAGGGGCCTGGGAACAAGAACTCAGCTTTGACCCTGCCAGTGAGATGGAGATTGTTCCTGAGATGGATGGGCAACTGTCTCCTAACAATCTTTCTTCTGGAAAAGTGAGGAGACACTGGCATTGCTGACTGGTTTTTGGGAGCTGCCCAGGATGAACGAATTGTCAGGGGCAGAGTTCTAGGAGCACTGGGAAGAGTCACGGGCCTGTGAAGATCTCTCTTTTTCCTCTTCCTCCCTAGATGATTTCTCTGGTCTGGAGACTGACACTCCTCTACCCATGGAAGAGGACTACGTTGTGTACGATGACGGTATGGAGCCCATCCCAAAGCACACAACACGCTTTGCTCCCTGATCCCAAGACCTTATTTTAATTATAAGTGTTTGATCATGATTATATTTTTCTCTGGTTCAAACTGAGGCATCGGTGGCAACCACTCCCTCTTCCGAGTCACTCTCAAATACATATTTGATCTAAAGAAAACCAGCAAACTTGAGGAGCTGGTACTGCCGCTGCCCAGACCTCCCCTTTCATCTGAGTCTCTGTTGGCAAAACCATTCAGTTTAAATCAGTGGGGAGCCTAAGTTGGGCTGTGGTCCTTCTCACTCTTTCCTCTCCTGATTAAATGATAAAGCTGCTGCAACAGATGTATTGCTTTCTTCTCAGAGTCAGTTACTTTCAAGATTTTAAAATGCCCCTGACCCAGCCACACCCATCTCTTAAGAAATGGCAACTGCTCTTGCTCATTACCCGCAGGGCCCTGGGCTTGTCCTGTGTTTTCTGTAACTGTCTCTGCAGGTGAGACGTTCACCTTGGAGACTTTTGATGCCCGAGCTCAGCGCTGGCTTCCTCTCCTGTGCTTGGGTCCTGCATCTTGAGCCACAGTACTGTGAACAATGTTGCCTTTGATGCTTCCTTCATTCAGTGTTCAGTTACACTCAGTGGCTTAGCCCACTGCAGTCATCAAATAAAGACCGATTAAAAAGTACAGCAGGTGTTAGGAAGCCGGGGAAGATTCCTCAGCATGTTAGAAGATACCCCTGTCTATTATTATTATTACTATTACTATCTTTGAGCAGTTGAAGAGGATCAGTTTTCTTTTCTTTTTAATGTTGAAAGATTAGGGTTTTTTTAAAAAAAACATTAATTCCAGCCTCCTCCCTGAAACAGTCTGTACCTAGATTTTTCTCTAAAATTTATTCATTCTTAAATTCTATGTGTCCTTGTTATATCCGAGTGTATGCATGTATGGCGCGTGAGCACGTGCCTCTGGAGGCTGAAAGAGGGTGCCTGGACCTGGAGTTACAGGCCGTTGTGAGCTGCCTGGTGTGGGCAAAACCCGAGTCCTTGGAAAGAGCAACAAGTACTCTTAACTTTTAAGCCGTTTCTCCAGTCCCATTTTTCTTAAATTTAAATTCATTTTCTGATCTGATGTGATTTTTAAAGGTTTATTTATACTCGGCCACTCGCTATTTATCTGTGCATACGTGTGTTGTGTGAGTTTATATGCACCACATGCATGCGGGTGCCTACGGAGGCCAGAGGGTGTCAGGTCCCCTGGAACTGGAGGTACAGGAGATTGTGAGCCACCTGCCGAGGCTGCTGGGAACTGAACCCAGGTCCTCTCCCAGAGCAGTAAGTGCTCTTAACCGCTCAGCCATCTCTCTACCCCTGAGGTGATCTTTTATAGCTTTCAAAAACAAACTGAGGTAAGGATTAGCACTGGGCATGAGCATGGCCTGGAAGTTCTAAGGGTCTCTCCTTTTCTGTTCCCAGACTTCACATTTGTGGATCTATGTGTTTCTTTGTTCTTTCTCTCTCTCTCTTTTAATATGCAGCTGCATATAGCAGTTGTACCAGGGTGGGTGTTAGCGTGTGTTTATGTATCTGTGTGTGTCATGTATGTGGGTGACTGTGCTGTGTGTGTGTGTCTACAGTTGAATCATAAGTATCCATAGATTGCAACCAATGCCTCTCTGGTAGCACATGATTACAAAGACGTTGTATCTTTTCAGATTATGGACTTGCGACCACGATGCCACCGACCAGCACCATGCCCTCAACCGCTGCTACCGCACCAAATATCATCCCAGAGCAAGGTGCTGTCAGCAACTTCCCAGAGGAAGAATTTGATCTGGCTGGAAAGAGACGATTTGTCGGTGAGTGTCACTTTCTTGACTGGAGAAATTAGTTTTAGCTTTGCTCCTTAAAGACAGTGTAACGAAGCCACGGCCTGGTTGAGGCAGAGAAATTTGAAGAAAACACTTCCCTGGGGTGAAATTTCTATTCGGGGTAAGGTAGCATCCATTTTACTTAGATAGGCATTAATTTGCAAAAGTCAGGTGAGAGGAGGACTGGAGAACGGTTAGTGCCCAACAGGGGACTTCAGCAAGTGTGTTCACAGGAGTGTGCCAGTGCACGTGTCACACGTGTGCACACACAGGCCCAAGGACAGCCGGTGTCTTCCCCTGTCACTCTGTGCTTCACTCTCTGAGGCAGCATCTCTCGCTGTATCAGAAGCTAGCTCTTTCCGTTAGGCTGGCTGGCCGGCCAGGGAGATTGCAATTCCTGGATTGCAGGGATGCCCAGCTTTGCCCAGCTTTTGGTGTGGGTGCTGGGCATGCAGGCTCAGGTCCTCGTGTTTGCATGGCAAGCATTCTTACCCACCGAGCGTCTCCCCAGCCCTGTGACTATTGTTCTGAAGACAGGTTTGATGGTTGGACCTTAACTTGCACACGGCTTGCTGAACTCTGAATGGTGGCTTTGTGCATGTTGTCACTGGCCATGACAATGTCACAGAACCAAACCCGTTTTGGGCACAGTTTTCTTCTCTAACTTCGTTTTGTCTCAAAGAGCTGGAATCTAGAAATGTATTTCTCTCCTCTTCTTTCCCAGCAGTTAAAACAACTTCAATTGAAAATTCTATGTAGCTGAAGGATCTTCCATTCCCTTCCCAAGTCATTTCCCAGGCCCTCGATGAACTGTGTTAGTAGACAGTTGGATTAATATGTTACTGAGTGCAGACAAGTAACAGCTTAAATTAACATCATACTTTTCGGTTTCCAAAACAAATGTCTTGCCATGAGCAGAGAAGACGTCTTGCCAGCCAAGATGCAACGACTGGGCGGCTCATCACGCCAGCTAAAGAGCAAGACTATTAGTCTGAGGCAGCATTCCTGGGGTTCCAGCCAGGGTTTGCCGCAGTGTTTAGCCTGGTGGAGCCCACCAAACTTTCACCTCCCTCCTCGCTGCCTGACAACAAAAAGGGAAGGAGGTGTGATATCATTAGTGGTATCAGTTTGTGCCATGATGCCACAACACCATCGGCCCTTCCTCAGGTTGCTTCTAGAGACCAAAAGGCCTTTAGAGATCTCTAGCCACTTCAGGTGAGAGGACTTGAGGGTGTTGGATATGTAAAGCCTTAACTTCAATTCTTTGGCATTCCTACCTTCTTTTAGAGCGGAATATAATCAAAAGAGCTGTGCGCTGGTAGAGAGCCCACTGGTTGTCCCTGGCTCAGGAGCACATTCTCACTGTAACGGGGTACCAGGCCATATGATTTGCATATCCCCAGTCTCCTGCAGCCCCTGAAATCATGTAGACAGGAAGGGCTTCAACGCCCAGTAAATGTAAGAAACTGAGCAGCAACCTTGCAGAGGTCTTCTTGGGCCTTGGCTTCATGTCCAAACTTCCAACAGGATTGTAAGATTCACAGAGCTCTACAGGAGGCCACCCAGGGAAAAAGCTGAAGGCTGTCATCTGTTTCTCTGATCTCAAGAGTGGCTGAGGGAACTGACTGTGATGCAGGAATGCTAGTTAACTGACTCACAGTTTTCCGAATCTGAGGGCATGGGAATGGAAGAATGCAGGAGGTTTGTGTTACATCAAATTGCAGTCAGAGGACTTTTCTGAATCACTTGGAGGTTCTGGTCATCAGCACTGATGCGGCCATGAGGCCTTTCGAAACCATCCAGATTTTAAACTGTATGCACCTGGATCCATTCATCAGAGGCAGAGCTGTGATCTTTCACTTTGCCTATGTATTTGTGGGTAATGCGCATGTGTGTATGTATGTATACTTGCATGCGTGCGGGCGCATGGGTGTAGAGGCCAGCCCTGGGTTTTGGGTGTCTTCCTTGCTCACTCTGCCCTTTATATACTAAGGCAGCTTGTTGTAGTCAGCTACCCAGCCTACCACAGCGATCCTTCACCTTGGCCTCTCCAGTTGGGATGGTGGGTGCTGGTATGCCTGCCTCACTGTTACATAGATGGCAGGGATTGAAATTAGAACCTAGTTCTGGTGTTGCCAGATTCTCAGAGCCGTCTCCCCAGCCCCGGGGACGAGTTCTTGAGTCAGCATCAGATGTCTCAGGCGTCTTGGCAGGAAGAGGCTAGATCATGGATCTGGTTCCTCAGAGCACATGCTATGATTCTGCTTCCAAACCAAAAACCCAAAGGCCCAACTGGGCATCTCTCTGCTTTCCAGCTCCTTACGTGACTTACCTCAGTAAAGACCCATCGGCCCCGTGCTCCCTGACTGATGCTCTGGATCATTTCCAAGTGGAAAGCCTGGACGAACTCATTCCGAACGACCTGACGAAGAATGACCTGCCTCCTCAGCATGCCCCCCGCAACATCACTGTGGTCGCCATGGAAGGCTGCCACTCGTTTGTCATTGTGGACTGGAACAAAGCCGTCCCTGGAGATGTGGTAACAGGTGTGTCCTAGGTAGATGCTCAGCATTCCCACTGGTCTGTGACAGAGAGAGGGTAGATGAATGGGTGGATGCACAAAGAACAGGTAAGAACGGAGAAGGTGGGCACCTCTTCCAGAGGCACAAGGCACGTGGGTAAATGCAGGAGCCTTGTGGGTAGTTAGAGAACACTGGTTGGAAGCCAGAGTCCTGAATAATAATCCTAGACCTTGAGCTGATAATACATCACCTTGCTGGGGCTTGTTTCCTCATATGAAAACTAAATATCGTAATATCTGCAGTCTCTTATCACACTGCAGACAGCCAGGCAAGCTCCTGGCAGATGTAGGAGAGGATGGTGAAGAGGTTTCTACTGAGCCATTGGTGTGTCTCTCCTTCTTCCATGCCTGCTGGCTGCTCTCATAGCAGCCTGGGTGCTTCCCAGTTCTTTATGTGGGTGTTGGAAATGATGGCAAAATCCGAAGGTTCTTAAGCCCCTCCTCTGAGACTTGTCCTGTGAGACGCTTGGGAGTTTCTGTGGCCCTGCCAAGATGACAACTGAGAATGAGTCTGTTGAAATGAGTTCTCACGGAAAGAGAAATGTGAACACTCTCTTCCTCTGAAGAGGATTCCTTCCAGGCCTGTGAGCTGTGTAAGAGGAAGGTGTCCATGCTGGCTATGAATGTGTCTGTCCATGACAGGGGTAGTGTTGGGGGTTAGAGACCAACATTATCCATCCCAAGTGTCTCTCGTGTAACTCTATATTCGTAGTGCCTTTGCTGTAGGACCCTCAGTGTTGGCTTTCAAGGAGAGAAAGGTGTGCAAGACTATTCCAAGGGCAGAGTCTCTTCTAGAACTTGCATAATGGCTCTAGAGCTAGGCTAAGGGACCAGGAACTCCAGCCCCCATGCATCATTCCAGGTGTGACTAAGGGTTAGGGGTACAGGGCCAGTGTGGGTGAGTTTTCTGAGCCTTCAGCATAACCAACAGCTGCTTCTTTCATGGTGTGTGCTGCATGAGACCCATCTCTGCAAAGTATAGTGCATTTCTGAAAAAAAAAATTGCCTGTAACCAAATCATTGAGAACTTTCTTTTTGATTGAATGTGATTTTATGAATAGCCTCTCCCACATCTCCTCCCTCTGTGAGTGCGTGTGTGATGTGTGCATGTGAGGTATTTGTGTGCACATGTGTAGGTCCATGCATGCAGGGAAGCCAGAGGAGAGCAGCAAATGTCCTGCTCTATCACTTGCCAGTTTATTCCCTTGAGACAGGAACATGGAGCTAGGTTGGTGCCAGAAATCCCAGCAGGCTTGTCTGTGTCCCCGCCCCAGCGATGGGGTTATAGGAAGGCCTGTGCCCACACTCGGCTCCTGCGTGCACCTGAGAATTTGAACTCAGGTCCTCACATTTATGCAACAGGTGCTCTTATCTGCTGACCCATCACCCCACTGCCATAACCGGCAAGTTTTAAAGGCAAATAAGTGCGCACATAGGATCGAGTATAGCAAAAATTTCATTTTAAGTTGTTTGGTTTCAGATCCCTCATATTCCTTCTGTCCTTAAACGACTAGGACAAGGGCAGAAGATGACAGTCATAGATGAGTTTTGACAAATGAATGAAGGTCAGTCTGAGTCTTTTAGTCACACCCACATTGGGAGTCACTGCCAATATTTTTCATTGCATGTAAAGTACAGGGAACTTGTACTTCTTTTCAATTCTCTTTTTAAATTCTTCGTTGTACAAAGCAATGGTTTTCAGAATCACATTTTCATTCCAGTAGAGCATGTACTTTAACCACATTCATCCCTTGTACTTTTCCCCTTTCATCTCCCCTTCTCCAAATGGCTTCTCTTCTATTTTCATGTCATATGTATTATCTATCTGTCATCTGTCTGTCTGTCTATCTATCATTTTTCCATCTATATCTATCTGTATATATCTATAATCTATCTACCATCATCTAGCTATCATCTACCAGTCTATCTCAATAATCATCTATCCATCATCTATTTATCTATTATTTATCTATTTATCATCTGTCTATATTCCACATATGATAGGGAAAACAAAACATTTGTCTGAGTCTGGCTCAGTAAATACAAAGTTCAGGACACTGCTTTCCCCCCCTTCCCCCACCTCTTCCTTCTCTGTGAAATCAAGACTAAATAGAGTTAGCCCTGACAAGCTGAGTGAGACCAGGGAATGAGGGTGGTAGAGAAAGAAGAGAAGTAGGGAGAAGCAAGACATCAGAAAGCATTTGAGTTTGCTGTGCCCACCTGGATTCACCAGAAACTAGTGAAGTGTGCCATTCCGTCTCACGGTGAAACTTGCTCTCCTTGAGCTTCTCATGGAGCTTTACATTGTGGTTCTGTACACATACATCCCCCCTCCCCCACCACCACACACACCATGGCTCTCTTTGGCTTGGTTCTCTCTCAGCTTCACCTGTCAACTTGACACAGTCCAGAATTATCTGAGGGAGTCTCACTCAACTGAGGCATTTCTTCTATCTGACTGGCCCACAGAGTCGGCTGTAGGGCTTTCTTAATTACTAAGTGATATGGGAAAACCCAGTCCACTATGAGTGGTACAATTCCTAGGCAGGAAGCCAGAGGAAGCAAGCCAGTAAGCAGCATTCTTCTATGGTTTCTACTTCAAGTTCCTGCTTGAGTTTCTTCCCTGGCTTCCCTTAAGGATGCACCATGACATGGAAGTGTGAGATGAAATAAACCCTTTCCTTTCCTAAGTTGCTTTTGGTCACAGTGTTTACCAAAGCAACCAAAAAGCAAATTAGGACAAGATTCTTCCTCTTTCTGTTTCCAGGGTACTTGGTCTACAGTGCCTCCTACGAGGACTTCATCAGGAATAAATGGTCAACTCAAACATCGTCAGTGACCCATTTGCCCATTGAGAACCTGAAGCCAAACACAAGGTATGCCATGGCACTCACTTACAATGAGTCAGACCTGTGAGCTTTGCTTCAGAACAAAGGATTAATCAGAGTCTTTCCACCATCTCCTTAAATTCTTGGTGTAGCTCATGGGATACCAATGAAGGCTTGCCACATACCATGTCTCTTGCTTAAAAGAAGCTACTGCATATATTGCAATAGTTATTTGACAGTCATGCTTGTCCCTTGCAGTCCTAGGCATTACCTTCCATTAAGGGCAGGAAAGCCATTCTATACATTGGAAGATAATTGATTCAGTTTAGTCACAAATGTGGTGACACTAGATAGTGCAGTCTTGCTATATGACATCGGTGGGGCAGTATTTGCCAAACACATTAACTGACACTTCAGCTTTGTGATGTGGCTGTTCAGAACATCCTCGGGAGGTGTGTTGAATGCATTAGTAAAGGTTACAATTACCTGGAATGGATGACAGAGCACTGTTCGGGAAGCCAGAGTTTAGGGCACTCAGTGAGAAACTAGCCAAACTTTCTCTCATTGGAGTATCTGACTGTATATTATTCAGTTGTACTGCCTGGATTGGGAGGTATGACTCTCAGAAAGTGACCTGTGGATGAGCATGAGTGAGGCACTGAACATGCCTTCACCAGGCAATAGTGTGCTGCTCCACTGACTGTCTGGGCAGCTGGGCATGGGGAGCATTGGGAACCCCTGGTCTACAGTATTTTCAGTACCTGTGGCTCAGCTGCTCCCACTGCAGGTGGTTCCACAATATCAGTGGGCCTGCAGGATCCCTGAGTAGCCCCTGACTGCCTCTGAGCTTGTCCAGACAGCCACAGCAACACGCTGGCGGTACAGAGCCAGTGGGCTTGCAGTGAAGAGCTCAAAGCGGCCTCCACAGGCGGAGGAGCACAGAAAAGACTGGAACAAATGACTCAATGAACAGACATGTGCTAGAGAGGACAGAATCTGGCCAGAACCAGGCCACCAGGAGACTTCCCCAAAGCTGTGAGCACTCCCTGTGACATTTTAATGTGCCATTTAGGCTCACTGGAACCAAGCTTCTGTAAACTGTTATGAATTGCGGGATTTGGCAAATGAAAAGAAGCAATAAATCAGGGAATGGAGAAAGTGCTTCGTTCCTTTCTAATAGCAGTGAAAGCTGACCAGAGGAAACAAAAGCAACAGAAGCAGATGAAATGGAGTCGGCATTCTCTTTCGTTACGTGCACCGATGACTTCTATAGCCACCAGACGTATCAGAAAGTTAGGGGATGCTTTCCAGTGGTTTCATCACACAAGAACTCGCCACAAAAATTGAATCTTATTCTCCAGACCTTTCCCTGCCCCGCTTGTCTGTGCTCAATGTTCTTTGTACAACTTTTGCTGCCATACTGGATTTCTGTCATTTTGACTGATGGCGGGGTGGTGGATTAAGGTGGAGGTGTTCTAACAGTGGCGCTGGGTCCAAATTTCATTCAAGCAATTCCTCCTGTTTATTTTGGGCCAGGACTTAGGGCAAGGGGATGAACTAGATGCAGCTCTCATAGTATGTACAGTGCTGTCCCCTTGGGGATTTTTGCATGGTGGGGGAGGTAGATGTTAAAAAAGGAAAAGCAATACAGATATAGACTTTCATAGCCAGTGTCATGAGGAAGTTTAGGGAGAGTACATACTAGGGGAATTCCTGTCCTTATGAGACTGGGGCTAGTCAGGTAAAGCAGTTTCTGCCACTTTGGTGGAGTACACAGGAAGGATGCAGCATGGGGCTTCTCTGGCCAAATTTCCTCAGGACCCAGGTAAGTAGCAGCTATAACCAGTCAGAGAAGCATGGACGCAATGAGCAAAAACAATCTTTATTTATTTATTTATTTATTTATTTATTTATTTATTTATTTATCTTACTACTTGACTGTAAGGAGGCTTCCCGAACCTCTGTGAAAGTGCAGGCACCCATAGTTTGGAGTCAGCCTCTTGGGAGTCTTTCAGGAGAAACAAGAAAATGCTCTAAACCGTGGGTGGTTTATGTCAGATCCTGATTTTTTGTTTTTTGGGTTTTTTTTTTTTGCTTTTGTTTTTGTTTTCTTAACTAAAATAAGCTTATTCTACCTTATTCACTAAACAAAGCCCCACCATCACTCCTTAGGGTCTGCATATTTTAAAATCCAATTTTACTATGAAAAGCTGGGATCAGGGTCTTAGGGCCATTCCATGAGGGACACAAGGAACTGTGTAGCGCAGGGTTTCATATGGCTTCTGAACATAGATATCACTCCTAATTTTTAAATGGCTTCTTTTCAAAATTAAAAAATAAAGGTGTGTGCAAAATTCAGCTAGAATCATTGACATGTGCCAACCCCCCTGTTGGAACTGCCTATGGGGTTTTGCCTTAACACAGTCACTGAGTAAGAGTGTAAATAATCTAGAAACACTCATTGCATTTATTGAGATTTGGAGACATGTTCTTAATTGTGCATCTTTTTTAAAATGATTGAAATGAAAAAAATCAATAGTCATATTATGTGGGTGATTTCAGATTTTACCAAGTGGCTTTTCTCTTCTTTCTGGGTTAGTAAGACCACAGGAGAATGTCTCAGCATGCAGTGAGGCCAGAGGTGACCTGGGTGATATCATTACCTATGGCTTGTGGCCACCCTCTGAATGTGAATGGCCCCTCTTTAAAATTTCTTCATAGTGTTTAATCAGTACTTGTGTCTATACCTGACTTAACCAGATAAAAAATTTTGAAATAGTTAAGTGAGACATTCCTTCTGGCCTAAAGCTAGAGGAAAGTGCTATTTTCTAAGGTTCAAAGAGCCATTCATGGGGCCTAGAAGAGCCCCGTGGTACAGGGAACCCTGGGATGAGGAGGTCACAAGCATTAATAACAGTGGTTCTCACTGATGCTCTGGTCCCCAGTTCTTCTTCCAGCATCAGTGCTGATGAAGTAAAATGCTTGGAGACTCCGTTTCCTTCTTGATGAATGTGTTGACTCAAACATTGCGCTTTCCAGAACATTCTCTGTTCCTAGACAAAGTTGGCCCTGCAGCAAGGCCACTCTCCTCAGGTTTTTCCCAGTTCCTCTTCCTGGACATGCTTCTCTCTTCTGGAGGTGCCACAGCTCAAGGCGTGGCTGTCCTGACTGAAAAGGCCACTCTCTAGCCAGCCTCTCCCGCCAGCCACAAGCCACATTTTTGTTGAATCCCCCATGGAGCCCAGGACGTTGACTAAGTTAACACCTGACTTCTCCTCAGTGTTTTGTTGTCCCAGATCCTCTCTTGGAGCTTATGCTGGCATCTGAGTCTTAAGCAGGTTTTTGAAGCATGGACCGGGAGAGTCACCCAGCCCCTGCCTAGATATTCCGGGAGAGGCCCTCTGAGCAAATATTAGTGTTTCTCTCCATTCCCATCAGCCATGTGCCTGTGCTGCATTAATTAGACCATTTCAAGAAATCATCAAACAATAAGCAAGTTCAGGGAAACCCATGATAACAAGCGCTTTCTTTGTGTGTGTGTGTGTCTAAAAACAAACAAACGTGACTTCAATGTTACTATAGAAACATGCTTGTAAGGCTGGGAATCTGTCTCACTATTGAGAGGTCAAGTCAGTTTCTCTTTTAAAAGATACTTTCCTTCTTTTTCAGATATTACTTCAAAGTTCAAGCCAAAAATCCTCATGGATACGGGCCTGTTAGCCCTTCTGTCTCATTTGTTACAGAATCAGGTATGGGGACATTTATCTTTGTTTTGCTTCTTTGAAAAAAAAATAAACAGAATGACATCTATTGGTAGGGTGAAAATTAAAGCAGGAAAATGTTATCTTTCCTGTTGGATCAGTTCAGGTTTCTCTTTATGAAGCAAGCATTTCTCCCCCTTCTATGTTAGGAGAGAGCTGAGGTCAAATTCTAATGAAAGGAAAAGCAAATTTAGTTTTCAATTTAAAGATAGTTTGAACTCATTAGCATAAAATAGTTTCAGTGTTTTCTTTGTGTTTTCTTGATTGTTTGTTTGGCTTTGGCTTTATTGAGACAGAATAGCCCAGGCTGATCTGGAACTGGTTGTCTAACCCAGGCTGGCCTCAGACTCCTGAGTACTGGGGTTACAAGACCACACCTGGTCTTAGTTTTAAAGTTTAAAAGAAACAATATTTTTATTCCAAATAGCTGGAAAACATCCACCTTAGATGACCTGGGAGGCAGATGCTTCTTTGGGTAGCCAAATTTCCATCTATGGTTTCTTTTATGAAGAAGCGGAGATGCCCGTACTAAGTACTTCGTGTTTAACTTCTATTCCAGTGATCCTCAACATTCCTAATGCTGTGACTGTCCCCCATGCTGTGGTGACCCCCAACCAAACAGCTCTTTTTGTTGCCACTTTGTAATTTTGCTGCTGTTTAAACTGTAATGTAAATGTATGTTTTCCAGTGGACTTAGGCGACCTCTGTGAAAGGGTTGTTTTACCCCACAAGTTTTGTTGTTGTTTTGTTTTGTTTTTGCTATTGTTTCATTTTCATCCTTGTTCTGGGGTATTCAAGAAGAGCACCGTGAGCTTTTCCTCCTAAACTGACATCACTACTGCACGCAGAGCAGACAGTGACAGAATGAGCTGTCTACACAAAGGACAAGGGAAAACTGGGTGATGTAATATCCTAAATGTGGAGAAAAAGCTCTGAGATTTTATATGTGTCAAAATGTATTAGGTGTGCACCCTGAAAACCCAGTTTTCTGAGCTGAGGCTGAGTGGCCGTGTAAACATGGACAAATGAAGCCCTGTGTTCACTCCCCAGTGCCGCAAAAATTAAGATACGGAGAGAGTGAGCGATGGAGAGGAGAGAGTGAGCGGCAGAGAGGAGAGAGTGTTGTTTATTCAGTCCGTGCACGGCATTTGGGAAAATCAGTGTGTTGGTGAAATAGCTCAGTGGGCAGAAGGCTGGCCCAGCATGGCAGAGGGCTTGAGCCTCAACACCACCTGAAAAGTGATCCTTTTCTGACACAAAATTTCTCCAAAAACAAGTTTCATATTGTCTGATGTGTTTTTCGCAGTTAAAGCATAAACAGTTTTGAAATATGGAATGTCATAGATTCTGAGCTGTATTTAGCTCTGGCCACTGTCCAGCAGCATCCCCCGGCTATCTGTCCCACTGAGTTCGCATCCTCTAGGACTTGACATAAGTACCCTACAGTCTATAACCCTCTGGCTGGCTTCTCTCCAAATAATCAATTGTTATGTTTGTTTGTTTCTGTTTTGTTGTTGTTGTTGAGGCAGGGTTTCTCTGTGTAGCCTTGTCTGTCCTGGAACTTGTCATGTAGAGCAGGCTGGCCTCAAACTCTCAGAGATCCACCTGCCTCTGTCTCCCCAGTGCTGGGATTACAGGCGTGCACCATGCCCAACTATCAAATAATCAACTTTTGATTCATCCACACACTGTGTACATTAGTCCTTCATTCTCTTTTATTTCTGGTCTGTATTTCATGGTACAGCTATGCCACAATCCTCTCATTTGACCCAGTCAGCTATAATTTTAGTTATTCTCACTGTTCAGTAATTATAAAGAGGCTATAAGTGTTTATACGCAAATGTTTAGATTTGTATTTTAACTTCTCTTGAGTAAACACTGAAGAATGGAAAATATGTGATATTATAGTATGAAGAATATTTTAAGAAATCACCAGACTCTCCTAAATATGAGGCTTAAAAACAAGAGAACTGATTTTATTTTTATAAAGTGTTTACATGATCTATTTTGTTTTGAATATGCATATGTACATGAGAGAATGAGCATATGTGTACATGCATGCCACAGGACACATGTAAAAGTATGTGCGTGCATATGTGCACAGTGAGAGAAAGAGTGTGTGTGTGCGTGCATGTGAGAGAGAGTGTGTATATGTATATTTGTGCATGCTACAGTGTGCATATGATAGTATGTGTGTGCATGTGTGTGTGTGCATACCACAGTGTGCATGTGGAGGTCAAATGACAGCTTTCAAGTGTTGGTAAAACCCAGGTTCTTACTCACTGGGTCATCTCGCTAGCCTGAAGTACTGAATTGATTTGGTAGTACACAACTTCAAAATATTACTTCCAGAAGCTCATAGCTTCTGTGTCAACAATAATGAAGTTGACCTGAGAGTATTTATCAAAAGAAAATGCTTGCAGAGTGAGCTATGAGATACTTTGGTATCTGACAAATAAACCCTATATATTTTCTCTCTGTTCCAATTGGTTAGCTCTTTTAATTGCATCCAGAATGTCAACATTTTCTCAACTGCAATGTGTGTTACAAGGTCAATTATTTCTTTTTCATCCACAGACAATCCTCTGCTTGTTGTGAGGGCCCCAGGTGAGTTTCATGTCTCGAGGATTCTGCTGCTCTGGCTGTGAACGTGAATGAGATGTGAACAGTGAGCGTGAGGTCTGTGATCACTGTCATGACTCACAACCAGAGATGGTGGAACATTTTACACTGGCATGATTCTTTTTCCTGACAACTTTGATTCATCAACCTTCCATTGTCTTTGTGGAATAGAATGACTTGAAAATGCCTTAATAGGACTATAGATGTTGGCATCAGTGAGAAACTATGATGGCCAATCCCTATAAAATAGGTCTTTTGTTTACACGTCCCCATGAGCATTTTAAAGTGATGAAAAGCTGTCAAAATGCAGCAACTGTGCAAGGACATTTTACCTCCCTCACCCATGAACTGAGCAATTTCTTTGTTTAAAGTTCAAGACAGGAATAAAGAGTAACCAAAGGAGCAGGACCCTAGGCTGAGGGACTTGAAGTACTGTGACATGCCCCAAGGGTCAACTATGCTTTTCCTTGAGTCTTACATTGCTCATGAGCTTTGAGAATCCTTTTTTAAAATAACAATATCTTAAATACTCTAGGGTAAAAAGCAGCCTGCCCTTCAGAGAGGGTAGTTAGCTTTTTGTTACCATGAAAAAAAATCTGAGAGAAATGGGGGAGAAGGGTTTATTTTGGCTTATGGTTTCGGAGATTTAGGAGCATGTCACTTGGCTTCCCAGCTTGTAGCCTGAGGTGAGGTATAACATTATGGCTGAGGGACACAAGGAGCAAAGCTGTCTTCGTGGCAGGCTGGCAGGTGAAAGGGAGTGGGGAAGATCCCTTCAAAGCCATTCTCTAGTTACCTATTTCTTTCATGAGGCCCCTCCTTCATTCAGGTGTGAGGTTATGAATGGGTTAACCCATGATGAAGTTTGAATCTTCTTGACCCAATAATCTCTTCACAGCCCATCAGAAGCATGAGACTTTGGGGGACAGTATTTCATCTAACCCATAATGCTCTAATTCTACTCTAGTATTAAAAAAGAAAGGGGAAATACAACATGTGTGTAGATTTACTCAGAGAAGCTAGAGAGGAAGGAAGGCCTGGTGAAAACTCCCGGTTTTCCGACAGTTTGTTTAGAACAACAACCTCTGTAGGCCGCTGTACCTTAGAGCATGTGCTTTGTGTTGTCAAGGTGGTGAGCCCATCTGGATTCCGTTTGCTTTCAAGCATGACCCTGGCTACACCGACTGCCACGGTCGGCAGTATGTGAAGCGGACGTGGTACAAGAAGTTTGTGGGGGTCGTTCTTTGTAACTCACTAAGGTATAAGATCTACCTCAGCGACAACCTCAAAGGTACGACTTGCACTTGCATGGCTGCAGGAAGCTTCTGCCCATTACTGACTTGTAAAGCAGGTGGCTTAGAGCATGGCTAAGGCCTGGGGCTGTGAGGATTCTACTGTAAACCAGTTTTGTAGACTCTGCCTTAGGATTACTAGTTTTATGTATACACAGCTCCTACATTTTGGAAATGAAATCCAAGATCAGCTGGCCTGAACAGTTTTTAATTAATTAATTAATTAATTAATTAATTAATTTCTCACTAGTCTTCCCGCACATCCCCAGCTCTGGAGATTCACCTGCCTCATCTCAATTTTAGATAATTCTCTCTCTCCCTTACTCCCTCTTCCCCCATCTCTGCCAGCTCTTTCTGTCTTTTCCACCCATTTTCTCTCCCTTCAGAATCTCTAGGAGAGAATACAGTCACCTTCAGGATCCCAGTGTGGGGAAACACAGAATTGTAGGTCCTTGAGTTGTGCTTCAGCACCACGGACAGCGCCCTGCAACGGAAGCTATGTGTGCAAATAGGTTCTAATTATCTAGATCTGCCTCGGACTTCTAATCTCTTCTCTATTGTGTTTTTCTTCATTTTTTTTTTTCTGGAAAGCAGAGGACTTTTTTAAAAGGTCCATCATTTACACATCAGAGCTGTCTGTATTGCTCAAAGTCTCCCTACTAAACATATATTAGGTATTTAGTATACAAGAGCTTGCTGGCTTCTCACAACCTTTGCACCATTACAAACATTTTTCAGATATGTAAACCATGGAATGCATAATTTAAGTAATGCTCCCAATTTAAACAGTCCCCAAAGCTTGTTTTAACTCATAAGCCAGCAGTGACACTCTCTAGTAGTCACTGACCTGTGATACTCTCTCACACAGACACATTCTATAGCATTGGAGACAGCTGGGGAAGAGGTGAAGACCATTGTCAGTTTGTGGATTCACACCTGGATGGAAGAACAGGGCCTCAATCTTATATAGAAGCCCTCCCTACCATTCAAGGTAAGGAGAACAAAGCTGCTATTTTAAATTGGGGTAAGTGGGAGAAAACGGCTATAATGAGAAAATGTAGCTCTGCCTTTGGCTTATAGTTTAGGGATTGATGTTGGGAGCACTTTGG
This sequence comes from Pachyuromys duprasi, assembly GCA_028658305.1. NCBI lineage: Eukaryota > Metazoa > Chordata > Mammalia > Rodentia > Muridae > Pachyuromys > Pachyuromys duprasi. The sequence goes on along the minus strand of CM053767.1, from coordinate 45,321,420 downwards.
ATCATAAAGGGTAAAAATAAAAATCAAGGCATTAAAGTACTTCCATCATGTGCTGGCGTTGAGAACTGCTTTGGGAAACTGGAAACATAAGGGGGTGTATAAGACCTCATCCCTGCTTTCAGAAGCAAGCTCTATCACCAGGAAGAGAAAACAACTGTGTGAAAGGTTAATTATAGTGGACACTATGATGTGTAAATAACAACAGCTCCCACCATGTGGTTGTCAGCTTGTCAAGGAATTGGATTCATTGTGACCATATGAGTTCAAGGGAGGCAAACGCTCAAGGCTGCTGAGGAAGGTTGTCGGGACAGGCAGTATGAGCTGAGTCTTGCAATGTGGATGAACATGAACACTGTGCAGTGGGGTCCTTCCAGGGGACCCAGCTTGACCAAAGGGTAAACAGCAGAGGCCTCTGGGCCAAGGCACCAGCTCTTGGATGGTCGCATCATGCAGCAGGAACACAATAGTTGTGGTATGTCGCTGAGGATCCTGGCATTCCATGCAAACCAACAGCAGCTGAAAGTGGCCCAGCATCTTTCTGCCTTGCACTCAGTTCTTGGTGATGTTGTACATTCACGGTGTGATGCGTGCTGATCTGCCAAGTTTCTTACTTGTGGAAAAATATGTGAATGTGTACATGAGTGTCCTGGCTTACTTTCTATTGTGGTGACAAAGTGCCATGACCAAAAGCAACATGGGGATGAAAGGGTGCATTTGGCTTACGCATCCTGATCACAGACCATCATTGAGAAAAACCACAGCAGGAACTCAAGATGGGTGGGGATGTGGAGGCCACATGGAAACAGAGGCCGTGGAGGAATGCTGCTTATTGGCTTGCTCAGTTTGCTTTCTTCTCAAGGGTGGCACCTGTCTGCCCAAGGGTGGCACCTCCTCCAATGAGCTGTGCCCTCCCACATCATCCATTAATAAAGAAAATGTCCACAGGCCAGCCTGATGGAGACTTTTTTCTCAATTGAAGTTCCCTCCACTCAGATGACCCTGGTATGTCTCAAGTTGAAAAAAAGAAAAAACTCTAACAAACCACTTACAAACTTTCAAAGAATTAAAATACATAGGCAGCCAAATATGCATATTTTGAATCTTTCATCTAGAGAACCAAGGGTATTTTTCTGGCAATTTAGATTTATTATAAAGAATTGTTTCCGGGTGAGTGTAAAATCTGGGGAGGTGGGATGTTCAAACCTGCAACGGATGGAACAAAAACTAAAACCCAGAGAAGGGTTTGTGCTATGCTTCTAGTCTGAGACTGTGTGGTGGCTCAGTCACCTGCTCTCTACCACGTCTTTCTATTAGGACTTCGTAGTCATGTCTGTTGAGATTTTTCACCTGATCAGATAAGGTTGCATTATAGAGATAATCAGGTAGTACAATGATTTAAACTGTAACCTCATCTAGCAATGCCTCAGTGAGAACATCTAGGGTCATGTTGGGTCGAATATGTAAGCCGGTTCAGTTCATCGCAAGAAATACACAACATCTGCATAGTCCATGTCTTTCAGCTCTTGCAGTGTCCTGGCTTCTGCTACGGTCCTGTGTTATCTATATTCCTCTGTGTTTCTGTGCCAAGGTTGTGGTATTGACCATGACTGGTTAGTGTGCTCACTGGTAGAGTTGGCAGCTAGCCATTGTTTGAAAAGAGGGAAATAAGGCCAGAAGCAAGAGCAATAGAATTCCCCAAACATTTTGAGGCTACCGGAGCATCCTTCTACTTCAAGAGGTCAGCAACGTGCAGATTTTTTTCTGGAAAGATCTACAGATCTGCTCCAGCTTCTCAGGCTTAATCAAACCTTGGAGCTGAACAGTTCTGGGAAGTTGGAAGCTCTGAACTCTGAGAACAGACGGGAGTGAGTGATATGCAGTTTCCCTAGGTTAGGATGTACTCCTCTGTAAAAGCTCACCAATGGTGGCTGAAATCACATTCTTTTGTAATGAGTGAGAGGAGGACTGGATTATCGCCCATGGAACATGCCTGGAGTAGGCCTGTTTTTATGGTGGCATAGAACTGGCCCAGGGGATTCACGAGTAACACCCAGAAATGTTCACCAGAACATTCTGCCTGAAAGCAGGCTGCAAGGTAAGAAGTTTTCCTGTCAGTGACTTTGAACCATCTTCTTTCCCGCCTCTTTTCCAGGCTACTATCGTCAGTACCGCCAGGAGCCTGTCAGCTTTGGCCACATTGGTTTTGGAACCCCCTACTACTACGTGGGCTGGTACGAGTGTGGAGTCTCCATCCCAGGAAAGTGGTGACCAGAGGATCCACCTGCCGCAAGTTCACCCTCCCAGCCCATTTGACTAACTTGCACTAGGGACTCTGGGCAAAAGAAAGCCGGCATTCCAAGCCTGCTGCCTGGTGTATCAGGAGGCCACAGGGTGGACACAGGGCATTTGGTTCTCTTCCATTGGAATTTGGCCACATTTCTTGGTCTGGACTATAAATACAATTCAGTTTTGCTGAAACTTCACTTCTCTGTGCTTCGTTTGTTTATTTGTAATCACACATTCCAGAGACGTCACCCCTGCAGCGGATCCAGTGTGATTTCCAGACTCTTCCTCAGACACTCCCGGATCTCCAGGGAACAGCGCTGGCATGCTGTGTTTGCCTCACAGAATGCTTTTCTGCTTTTCTCACCTTCAAATCAGCTGAGTTTAAGCCTCACACCTCTTTGTATGAAGTAGAATTGAATTGCCGAATTGAATTACCAAAGGAAGCACATCCTCTTTGAGATTTATCCTAAAAGACTTATCAACCCCTGGGTTAAGTGCTCCAAATTTTATTTGTAAATTCTCAATTTTGATATATATATATATGTGTGTGTGTATATATGTGTATACATATTTACACTCATCAAGAATACTGATTAAACTTGCTAAATGTATATTTGTTCTTTAGATGAATGTGTGTAAGACATTGTGAACAAAGGTCCTGCTTGTTAATATCTTTCTTAGGTGACCAGGGCATAGGTCCTCTACAGAATATAGCTTTGGTTAAAAAGTATGCATGCTTCTTGCAGATGTTGCTGGTCTTGGGCCATGATGGAGGCTTTGATGAGTAACAGCTTTGCCCGCAAGCCAAGTGCCTTCCTCCAGTCTTTTTATATCATGGAGATGACTTTATTACCTTTGTTGAAGGAGGGAGGAAGAGAGACAGACAAAGACAGAAACAGAGGGAGGCTTGTGTGCACATTTGTGTGTGCGCGCAGGTAGACATATGAGGCAGAGATCAGCTCAGACATCATCCCTCAGGAGCTATGCGTCTTAAACAAGACCTTGAGACAAGGTCTTCACTGAGAGCTGGGGTCTACAGGTTCCTCCCCAGTACTTAGCTTCCTATGTGAGTACTGGGTACCTAACTCAGGTCCCACACTTATAAAGAAGTGCTTTCCGGCTGAGTCCTCACAAGCCTCTATGTCTAACATGCTTCCAGATGAATGAATAGTTTCAAAGTGGTTTTAAAGTCATGTCTTTGAAAATTCAATTTCCCTTCTCAACTTCTTGAAACAGAAGCATCTCCCTCCCTTGACTGTTATACAAGAGGGTTTACTGGGACCCTTTGCTACCACTGTTGTAAAAGGTCTGTCCTTCCTCTATGGCTCCAGACAGCCCTGTAAATGAAGGGCTTGTCTTCTTGCATCCAAGAGTCAGCATTAGAGGTGCTGACACAGAGGTGAGGTAGAAGAAAACGCTGCCAGGTCTGAGGGCCATTCCCGACAAACTGCCGAAGGTAGAGCGTAGTGCAGGAGTACAGGACTGTGGTTTTCAGTTCCTGCATGGTGCTGAGGTGAAACCTCGTGTATCTGGAAGTTCTGAAGGTAAATACAAGGACACAGCTGTCTTGACACAACTTTGAGACCAGTCTATGACGTCAGTCCCTTCCTCACGTTCCACTATGACCTTTGCACAATGGCAACAGCAAAGAAGACAGTCCAGGAGAGTGCTAGAACTCCTCAAAGCAGCCTGCAACCCATGGGATGCATGTTGCCAAGGAGCTATAAGTGCCCCTCCCAATGGTGCATTTGCATGTAACACTGTGAAAGCTTTGGGATTTTCTGTAAGTCTAGTATACAGTTCTCAAGTGTAAACTTCGTGGATGGCAAAAATCACAGTCAAAAGGTCATGCACACCCGCTTTAGAGAGACAAGCTGGGGAGGACTCTTTAAGTCGTTTGGAGAGGCCCTTGCACATTAAAGGGAGATTGTTGAAGAAGACCCCTCAGTATCCACACACATCAGCATCCAAATGTGCTTCACAGCGCCAGGTCGAGGGTAACCCAGAAAACGTTTTAGGAAAGTTTATAATCAGGTGTGCTGTCACCGTGGGGGCTGAGATCTGGCATCCTCCTCAGCTCTCAGAAGAAGGCTAGTGATGCTGAGAACCAGGCACGCATGGAGAGACTGTGTCTTGGTGTCTGAAGAGAAACAAGTTTCCTGCTTATTGTGGGACACCACTTGCATTTGAGTTTTTCTTTTGCCTTGACATCACCAGAGCACCTGGGAGTAGAGCTCTTGGCAGCGTTCCAACTTCATCGTGCTTATAGGGGCCTCCTTCAGAAGAGCTCGGCATCAGCACTCAACATCAGCAACACAGGCATCTTCTTCCATGTGAATTATACTTCTTATGTGTCAAAGAACCCAGTGACCTCAAAGAATTCATTCTTATTTTATAGGAATAGTAAAGCTTCTCTTGTTTCCTTCATGCAACCTTTTTTCCAGTCCTTTCTGAGATCTTTTGATTGTACTGTATTCTAGAAAAGTGAAGTTCATTAAAAATAAACATTTGCAATTTTAGATGCAAATTACCATAACCTTCATAAAACAAGCAGCTAAAACCAAAGCCAGAGGAACCAAACAAGAACTGCAGCATGGGCAGTTGATTAGGAACAGTCTCCAGGGTTATCTAACTATGACATAGATGACAGTCAGGCAGACAGGCAGACAGACAGGCAGCCACAGAGATGGCTCAGCAGTTAAGAGGACTTACTGCACTTGCAAAGGACCAAAGTTTGGTTCCCAACAACATATTTGGTGGCTCATAGCTTCTTATAACTCCAGAGCTAGAGGATCTGACAGCCTCTTCTGCCCTACATGGGGACCTGCACACACATGAGCATGCACACACAAAGACACCCACACACATAAAAATTTTAGAAAGAAAGAAAGGAAGGTAGGTAGATAGATGATAGATAGTATCAAGGTCTCGACTAGGCCAGTTGGCTCACATGGTTATGGAAAATGAGAAGTGTCACAACAGTCTGAAAGCTGGAGAGTCTGGTTTGCAGGAGGAACAACTTGTTTTAGAGTTGAAGAGCCTAGAACCAAAGACATCAAAGCTGTCATTCTCAGGCCGAGACCAAAGGCCTGGGATTCTGGCTGAGCCGGAGGTGTACAGAACCCTGGAGTTGCCTCTGCAGAAGAGCATGTCCCGGCTCCGAGAGAAGGGGAGTGTACTGTCTCTCCTCTGTGTGTTTTCCCTGGGGCCCCAGATGACTGAGGGTGGACCTTTCCCCCAGCCCACTGATAACACGTGCCAACTTCCACCGGGAACCCCATCACAGACCATTCCCCTGTGCCTCACTGCTTCTCCACGTGTTCCTCTCTCCAGCCAAGCTGGCGACAAACACAGACCATCAAGGCAGTTCTGTGAGCAGTATTCCATGCAAATCAAATTACAGCACACATCAAATAAGTGTCTGGTGATCATCCTGGAATTTTAAAAGTACAAATTCTGGATGTGACACTTTAGAAAGGCCATTGACAGCAAGGTGACATTGAAGACAGAGGAAGATATGAAAACACGAGACCACATTATAATGACTTCTACCAGATGCTTTGTCTAAAGAAAGGAAACTTGGCCTCCCCAGAAGCCTGTGAGGAAAGAGAACCTGCCGACTCCAGAGGTCAGAGCAGATGCTCATGGAGTTAAAGGAAAACTAAACTGGCTCAGAGTGACAACAGCTTTTACATGACCCCAACCATGAATGAGTGACTGTCTTCATAAAATGGTGAGCTGCCCTTCCCCAGGGGAAACTTAAAACACAAATGAAGAAGCCGATCCCTGGCTTAAGGCCCGCCCCGATGTTTGTGGCCTGTAAATCCAGGATGGTCTCTACACATGTGAAGCGCTGTAAGTGATGCAGATGAGGAAAACAAAACCCAACAGCTTAGGACACACACCACAGATGGTGTGTGAGGCCGGAGAATTTTGTGATCTGGCCCTTTTAGGAAAAGTCTATACAGTCACAAGTTTTCAATGTTTAAAACCCTAATTTAAAAGTGACTCCAGGGAGAGATCTCAGTCAGTAAAGTGCTTGTTGTGATTTGATTGTGATCCCACATAAAACACACACATACACAAAGCCTGAGTATCACAGCGTGTGCTGTTAATCCCAGGCAGAGACATGCAGAACCTGGGGGCTCACTGGACAGCCAGCTTTACAGAAATGGTGATTTTCAGATCGACTGAGAGAGCCTGTCTCGCAGGTAGGAGCCTGGATGATAGCTAAGTTGCTGAAGTGCCTGATGCTTGAGAACGGAGACTTGGGTTGGAATCCTAAGCACTGTCACAGAAAGCAGGGCACATGCCTGTAACCCTAGCTCTGGAGGGCCAACCAGCCTACCTGAATCAAAGAGCCGGTGAGCTTCTGGTTAAGGGAGAGCCCCACACACCCAAAGGTTCACACTCACACAAACAAGAACACCACACGTGGGCAGCACACACGCATACGAAGGTGGGCGGCTCCTAAGAGAGACAATACCCAAGATTTATCTCTGGCCCGCATACATGCACACACACTTATACACACATGAGGCCACATTGCAAAGACTTCCACCAGATGCTTTGCCTAAAGACAAAAAACTGCACCTCCCCAGAAGCCTCTGAGGAAAAAAAAGGGGGGGGGCATGCCAACTCCATGGGCCAGATGTTCATGGCATTACAGGGAAAGAAAACTGGCTTAGAGTGACAATGAATGTTACAAGACCCTGACCGTGAATGCACAAGTGTCTTTGTAAAATGGTGAGCAGCCCTTTCCCAGGGGAAACTTGAAACACTACCAAGGATGCTGATCCCTGGGCATATATCGTGTTCATATATTTGCACATATGCTAACATGCACACACATACACTAGCATATATTATGTCATATATGTGTGTTTTTTGTCTTAAGATGTTTCTTTTCTGACCACCCTCTCCCTGTGCCTTGAGTTCTGTGTTTTGTGTTTGGGTTCTCATTCCCAGGCTTCGCGCTTGGAAGGTGCTTTCCTTGTGTTATGATCTTGGAAGCTATTACGTCTTTTAGGTGGTTTCATGCACATTTAACATAGACATTTATTTGAGATATAATTTTCAGAATTTTCTAAATGTGCTTTGACTTTTCTTTTTCTCTTTTGACCTATTCAAGCCACTTATCTGGGTGAGATGGTGGTAGGGCCGGGAATTTGAGAATATGAGGGGAATGGAGTTAGAGTGGGTTGGCCCCTCTCAGCCTGGAAAACAGCCCTTAGTCATTATGAGTAATTACAGAACAATCCCACTGACAAGTCAGCCTCAGACCTGGAGAAAAAAAAAACCCTCTCTTCTTTTCAATGTTTTCATTGCTATAATTATTTTATTTTACGTGTATGGGTGTTCTGCTTGAACATATGACTGTGTCTTTGGGGGGGGAACTGGCTCCTCTGGAACTGGAGTTACACATGGCGACAATCATGTGGGTACCAGGAATAGAATGTGGGTCCTCTGCAAAAGCGGCCAGTGTATTTAACCAATGAACATTCTCTAGCTCCCAGGCCTGTAACTTCTTTCTTTCTTTCTTTCTTTTCTTTCTTTCTTTCTTTCTTTCTTTCTTTCTTTCTTTCTTTCTTTCTTTCTTTCTTTCTTTCTTTCTTTCCTTCCTTCCTTCCTTCTTTCCTTCCTTCCTTCTTTCTTTATTATTTATACACTATTCTGCCCGCATGTGTGCCTGTAGGTCAGACAAGGGCACCAGATCTCATTATACATGACTATGAGCCACCATGTGGTTGCTGGCAATTGAATTCAGGACCTCTGGAAGAACAGCCAGTGCTCTTACCCTCTGATCCATCTCTCCAACCCTGGACCTGTAACTTCTTATACAGTGTCCCAACCATCTCCTTAAGATGTAACTATTGCCGAATGGTGGTGGTGCATGTCCTTAACACCAGCACTTGGGAGGCACTGAACTATGAGTTCAAGGCCAGCCTGGTCTATGGAGCAAGTTCCTGGATAGTCTGGGCTATACAGAGAAACCCTGTCTCAAGAACCATCCCCCCCCACCCCCGAAAAATTAACTGTTTTGTAGAAACTGGGTTCAGTTCTCAGCACCCATATGTGTCATTTCAGAACTGCCCATAACTTCAGTTCTAGAGGATTTGGCTCTCTTTTCTGGTCTCTGTAGGTACCTGAACATATCTGGTGTCTATAAGCTCACACAGGCACACACCCACACACATAAATAAACAAAATGGATATTTTTAAGGTGTCATGGTTGGATGTTTACTTAGTGTAAAGTACCTTTCTAAACATCTCCCTAGGTCATGCTCCAGTCTCAGATTAGGCTGAGCTCCAGGATGCTGTGGGAAAACAGAGCTCACTTCATCAAGGGTGAGTGAATGACTCACCTAAGAGCAGAGCCGCTATCTCAGGACAGGAGTCGCTGTGTAATGCGCTGCTTGGTCTCCTGGAATGTCCCGGGGCTCTTGCTTCAATAACTCTTGCTCTGTGCATACATGCTCAATTTTCTCCCAGAGACCGGCTTATGTTGGCTGTCTTCTACCCGAATGGCCACTGTTTCCAGTCACTATTAGGGCACACTGTGCCATCCCTAGATTCCATGCCTGTCAGATATTGGGAAACTCAGCTGTTGTTAGCTACCTGCCCAGCTGTCTCAGATTCAGACTCAAGAGTGCAGAATGAGACTCTGACTGGGCATGCTGGTCCAACAAGCTGCTGCTTTGTACTGGTTGTCACTTGCTATAAACTGGCAGCCACGGCCTGACTAGAGAATGGAATGACCATGCCTGGTCTTTCTGGGGGTGGATTTGCAGTGAATGAGAAGTGAAATAAGAAGGTGAGTCACCTCACTAGGACAGTGCTCATTGTAAAATGGCTTTGGATGTGCTGAGAATCTCAGGCTTCACTAAAGGGTTCCAACAGTCCTACTTCATAGAGGAGCTCAAGAAGAAAGTTCGAAAAACATTCCCAAACCCATAATGAAAAGACAGGATAGTTTCACTCCACTTCACTTCACTGCACTTGTGTTTTCAAAGAAATTCTGCCTTTCTCTATTCCTGAGATGCTCCCAAGACAGTCGTCTGGCAGTGAAGGAGACAATCAAAACAATCTTTCTACAACATTCTGTTATTAAGCAAGCAGATAGGATAGGAATAATAATAGGACAGGACAGGACAGGACAGGACAGGACAGGACAAGACAGGACAGGATAGGATAGGATAGGAGAATAGCAGAGCACAGCACAGCACAGCAGAGCGCCCAGAAACCACAGGATGGGTCAGGCAGAGACAGACAGTTTCCACCAGCACATGATCCACTCATCTTTCCTGACCTGGGACACACATGCCTTGTCGATCAAGCCTGTTCTCCCTCTGAATCTGCATTTGGCTTCATCCTCATCATCAACCACAACTGCAGAGCAGTTCTCAGGCAACACCAGGGGCCAAGTTAAAGCTCCGTTATCAACTTAGTTTATCTACCAAAGCATTTACATTACTGCTCAGTAATATCAGTGCAAATGGCTTTTTGTTTTGACTTTTGACAGAAATGAAGCTTCTACCCCCACCCCAAGGACTTCATAGTCAGAATAAAGAATAAAAAGAGGGTGACAGATAATGTGAGTTAAAACAGCATTTTCCACCCAAGGGATTCCTGGTTTTGACTTTTTTTTTCTTCCTGCAGAACCCAATTCTTACTTAGTTAAATTTATTGAGTATTTGTTCAGCCTATACTATCTACTGAGTAATGTCTAACTATAAGTTGGCTTCCCTTGAACAGTTTAATCAAGTTTAGGGGGGAAAGACACCCATGTCCATGTGAGTAAGAAAAAGCCCCACCCCGGAGGCATTTCTTTTGCATGTTTAGAGTTGATTTCCCTGAAGCTGCAGAGCCCTGCAGCTGCAGGAAGGGCCCTGAAAGGCCGTCCCTTCAGTAAACAGCAGAGGTAGGTGCAGGCGTGCCCACCCAATGCCATGCTTTCCACCTAAGAGCACAACCTGCAGGAATAGGATCTGATGCCAACCCAGACAGAAGGGGCCACAGTGGCTGTCACTTGGGGGACCATCAGCACCCCAAGACTGCATCTTCCCCTTCCTGTGTCACTTCCCTCTCTCAGAACCTGGCCTCTTTCTGAGCTACAAGTAAGGTCCAGCACTGTTCCCTCCCTTCTCAGACTGAACGCATGGGGCTCCTGTACTTAGGCACACAATAAAACCTGCATATTCTTTTTCCTGCTGTTTGATTGACTAAAACAATCAAGCCCTCAGAAGAAAAGCATAAACTTCAGACTTCTTTCACAGCTCCTCCCCAATCTGAGAGAGCAAGGTAACTACAGCTCACCCATCCTGTATAGCCTCCTCTTCCTTTCTCCTCGCCCCAGACTGGATGCCAAAGCATGTCCCTCCCTCTCCACCCCCATCACCACCTCAGCGTGCCCGCTTGGCCCTAGGCAAGCCTGGCTTGCATTCCATCCATCCACCCTAACAAGGCCACCCACTATTAATTCCTGGGAGGTTTGGGAAAGCTAAAATCTGGAGGGGTCAGGTAGGGGAATTCAATGCTGGGTATCCAAAGTTTCATGTATGCACTTCCCTGTTGTAATGAGTGTGAGGTTCACCTGGGAATGAAGGTGTAGGTGGGTCCAGTGACAACAATAGTCATTTCCTGGGGCACAGGTCTCCCAGGCTCCAAGGCCGCCTGTAGCGTGACACTGATCCACCAGTGTCTTCACATCTAGAATTTGCCAGGCTTCCTTTTTGTTTAGTGTTTCTCCAACCTGACTTTAATTCAGCAAACACTGGAGGTACCATGCATGCTGGGAGCTTGAGAGATAAATACACCCAGGCAGCACACAGCCCAGTCACTTTATTTGGTAAACTGAACTATAACTGGAAAAGTTTCATTTTTTTTAAATTCTAGAATGGAAAACAAGGATTAAACGTTAGATTTAGAATACTGTTTGTGAACTATAATCTTCTGGTCTAATTCTGTGGGAAGTCCAACTGTTTGACACCTTCTGGATTCCACTTACAATGTTTTGGGGCTGCCTTATGGTATAGGAAATATTTATTTGGTGACTGTGGCTCCTTTCCAGAAAATACTGTTTATCCACCAGGAACACTGCAGTTAAAGAGAAACGAATGTGGTCTGAGAAGCACGGAAATTTGTTCACCAGACTAGAGGGGTTCCTCGGTTTTGCTTTAGCTGTAGTTGGGCTGTTTCTGGGCTAACGTATAACTGAGTTGAAAATATTTTGTGTCCCGGTTCACAGTTCGAAAACAAGAAAGAGAATATCATGCATGTATCTGTCTGTATCTTAATAACTGTCTGCTGAGAAAGTGCTTCCCATGAGCAGGGTCCCTTCTAAGCACAGATGTTTTCTATACCGTTTGGAGACTTATGAGCCATAAATTCATCTTCTTCAGTGAACATTTCTGTAAGTTTTGACAACTGCATGAGATCCTGTGACCACAGCTCACAATAAAGCAATTCTGACTCCCTAACTAATCCCTTCTATCTACCTCCTGCCCGCCAACCACCCATCTAGTTTCTATAATTCATGTTCTTCAGGGCATTGTAGAAGAGATAGAATACACACATGTCCTATATGTTGTTCCAAATTCCAGGAATTTGCTCTTTTTAATGACGAATGAAAAATTTCTATACGTATCCATGCATAGGGTCCTGCTGTATAGACGATATCATTAAGAAAAAATAAAATAAAACAACCCAGCCATGTGCTGGGAGAAAATACATGCTAATCATATTTCTGGCCAAAATTTTATTTCCATACCATGATAAACACGTGCTCAACTGAATGATGAGAGAACATACAGCCAGTTAAAATAAGTGGGTAAAATATTTTTAAGCTTACTATTTTTGTGTGTATATGGGGGTGGGGAGAGGTGTCTGGCATGCCACATTCATGCAGTGACCACTGAAGCCAGAAGAAGGTTCCGGATCCCATGAGACTGAAGTTATAGAAGGTTGTGATCTGCCATGTGGGTGCTGGGAATTGTTGCCAGGTCCTTTAAAAGAGCAGCAAGTGCCTTTGACCATGGAGCCATGTCTGTGGGTCCTAAAATATTTTCAAAACGACATTTCAGTAATGAAGTTTGGATGGCAAATAGGCATATGAGCACATAGAGGGTAAGGTTTTGTATTTTTAAATGTATTGTTCATTTTAATTTTATGCGTATGAGCATTTGCCCGAGTAAACTCATGGGTGGACCAAGATGCACTTTGGTGTTATCATTACTTCTGTTTGTCTTCAGTTCTCTGTTTGGGGTGAATAGATTTGTTCACATCTCCCCAGAAATGGTGTCATATGACAAACTTCCAGGCTCACTGCCAAGCTGTACTTGCGCAAGACAGAGTCAAACCAGCAGTGCGCAAAGGTTTGGGAAGTCGGTGTAAGATTAGAGGCAATTCCCGTGGTTAAGGGAGAGCTAGGACTCGCTGTTGGCCTAGTGGGATACCTCACACAGTTCCTGAGATGGTGGCAACAGGCACAGTGGAAGTGGCCAGCGGAGGCAGCAGATAGAAAGCTTTAACCTGGATGATGTCTTCCCAGAACCCACAAGAACAGCTTTGAATACCCCAGGGCTTTTCCAGCCCAACATTCTGAACTCTTCCACAAAACAGTTCAGAATCCCAGGAGGCAGGTCAGGTTTATCATAGTGGCGGCTACCACCTTGATACCCGTTTCTGTCCTAGTTTCCTTGCAATGATTGTGACAAAATACCTCGATCAAAAGCAACATGAGGAGCTTATGGTAAAGGGCTGCAGCCTTAGGAAAGTCGGCAACCACTGGATTAGTGGGACTGGAGAGGTGGTTCAGCAGTCAAGAGCACTAACTGCTTTTCTAGAGGACCGGGTTCAATGTCTAACACTCACATAGCAGCTCACTCTGCAACTCCAGCTCCAGGGGATCACAACAACTTCCCCAAACGCCTGCTGTACCAGGTGTCAAATCACGGTGGCTCCCTGTGAGAACAGCAGAGCGTTTAGGAATATGTTTTGTATATGGAAAGGGCTCCATTAGTTGCAGAGATTTTTGGTTGAGGCTCAGTTTGTTCTTCAGTTTTCTAGGCTCTGAAGTCCACTCACAGGCTTACTTGTAGGTGTGCTTTACCTTCCATGTCTTGCTCATCACAGCGGCAGACATACATTCTAACACTACTATGGGCTCGTGAATCACGCAGAAGCTTTGCTCACAGGTTTGTATGTATTAAACCTCAACGTGTTTGCACTGCCCCTGTTCCTCCATGTTGAATGGCATCCAAATGCCAATGGAAATTTGCAGCTATGTTGACAGCCATCTGCGGTGGATTGACTTAAGTCCTGTTCAGCTTTATTCAGTCCAGCTGTTTCTTGGGGTGAGGAGCAGCTGTGTGGAGGTGATGGTTCATGCTTGTCATCCCAGCATTTAGGAAGCAGAGGCAGAAATATTGCTGTGAACTTGAGGCCAGCTGGAGCTACATAGTACAACCAGAGTTACACAGAGAGAAATTCTGTCTCAACAGAACAAAATGGCCAAACTCACACTTTTTTGAATGTGGGAATAACAGGAATTCAGTCTGAAATTCTAACCTCACCAATTATTTTGGTCAGTCTGGCCAATGAGAATGGTCTTCAGCTTACAAGTGATCCATATATAGAGTTCTTTGTCCCTAGTTTCGGCTATGACAACCTACACAAACAAACGTGTCCATCCATTTCCCCTGAAAGGCTACATATACCTGCTAAGATTTCCAAGCATATGAACAGATGTCACTCATACAAAGTCTTTAAACTCTGATTTCATGTTATAATATTCCCTAAAAATTTTGACCTATTGGCCGAAATAAAACTTATGTATTTAAGATAGGAATTACAAGCCTTTCTCAGCATCTATGTTGAAAAGCTGTGTAAGTTGTCAGGTGGCTTGAGGGTGCCCATTCCTGAGTGAGGCCTGCTTGCACAACCTTTTGGCACACAGTGGAAGCAGCACACAGTGAGGTCTGAGCACTCCAGTTGCTGTTTTTGGCATGCTCGTGCAATGGCTCTTGCTTATGGGCACCTGTAAAAGCTACTATAGAACATGTGGGCCGAGCTGACATGATTATTCCTGTAACACTGTGCACAGTCTGCACGGTAAGCCAGAATGTGGAAAGACCTGCTTCAAAAAGAAATTTTGAAGAGGTCAGTCTCTGGTTAATGCTAATTAATAAACAAAACCTGTTAGCAAAGTCAAAATGTAATTGAAGTGTCCGTTTTTACATTTACCAGGAGATGAGAAGAACATTCATTAAACACACCAAGCTCCCCCAAAGCCCCCACATCATCCCTCATGCCTGCCCTGCAAATCAGGTGCCACAACATATCAACAGGAGCGCTAGACAGCGTGTGGCTCCTCCAAACTCAGGCATCGTGAGGAAAACAACAACTCCCATCAGCTCCTGTCTTTTCTCTTCTGGAACGAGGAAAAATTCAGATCTGGCAGCCCTGAGAGTCTTTTTAGCAACATTGCAGGACCACAGGTATTTAAGAGTTAAAAACGAAACAAAACACAGGAGTCCTTACCTCTGAGATGCTGACATTCTCTTTGGGCTGTAAATAATGACATGTATCTGCCCAGAGGATGAGGGATGACCCATCTGACCTTTGCAGGAAGGCCCACGGTGTCCAGAGCTCTCCTTTGCAATGAACATTCACATCTTCATCAGTGAACGGACACAGTGATAAAGTTCCCAATGTCCTGATTCTCCTGGCCATCAGAAGCCAGCTGTGCTATCTCCAGCGTGGTCGGCTAGTGTCCACGGAAGCATCCCAGTTACAGCAGGTCCTTCAGTGCCCTGGCTTCAAGGTGGCCTCAAAGAATGGATCTGCTGTCAGGTGTGTGTGTACATGTGTGAGTGCGTGTGTGTGTGTGTGTGTGTGTGTGCAGCAGAAGCGTACATTCTGCTGTGGTTCCCCTGTTACTTAGAAATTCTTTGGTACCACAAGTTCACTGCACCATCTTGGCTGACTACAGATGCTTAAGCTCATCCAGAATCCACGTCCCTAATTTAGGTAACGCTTTCCAAAGAGAACCATGAGCATTCTCCACCTGCATCTGATATGGTTGACGTTCCTCTATCCCCCAGCTCTAGGAGGAGATGTGTGAAAAGAGACAGGCACATAACAGAATCCATCCATTTGGGATTCAGGATGCCGGTAATTACAGGGCTGCCAATAAGCACCTAGCCACAATGCATAAAGAAGTGCTGGAAAGATGTGCATCTGATACTTTGTATGGTCATCTCCCAGTAACTGGAAGACACCTAAGCTTACACATAATAAAACATAGTTCATTGCATGAATGAGAACAGGATCCAGAACACGTAAGCTGAGCTCCTGGGTCCAGCCTATCCTGGGACAGCACACCACATAGCATCACAACTAACTGAGTACCCAGGAGCTTTTGTGTCTAAGTCAGTTGCAACTGGGCTTTTGAAGCTTAAACCTGAAATAATCCTGAGAAAACTCTTAGAGAAAACATGAGTGGTGGGAGAATTCACAAGCCCGCTCATTTCTTAGATGTTGCTTATGACAGTTCAGTAAGAGGTGACATGGGGCAGACAGGGTAGGCAGAGTAAATGACTCTAGAGTGTGGGGCCCTGTGTTGGGGTCTCCTCATTCTTTAAGACAAGACAGACAAGGATGGATGTCTTTTAATTATACTGGGCTTTTAGAGTGTTCTGTCCCTGGGCCACATGAGTCTCCGGATTTATAAATTTTATGTTTGTTTGTAGAGCCCAATGTTCATGGCTGCTTGAAGTGGAATGCTTTCTTCCTCCTCACCTTAGTTCCTCTGCTTGGAACTTTTATTTCAACTTGAGAAGCTTTCAAACCTGGCTACCAACATCGTTTTTTTAATCCAGTATTAATATTACTAGGAAAACGCTGAAACACTCCTGGGAAGTGACTCATAAGAGACTAAAATGTCCAAGTTTTTAGTATAATTTTGTTCTTAACAAACCAAATGACAAACAATTTTTTTCCAGAAACCCCTTTTAGAAAGCGTGAAAGTTGTATTTCACAGTGAAATCTGAGTTGAACAAAGCTCTTTTGTTCGTGTTTGCTTTGATTGGTTTACAGAACTTTGGCCAAATTTTTCAGTCTTATGGCTGACAATGATTTACTCAGGCACTAATTACCTCAGAGACTTGGCATGGAGCTGGCTGGAGGGGCTCTGCTCATGACTGGGCTGGAGAAACTATGGCTGTTGTTTCTATGTTGCCTTCTTTGTTTTGAAGCCCTGAACACAGAGCACTTGCTGTCCTAGTCACTGCGCTGTCTCTGCGACAAGACACCATGGCCAAGGCAACACAGAACAAAGAGTTTATTTGGCTTCAGTCCAGAGGAAGAGCGCACGAGTATCATGGCAGGGAACATGTCAGCAGACAGGCAAGTGTGGTGGTGGAGCAAACTGAGAGCTTAAATCGTTAACTACAGGTAAGAGGCAGAGAGAGAGAAAGAGAAGCCAAGAATGGCATGGCCTCCCAGTGACACACCTCCTCCAACAAGGCCACTCCTCCTAATCCTTTCCAAACAGTTTTTACTACCCGGGGACCAAATATTCAAATACAGGAGCCTGTGGGGATCATTCTCTCTCAAACCACCACGCTTACACAGTCAGCAGATGTGTGATCAAATAAGTACTAATACAACTAGCCTAAATTGTCCTTGAGATCTTGTAAGGTTTTTTTTTTTTGAAAATTATTATCACTTGAAGTTCATTTCATAGAACCAGAAGCATCTCTGAAGAAGAGAAGACTAAGCAATGGGCTAGGAGAACCTCATGGGCAGGTGGTGACAACGAGCAGTTGACAGGTAGAGGGACAATGGCCACAGACAGTCAAAGAGGCTGTTGGAAAGTTTTGCCAGAGCCGAGGAGGAAGCTAGTAGCAAAAGGTATCTGAGAAAAAGGTGGAAAATCTTTTCAGTTCAATGGAGTCTTGGATGTCAGGAAGGTTTTAGGAAAGGAGCTGAGCAAGATGCTCATAAATTGTGTCTTGGTGGAACCAATCTCTTTGTGACCTGAGTATTGTCCACAGCTCCCTGTCCTGTTAGGATTCAGCGGCTCCAGGTGGAAGACAGTGAAGAAACCACTGCAAAGTCACAGCACGTGTGAATCAAAAAGAAGCCCGTCTTCCCCCATAGCGTTGGGGCTTTTTCATTGTAATCAGCATGTTTTGCTATCAGATTAACTGTCTGGTGTCTAAAGGCCTCATTCCGTGGTCAGCTTGAATTCCTGTTCCCAGCCAGGGTCTAGACTCAGTGGAAATGAATATTTGCTGGCTGGATAAATGGAAGATTCCAACTCTCTGATTTGCCAGTGAGGATCGCAAAGGGTCATCCCACACTGACACTTATGCTTAATACATGAATGATTAGCATCCAGTGTGTTCATTAGGCTTGTTGCTGTTGCTTGTTTGTTTGGTCAACTTGACACAAGCTAGGGTCATCTATGAAGAGGGTACCTCAATTGAGGAGATACCTTCATCAGACTGTGCTGTAGGCAACTCTGTGGGAACATCTTGGTGTTTGCAAAGGACCAGGCCACTGTGGGCAGGCCTGGAGGTTCTGAGTTGTCTAAGGAAGTAGGCTGAGCAAGCCGTGCTGAGCAAGGCAGTAGAGAGCGTCCTTTGTGGCTCTGTTTGAGTTCATGCTTCCAAGCTTCTGCCTTGACCTCCCTCAATGGTGGATTGTAATCTGGGAGTTGTAAGATTAAACAGACCCTTTCCCCTGAAGTTGCTTCTGGTTGTGGCATAATCACAGTGATGCAAAGTACACTAAGGCTCTAGGTTTATATCTCAGCAGATGGGTTGAGTGCCATTCCGGAGAGGCCTTAATGGTTTTAGAAGCGTAGCTTAAACTTTGTAGAGTGTCTTTGAATTGGGGTCAAAGTACGCATGGTGAAGGAACACTGACTGTCACCACAGGTGTGGGATGGGAAGACAGAAGCCATGCACACACTGGAAGGCAGACCACACACCAAGGCTCAGGTTCTCCCATTCTCCCTCCCACATGCAAGATGGACTGGGACGGTGGACAGCCATGTAGAATTCAGAGACAGAGGGGAGGAATCCAAATACTCAAAGCTCCCTTTGTGCCGCCAATGGAACAGAGATGTGTAGACCGTTTTCCCTTCATATAAGGGGATGAGACCTACATGTACTATGTATAAGTAATTCCTTCCCGAGATCTGGACTTGGTGTTCGTGCTGGAGAAGTGGAGAACCAGCACAATGCGCTCGGAAGTAGACACCTAAAAGGCTTAGCCTCCTACTGCTGCACGCTAGGTGGCCAGGGAAGGGTCCCTTAGCTACTGGGTGCTGTCCTGGCCAAGACAAGGAGAATGGTGTCAAACAGCAGTCCCAGTCTTCCCTTTATCAGTGGCCTCTCCTTATCCTCTCTTCCAGAGAGTTGGGGAAGGGCTGTTTCTTCAGTCAGCCAGCCAGGCCCTGCCTCCTCTGAACTTCTCCACTTAATGCTGAGATCAGGAAGTTAGAAGCAGAGCTAGGAGCAAAATTCTAAAAATAGAGAAGGCTAGTTTTTCCAAAAATGGAGCTGGAGAGGTGGCTCAGAAGTCAGGAACTCATGCTGCTCTTGCAGAGGACCCATCTTCAGTTCCCAGCATCCAAAAAGAGGGACTCACAACTGCTGGTCAGGTCAGGTACATGGGATATGATGCCCTCTTCTGGCTTCTGCAGGCACTGCACACACATGCAAACACATACACACTGCCCTCTTTTGGCTACTGCAGGCACTGCACATACATGCAAACACTTAAAATATAAAAAAGTAAATATCTCAAGTAAAAGTTCAGTTATAAGACACAGCATTATGGAGCAATTTCAGATAGTCCCAGTACTTTAGAATCTCTATGGATCTACTTTCTGTCAGTAATTCTATTCATTCCCACTTCTAATCTCCTTTCAGAAATATTGGAAAAATATTGGAAAAAAATTTCCCTGCCGGGCTGGAGAGATGGCTCAGAGGTTAAGAGCACTGGCTGATTTTTCTTCCAAAAGTCCTGAGTTCAATTCCCAGCAACCACATGGTGGCTCACAACCATCTATAATGAGATTTGGTGGGCAGACACATATGTGAGCAGAATGCTGTATAATTAATAAAATAAACCTAAAAAAAATTTCCCTGCCATCTTCATTCCCATTTTTCATGATGAATGATAAGTCAGCAGCTGCCAACAGCACAATAGAAAACCTTATTTAATCTGTTTAGATTTGATTTTGTTACATGCTATATGTTTTGATATCCTAAAGACAAAATTTTGTTTTGGAAACTGTGTCTCAATTCTAAAAGTATGTTTTTGGGAAACAATCTCAGATTCAGTCTGGAATAAATTTTTATTTTAAACTATTGATGAAAAATTTTTGGCTTCTGAGCAGGCATGCATTCTCTGCTGAGTATTTACTTGAATGTTCTTGCGTAAGTCAACACAATTACAATTCTCTGTTTACTTCAACTCAGCTATAAGCTATTATACTATTAATAGTTGTTGGAATGTAGACAAGCAATCTGCTAGGCATTTCAGGCATGATTCCTAACTTTGAAAACTAGCAACCTGATTGAGGAAAAAAAAATACAGCAATTCTAAGGTAATTTGTGAGCCAACTATAGTACTTCGGAAAAGCCAGGGATGAGGGTGAGGCTACCATACCGTAATCCCTTCCCACACCACTGCAGACATGACTAATCAATGCTGTGTGATCTCTGTGGCCAGGGTGGTCCTGGAATCTTTTCATCAGTCATTGCCAATCGATCAAGATCAGCATGCTAACTAAGCCTCATATCCACCTCTGGGGTAGATTGCATAACTTCTCAGAGGGCTTCCAAGTTGAAGAATTCTGTTTGGGTCTATGCCTGCAGGCTTTATGCTTAAGAAACTAAAGTAGCTTAGTTATTACAAGATCTGTTAGTTGAGAATAAATTCAAGCCACACGAACTTTCAGTGAATTTTTTTTTTCAGTCAACTTTCAGCATGAATTCATGTAATACTGTGAAGAAGCATTTTGGGGGGTTAATCAGAAAGTCCTGAACTCTGAAATTTAGATAGCTCTGTAAACTGAAGAGACCCAGAAGAATTAGTTTTCACTGTATTCTGCCACGAATTAATGATGTGCTCTTGGTCAGTAACCAACTTCATTGGGAATTTGAACTTCATCATGAGGATAGGGAGGGAGAGTAACATTTTACTAACATCTTTTCTATAATAATCCAAATCAGCACACTGATATCAACAACGGATTCGGTGGTTGGAGTCTTACCCTGTATCCCTATCTCAGACTTGTGGAAACTCCTGGAGTACCTGCAAAGATCATTTGTGACCCAAGGACCAAACCTGGAAACTCCCAACATGAGAGACACACAAATCGGCTGCTCCCGACTCAATGCTTGTGCTAGGCTCTGCTAAAACAAGATTCTGGGGCAGGGCGCAGCTCAGTGTTGGATCTTACTGTGGAGGAAGCCCAGCACTGCTGAAACAGAATAAAACAATAACACCATACACTGGAAATGACTTCTCTTGGGGAAATTTCAAGCAGAGAAAGTGAGGGTGCTTTGTCACGCTGAAGGCAGCTCACTTCCTACCCTCTCCTGTTTTGGGAACTTCTGTGCAGCCCTCATGATTATTTTCACATTACTTTGTTCTCACTAGCATGGGACAGTGTGGGGTCACTTCTGTATATATCCAATGAAGAATGAATAAACTTCTGATGGGTTCGGAGGCCAGATTTATAACTTCAGTCTGTTTTTAGTGTTTTGACATTTTCTTCCAACACCAGCTCAGTAACACATTGAGAGCTTTTCAAGGCCCGAGTTTTTTGTTGCTGCCATGAGAATGGTTCATAAGAACCGGCACTTCAGTGAGATTCCAGCCCATGCTGCTTACTGTTTGGCTAGTACACGTTTTAAGCTGGTGCCCGTAGAGGCGAAGAGCCTTTTGATCACCGAGAAGCGTAGGGATTGTGGCAGATGCCTGTCAGTTCGGCCTTGTATTGGGTCTGGAGCCATGTGTGCTGGGCTGTGTCCTCACCTAGACAGCCTAGGGTTCGTGGCTGCTCGAGTTATAAAAGGGTAAAAGGCAAGTGAAATCATTTAACACATTCCTGGTTTGTGATGGCTCATTCCTGAGTAACTAAATGGAGCTCTGGAAAGACCACTCTGTGATCAATGTTCATAATGAGTTTTCTGAGCCCAAGGGTGTGGAAGATGCTGCATCAGCTGAGGATGATCTAGGCTATATCACGGTACTGGTAAGAAGCAAAAGGATGTCATGGATAAATAGACCTGTACAAGGTCCAGCAACGCTTGAAGCCATTCTCGCCAACTTTAACCCAAGCCACAGCCATTGAATAGAAGTATTAATATTCCTTTATGGTGGAAGAGTTTTTTAAATGAGAAATGTGGAAGAGAACCAGAACTCATACCCCCTAGGCTCTGGGGAGGTGTGGGGGAGGGTCCTGGAGCATTTGCATTTTCTTGTTTGATTCACAGTGACATTTCACATTTGCCTGGCTTGTAGACCTGTGTCTTAAATGACTATGTCCACCCACCGCGCATGAACCGGCCTGCCCTCCCTCAGTCTTTTCCTTGAGCCTGCATATAGGAAACATGCCTTCCTGAGCCATCTTGGCCCTGTACTGGAGAGACTGCAAGAGGGTCCTAGAGACCAGCACGTGTTCCTTGCTGCTCCTGCTTCTGGGCCCCCACTTGTCCTGAAGAGCTTCACAAGAACCCTGCTTCTCTCTGAGTCCTTCCCTGCCTTTATGGTACCAGGAGCATTGCTGATTCCATTTATTCCCATGATAATTCTTCTGTCTTCCCCTCAGAACCAAAGCTGCGAGCTGGGACATTGGCATTCTCTCTTGCCGTTGAATGCCAGGTCTTTGCACAGATGCTCAATGTGACAGAACTGAGTAGTATCGGTTGAATGAACAGCTGAATGGACAGAGAGGTGAATGGATAACCAAAGGTCAAGGGGTGATCATCACGATTGGAAGATGCTGCCGGAGCTGACAGTCCTTATTTGCTGCTAACGGCATAGCCCTTACTGTGTGTTCTAGTTAACTTTCTGTTGCTGTAATACACACCAGGACTAAAAACAACCTGGGGAGGAAAGGATTTATTTGGCTTACGAACCGACAGTCCATTATCAAGGGAAGCCAGCACAGGTGCTCAAGGCAGGAACCTGGAGGGGAGAACAGCAGCAGAGACCATGGTGGGGAGGGGGGGGGAAGATGCTGCTTGCTTTCTTACTGCCAGGCTCACATTTAGCTAACTCTCTTATTTTTATCCCAAGATCACCTGCCTAGGGGTGGTGTGCTGGACACCCTTCCATATCAATCAGCAATCAAGAAACTGTCACGCCAACATGCCCACAAGCCAATCTGATGGAGGCAGTTCCTTAACCCCTCTTCCCAAGTTGGCTACCAAGGTCAGCCATCACCCTAAGGGATACATACTGTTATGGTGATGGAAGGGAGTAGAGAAAGAGGAATAAGAATGGACTTTGCAGTGTGCAGGAGGCCATCAATCACAGAGAATTTTGTCAAGGTTAAGTGTCCTTAGCAGGAATCATTTGCCAGTTCAAGTGAGCCACTGACGTCATTAGGAGATGGACATTTCCCACCTGAGATGCAAGATTTCTTATCTTATTGAAGGTCTTGAAGTAGAAAATGGCTACCGAGGAATCCTTGGGATGGTAACAGTTTTATAACATGGCCTTGGCCCACTAAGTACCACTTAGGATGGCGGGTTACTCACTGCAGCCTGTCCTGAACTATGCTCACACTACGCCATAGCTTTGGGGTGGTTAAAACGTCAGTTGGGCTGGCTATTTTACATAGTTTAGAGGTCTAGACTCAGCCATTGGTCAGAAGAGGCCCTTCGTTCACTTCTTTGCTATGCTGTACACAAATAACGTAATCATGAAGTGCTGGAAATGACGTAGCAGGCGGCCCTGGGCTAAGAAGCTAAGAAGCTGGCTGGAATGAGGAGAAACAGGTAGTGGCTGAGTTGTATGATGGGAAAGAGCCCATATTTCTTTTAGATTATCTGAGAGATCGGGAAGCTGAGACACATCTAGACTTGCAGCTAAACATTGAGAGCAAGCTCCAATAAATTCAGTTGGCACCTAAGAAGCAGCATGAGTCGTGTGACCAGATCTGAAGCAAACCCATCTCCAGAATTTTCACAAGCTTCAGTGAACATGAGCCATCCCAGAGGTCAACCCAAGTTTAAAGACAGCCATGCCATGTGCCACAGGCATCTAACGAGCGACATCATCAGCGACAGCATCACCACTCTTGGCTGAATTCCAGAAAGCAGAAAGAGAACAGTTGGCCTTTGTCCAAATACAGATACTAGATGTGGAACAGTTGGTTCCACTCAGGACTCAACAGCTGCTTCCTGAATGCCCACTGAGGAGCAGGAACTGTGCCTCAAACTTAAAGAAAAACACAGCTTTGCACTTATCCCTTGAGCTTTGAGACCATGAAGTGATTCTCTACTAAACAAATCTGTCCCCCAAGAACATCTGACAATCACTCCAGCTGTCATTTCTGGGGAAGAACAAGCAAAGTGCATGTAGCCAGCAGAGGCTGAGAGGAATGCTAAATGCCTTGCCAACCTAGGACAACTTCCCCAGCAAAGAAATCTCTAGCCCGATAGATCAGTAGTATAGAGACCAAAAAAATGGAATCCACACGCAAACATTTGAGTCCAATCAAGTGTTAGGAGCTACAGTATCAGACTTCCCAAGATACCCTTGTGTTTCTGTGAGACACACCATCAGCTCTGTTGAGATAGACTCCAGAAGGCAAAGAGAAAGAAAGGAGCCTAGGGAGGGCCTGAAGGAAGAGAAGGTTAATTACTCTGACAGATGAGGTAAGAATGGCAGACTCCTCCCAAAAGGGGCAGCTATGTAAGCCAAGGCCAGGGTGTGGGATGCTGCAGGCTTGGAGGCCTTGAGAAGTTGTCTCATCTTTAGCATGTGGCTCTATTCAGTTACAAAACCCATCCTTTGACATAACCACATAGGACGACAATTATACATCAGCCTTGCCCACAAAGAGGTCACACTGTAGAAGATCCATCATACCTCTAGATCAAGACAGTCTCTCTAGTCAAGGTCCTGTTTGAGTATATAATTGAGAAGATGTCAGTTAGAGTCATTCTCAGCGTCGGCTCTAAAGCGTATTCTATAGTCACCATGTCTGAGTCACCTTGAAGGGTTCAGACCAAGGGAAAAAAAATCAATTCAGCCCTGAGAGCTCAGAGGTTCTACCTGAGAAGTACAGCAGAGTTAAAATCCTACATGGCATCTTTTGTTTTCAAGAGAAGCCTAAGGAGAAGAAGAGCCTGTGCTCAAGGGATTCAGCAGAACGCCTCGCCCTTTCATGCAAGCCTGTCCCTTCGCTACCAATATTTTCTTACTCTAGTTCTGTCACTCAGGAGTGAGCTCAGCCGTGGGGGATTCAGCGTTAACAGAGGGTCGGTGTTTGAGAACATAGGATAAAATGCACTAAGAGTTACTTAAAATTCTAGTTGGTGTGCCAAACAGATTTTCCTGAAACCCTGGTGTTCTAACCTCCTCCTATGGCCTGAGATAGAGTTACAAGAACATAATGTGCTTGGTAAATGATCAAACCATTAAAAACAACATGAGAGCGTCCGGCCTTCTCCGGCGAAGCTGGGTTCTTGTCAGAGCCCAGTTCATTTTGCAGAAATGCTGATGTGCAATTTTGCAAAGTCCTATAAAGTTGTGGTGAGAAAAGGGAAATTTACATTGGATGTCTTCCACTCGTCAGCTGAGTTTCCATTACTCTGCTTGCTGGACTCTCTAGACATCTGCTGGATGACCGTGGCATGGCAAGAAGCAAGCATGAAAGTCACATCCAAGTATACAAGGCTGCCTCCAGTGACTACCAGGAAGGTGAGCTTGAGAGAGAAGGGGCTGTGACATCCGTGTGACATGACGGCCCTGAACCACTGGATGAACCTGCAGAAGAGATGACAGATGGTAGGTGTAATGGTGGAGGCTGCTCCTGCAGTGAGTTGAGCAGAAAACAAATCCACCTAAGGGCAGGAATGGCCAGCCACTGAGAACCACAGGACCTCAGAATGTTTACATGGTAGTGCTCCCAGAGGTCTCCCTAAGAGAGGAAACACTTATCCCCTGATGTCGTGATGTGCTTGCCCCTGGAGCCTGGCCATGACCCTGAAAGGATGCTTATGCAACACTGGAAACTGTGTCCCGTGATGAGGAAACACTGGGCTGTTATCTTCTAAACCATTGCCTCACTGTTTCTTAACAATAACAATTAGCATCATTTTTAGTTTACTGCCCATGTTCTGAGAAGAAAAGGAGTGAGAGAGAGAGAGAGAGAGAGAGAGACAGGCTCTTGGGCTGCTCTTCCAGCTTGGTGATGCTCTGGGAAGATATGCCCACATAATACTGCAGAGTTCTGGTTTCAGGACTAAACTATCAGAAAGCCTTTCCCTTGCTCCCCCACATACTTGTAACACTCTCGTAATCTGCCCTGGGGTACCTTTCTGTCATGTTTTTGAGGACACTGCATGTACCAGGATGGCCCTTGCTGAGACCCTTCCCATCCTGAATTCTCTAATCCCTGGGTCCCTGCAGGTGCTGGAAACACAGTCTGAAATTCATGCTGAGCATTCAGGGAGAGGACAGAAGTCACTCGTGACCGGTGAATCAAGCAGCCGGCTGTCAGCCTTGTGCACATGAGTGACTGGGTGTCTCTGTGTTTGTTTGTGTGTAAGTGGTGTGGTGTCTAGGTGGAGTCTGGGCAAGGCTGATAGCCATTGTGTCACAGTCAGCTGAGGATCAAATCATAGCAAATCCTGGGAAGCCGCTGCAGCAGAGCAGGGAGCAGAGTGCATAAAGCTGTCGAATCCCTCAGGGGGCTATGGATGCAGGGTGAAGGCCGAGCCCTGTACGTTCATGTTCCGCCCATGCTCAGGGCTAAGTGGAGCATCCTTTGACTCTCACACTAACACCTACCTCCCCTACAACCAGGGAAAGCACACACTGGAAAAAGCACTCTAAAAGTGAGGGCAGAGATGAGAAGTTGTCGACTATATTCGTAGCTGCTTTATTCGTAATAGCCAGAACTTGGAAACAACTCAGATGTCCCTCAGTTGAGGAATGGATACAGAAATTGTGGTACTTTTACACAATGGAATACTACTCAGCAATTAAGAAGGAGGAAATCATGAAATTTGCAGGCAAATGGTGGGACCTGGAAGCAATCATCCTGAGTGAGGTATCCCAAAAGCAGAAAGACACACATGGTATATACTCACTCATATAGACCTATAAGATAGGATAAACATACTGAAATTTATACACCTAAAGAAGATAAACAAGAAAGAGGACCTGGGGTAAGAGGATTGATCCTCACTTAGAAAGACAAATGGGATGGACATTGGATTTAGCAGAAAACAAGTAGCAGGACAAGAGCCTACCACAGAGGGCCTCAGAAAGACTCTTCCTAGCAGGGTATAAAAGCAAAGATTAAGACACATAACCAACCCATTGGCAGAGTGCAGGGAATCATATGAAAGAAGGGAAGTAAGTATGACCTGGAGAGGACAGGAGCTCCACAAGGACCAAATATATCAGGGCACAGGGGTCTTTTATGAGACTGTCTCTCCAACCAAGGACCATGTATGGATATAACCTAGAACCACTGCTTGTATATAGCAAATGATAGCTCAATATCCAAGTGGGTACACTAGTAAGGGGAACAGGGACTATTTCAGACATGAACTCAATGGCTGGCTCTTCGACAACCCTCCCCCAAACCCCCCGAGGGAGGAGCAGCCTTGCTAGGCCACAGAAGAGGACATTGCAGCCAGTCCTGAAGAGACCTGATAAGCTAGAGTTAGATGGAAGGGGAGGAGGTCCTCCCTTATCAGTGGACTTGGAAGGGGGCAGGGAGGAGATGACGGAGGGATGGGGGGGTAGGGAGGGAATGCGGGAGGGGGCTACGGCTGGGATACAAAGTACATAACCTGTGATTAATATAAAATAAAAATGTTTTTTAAAACTCTGAAAGGCAGAATGAGTCTGGAAGGAAGCTCTGGGATTTAGGGAGTGATGTCTAAACTTTGGGAAGATTCCAGAAGCTAGGATCTTTTAGACTATACAGCACCAGCCCACTCATGCACAATGTTATAGTATATAGGAAATTAGCTAGGCCACATGGCCAGTTCTGATTGCACAGAACAAAATTTCATTTTTCACAGAAGTTACTTGATTTATAAGGCACCAGCTGTTAGTGGCAGAGCAAGGCTCTAGAACCTGTGTCTCTTGACCATCTATAGAGCTTATCATCACCCTCTGCTCTTGGCTACTAGTCTTCCAAACTACATCAGATTGACCTGAGCAACCTTCCAGCAGTTTCCACCAGCCTCAGCCCTGGGCATGATACATCCCTCCCCCATAGGTGTGTTATTATGGTTTTGTAAACTCATATGTTCAGATTCCTGTAACATGTTTTTGTATTTAAATATGAACTGCTGAGCAAGAGAGTAAAAAAAAATAACATTTTTAATTGGTCAAACCCATATGATAGTAGAAATTCACATGCAGAAATATATCAGTGGCATGGTCTATAAAAGGGATAATATTGGGGGAAATGAGTTTCTCCTAGAAAGAAAACTGATGTTTGTAGTTGGTCCAAAGCCCTAGTTGTTAGCTATTAACAGTCAAAGAAAACCTGATTTCGTGTTGCTCGATGCATAAGGGTTCGGGGTCAGGTGCTATGGGGTCAACATCAACCAAGATGATATAATGAAAGTTAAAGCCTTCACTTCAGAATCTTTCTTTTAAGTTTCAACTCAACCAAGTTGGCCAATAATTACAGAAAAGGTAACTTCGGGGGATCCAAGATGGCTGCCACGAGAGAACACTGTGTCTGAGGAGTAGGAGAGCAGAAACAACGCAGCGACCAGGAGACTGAACTCTGGGACTTAAAACGCCAGCATTGTGAGTGCCAGAAATCGGTGAAAGAACTCACCCAACAAAAATCAGGACACCATGGCCCCACCAGAAACACC
>CM053767.1:45260178-45292523 GCA_028658305.1 Pachyuromys duprasi | reverse complement strand
GTGGGAGGGTAGGAGGGAATGGGGGAGGGGGCTATGCCTGGGATTCAAAGTACCCAACCTGTGATTGAGATAAAAATAAATAAATTAAAAAAAAAAAAAGAAAAGGTAACTTCACCCCAACCTAGACTTGTAACAGCATTGAAATGATATATGGTAGTCCTGTTCCATCAAACACATAAAGTCTTTCCAAGATGTGTGTAGATGCTTATGACGCCTCATGTTGTCAACCTGATGAAATTTAGAATCACTGTGGAACTGAATCTCTGTATGCACCTGTGAGGAAATTTCTAGATTTGATTGAC
Organism: Pachyuromys duprasi; assembly: GCA_028658305.1. Classification (NCBI taxonomy): domain Eukaryota; kingdom Metazoa; phylum Chordata; class Mammalia; order Rodentia; family Muridae; genus Pachyuromys; species Pachyuromys duprasi. Next base: position 45,292,221 of record CM053767.1, on the reverse strand, counting down.
TGAGGTGGGAAGATGCACACTAATCATGGGTGGCACCATTTTGGGGGCTTGGATTCTAGTCTGTATGAAAAGGATAAAGGGAGGTGAGCACAAGCGTTCTCTACTACCCTCCCTCTCTGCCCGTCCATCTTCCTTTCTCTCTCTCTTCCCTCTCTGCAGATGCAGTGTGACCAGCAGTTCATCCCCTCTACAATGGACCGTATCCCCTCAAACTGTGAACCAAAATAAATTCTTCCTTCATTAATATGTTTTCTAAGCTACTTGCCATGGGAATAAGACAGTTAACTACCACGATGCTATCAGGACGAATAAAACACAAATTAATAGTGTTGCCCTGGCAACTGCCCCATTTCTGGCTCTATGGATAGCAAGAGAGGGGTGGGGCATCCCTACAATGTATTTTGTGTTCTAAAGTTAAGAATCACAGCAAAGCTTTCACTTTGCACCTTTTAGTTCTCATTTTAAAACATGTGGGGGTCATTCTTATAGCTCTTCCCACTATAGAGAGAAAGAATCTCAAAAGGGTCACCCATGTCAAAGCGGCTTTGAAAGCACACGTATTCTTGATGTGCCCATGTTTCATTCCAAAAGTGACTTTCTGACGATAATATCAGATCTTTTAGTTTGATACTTATCTATACTTTCTCCCGTCACCCACCCATGTCCAGTTGTTTCAAATGTCTTCAAAAGAATGAGTACCAAATTGGTAGCAAGAGCAAGAAAAAAGTGGTATTAGTTAGAAGTAATCTCAGAATGTAATTCTACCTAATGGCATCCATCTATGTTTGTTGAATTAGGTGAGATAAACATAACAGGTTGTGGGTTAGCACGAAGCATTTTTTTTTTTGCTGAGAACACTGGCACTGCCATGACAGTGGCATTGAGGAGGACGTTAATCCATCTGTTGAGCTACTTCTACATACACAAACAAGCTGATGTTAACCTTGATCATCAACTTTATTGGACTGGGTAACATCTGGGAGCTTAGTAAGGCACACTTTGAGGGAATATCTGAAGTCATTTTGAGAGCCAATCAACGAGGAAGAAAGACCTCAGTGTGGGTGGTACCATCCAATAGGCTGAGGCCCCAGACAGGACAACAGGGATGAAGGATTCTATTCTATTTCCAGAGTACTGTGAGGTGCCAGCCTTATCCACATGTTCCTACTGACCATAACCTTTGAAGCCACGAACCAAAGCAAGTCTAGCTTTGTTTTTCCTTGCTTCCTTCAGATATCTGTCTGACTAACACAGATATTAAGGACCTAAAGTAGGATGGAAGAAGCAAGAAGTTGTTGAGCAATGAGAAAGTGTATCTTGAAGTTCTTGAGAAAATTCTAACATAGGGTAGCCAAAGTCACCAGTTAAGAGCTAACACACACACTGCTACTGCCAGCAGACAGTCTGGGTGTAGCCACTCTTCCAGGAGTCCAGTCAACTAAAAAAAAAAAAAAAGCTGCCTCTGCTTGTTGAAATGAGAAATGTCCCGGGTAGTCTCAGAAATTTGAACATTTGGTCAACATTTGGTGTCGCTGTTCAGGGAGGGTTAAATGATGCGGCCATGCCACCATGGTGTGGGTTTTGAGATTAAAAGCATCTTGCCCGTTCCATTCCACTCTCTCCTTCATGCTTGGGGTCAAGATGTGAGCTCCCGACTTTCTGCCTGTGCCATCATGCCCACAACTTGCTGCTGTGTCTCTAATCCTGCTAAGATGGATTTGCATCCCTCTGGAACCAGAAGTTCAAATAAACCTGTCCTGCCTTCTACACATCACCTTGGTTATCAGTGCAACAGAAAAGCAACCAATATGCTATCCCAAGCAGATGGATGTTACTATGGTATATTACATGTATTTATTGGTGTGGGGTCACACAAGCTATATCACGGGGGATGAAACTTGGGATCAGTTCTCTCCTCCCATACTGTGGGTCCCAGAGATCAGACTTGAGTCATCAGGATTGGTGACATATGCTTTTACATACTTATCGACCTAGCCAGTTCATAGATAAACTTTACAAAATGTTTGTGACTGTTTTACTGTTCAAACTCACATGCTTCCTTTTTATGCTTAAAGATAAAGCATAAAAATACTTCCAAAACAGTGCTACCTCTCTTTCTGGAAATGGCCACCAGGAACATCTGTTCCTAAACACAGATGCATTTGCAGGCATAGAAAGGAGGTTGTCTTGGATATCATTAAACAGCAGGATAACAGAAAGTGTTTTCCTGCTGGGAGAATGCTCCTGTCCTCATGCGAGGACCTCCCTAAGGTCCTGCTCACTGTTTGATCTTCTCTTTAATGTCAAGATTTTGGAGAATTGGTCCAGGTCAGTGGTATGAAAGTCATGCCCTGTGGAGGGCCGAGTTGGAAGACAGTTAGGTCCTGGTGCCTTGTTAAATCAAACAAATGTTCTGAGCAGTTGAGCTAGCCTTGGAGACCGTGTGTTTACATGTCTCACTTCCAACAAAGGAAATTGGAGCTCGTTACAGTGAAAGTCCATGCCACATGGCACGCAACAGCTCAGAGCCACGGCTTCCTGTCTCTTGTCGTCTCCCTCAGAGTGGACCCTCCTCATTTCCAATTTCCTGGACTGTGGTGGATGCTTGACTTCCTGGTGGTAGTCAACCACTCCTGGCAGACGCTCCCAGTGGCTTTTCCAGTGAGGTGTGCTATCACCTGACACCCCCAGGGCTTGCCTCAGAGAGGAATCATGCTCTCTTCTTCAGCCACAAAGCTGACCTCTGGGGCCCAACTGAATCACAGAGCACAGTTTACTTGAACAGGGATGAAGGAAAACCAGCAGGAAATCCAGGTTTTATGCTTCCTGGAGCCGCTGGATTTGGTGGAGACTATCATTCCACACAGACACATTGCCTCACCCCTATTAGATTGGATTTTACTGTAAATGCCCCTCCCCCATCACCACACACACCATGTGTTACAGGTTGGCCTCCAACATTGGAAACATAGCCCCTTCAAGAGGTGCATCCTAGAGGGAGGTGCTGAAGTCATAGGGAGTGTGCCCTTAAAAGGAATCATGGGACTGTAGTCTCCTGCTCTCCCCCAACACAGAAGCAGGCACTCTGAGTCCAGGCACATCCAGGCCTTAGAAAAGAGGTAGAGTAAACAGGGCCTTGGTTTTTGAACATCTTATGTCTAGACATCCTCTAGAAAAATTGGTAAGGCATTTATTTAAGAGTGCAGGATAGAACAGCTTCTTGGCACAAGACCGGCTTAAAGCGCATGCTTGCAGCAGCAGGTGCTATCCCTGCCACTGTGGGTACTGAGGCGGAAAACCCTCTGGCTTTGAAGGCAGCCAAGTAGTTCCAGGGCTAGTGTAGCTTCTCTTCAACCGTTTTTTCCTGGGCTCTGGGTAGGAAGCCTTCCACAGCCTTCCTTCGAGCCCCACGACCCACCCCTGCTCAGCTCAGCACAGCAGGCCCATATCCCAGCTCAGCCACCTTGCCAAGGCCTTGCTCTGTGTAGCCACACTTCTGGTGAGGCTCAAGGCCAAGGAGCCCTCATGTGATGCCAGCTTCCTGTGTGAACTGGTCTATCTGCCTTCTCCCAAACAAGCATGCTAGCTGTTTTGTCAACCTAACAAGCTAGAATCACCTAGTGTACTAGTCAGAGTTCTCCAGAGTAACAAAATTTAGAGAATGAATCTCTCCATATATAATATATGAACAATATATATATAATGTTACATATATAATACATTATATATCTCATAATTTACAATATATAATATGAAGTAATCATATATGATGTTTTATGTATATTTATATTGGTTTATTTGAATGACTTACAGGCTGCAGTCCAGCTAATCCAATAATGGCTGGTTAAGAAAAGAACCAAAAATCCAACAGTTGTTCAGTCCACAAGGCAGAATATCTCAGCTGGTCTTCTGTATACTCTGGAATCCCAAAGAAGTAGGTTCCGATGCCAGTGAAGGGATGGATGTGTTAGCCAGGCAAGGGCAAGCAGGCAAGGAGCAAAAGCCTCCTTCTTCCATAGTCTTATATAGGGTTCCAGCAGAAGTTATAGCCCAGATTAAGGTGTATCTTCCCATTTCAAGTCTGGATTAAAGGTGGATGGCGTTTTCCATCTTGAAAGATCTGGAATAGAGGTATGTCTTCCTACTTCAAAGATCCAGATTAGAAGCAGATCTTTCTACTTCATGTTAAGCAAAAATCTCCCACAGGTGTGTCTTCTATTTTTGTGTTTTAGTTCCAGATGTAGTCAAGCTGACAGCCAAGAGCAGTCATCACACATGGAGGTTTCTTACCTATTACCAAGTCTGGCTACCAACTTGAGATGCAGCCTCAACACCCCCCTCCCAACCCCCACTACCACCACTGCTTTTGTGTGCTGAGTCTGAGAAAATAATTCCCATAAGAAATCACCCCAATGATGCTGGTCTCCTAATAATCCCACCTAATTCAGGTTCAGAGAATCACCAGCAACTGTCCCACTAATGCAGAGGTTTCACTTCCGTGCTGTGGTATCCTGCCCGTCACGGCTGCTTCTTCAGCGCCAGATAACCAGAACCCACACATTCTTAGCTTAACTATGTCATAAAACGGTCCCAGTTTGAGGAGCTCTCAAACTCCCTAGGCCTCTGTTGTCTGCATTTCTTTTAACACTCTTTCCTCCTAAGCCCCCACAAAACAGCCTATGAAGTTTGAGTGTTCAATGGCTTTTCCAGCCCGAAGTCCCAAATGCTTCCACAGTTCTCCCCCAAGAAATATGGCCAGGTCCATCACATCAATACTCTACTCCCTGTATGAATTTCTGTCCCACTTCTCTGTTACTGTAATAAAACAATGACCAAAAGGAATTTAAGGAGGAAAAGATTTTATTTGGCTTATTTAGAGTTGCAATCAAAGGAAGCCAAGACAGAGACTTAAGGCAGAACCTGGAGGAAGGAACTGAGGCAGAGAATGTGGAAGAATGTTGCTTATTGGTCTTGTGTCTATGGCTCATTCAGTTTGCTTTTTTATACAGTCCATAATCATGTCCTTGGACTGAGATCATTCACAGGGAACTGAGCCCTCCCACATCAATCAGTAATGAAGAAAATGTCCCACAGACCTGCCCACAGGCCAATCTTATGGAGGCATTTTTTCAGCGGAGGTATCCTCTTCCCAGACGACACTGATTTGCATCAAATTCATAAAAAAAAAAAAAACTAGCATATGCTTCTAGAAACCGCTCCTTCATGAAGATGACAATCTCCCTTGCTGAGTCTTCCTGATTTCTTGGGCTCTAGCTTGAAAGCCATGGCTTTTTCTCCTCCTGTTCATCATTTCCTTCCCAGAAACTGCTGAGATTCACACATTGTTGTTCTCTTGTATTTTCCCTTACATTCTAATAAAATTGCCTTAAACTTGCTTCCAAGTCTACCCCAAAATGGATCCTCAATTTCTCTGATAACACTGGTCATTACAGCCTCTCTCTTTTCATAAACTATACTGTAACTCCGTGATGTAGCTTGGGCTTCTGGAAGGATGAAAATGAGTGAGCCCCAAGCTCAGAGGTGGTATATTTTTATTCCATTAAATGGATCCATACTACAGACTCATTGATTTTGTTCCTTTGATTCTAATTGTTATTTTTGCATGTCTTTTTCCACACCCCCACCCACCCACACCTTTTCAAGTCTGAATCATGGTGTGTATGTGTGTTCACGTCTTGAGCAAATCAACATGCTTAATTCGTGTTGATTGAATTGGTAAGGAAATGGGTGTACCTTAATTTTCCCCACACAATATTGAATCAGCATTAAATAGTTCAGTTAAAAAAGAAAACCAGTCTGGCTGGAGAGATGGCTCAGAGGTTAAGAACATTGGTTTGCTCTTCCAGAGGTCATGAGTTCAATTCCCAGCAACCACACGGTGGCTCACAACCATGAAATCTGGTGCCCTCTTCTCGCGTGCAGGTGTTCACGAAAACACACATTGTATACATAATAAAAAGAAAACCAATCCCTCAAAGTCACATTTAGGACTTTGGAAAACTCAGATTTTTATCTCATTTTCCAAGTCTAAAATCATACACTTCTTTCTCTGCTATTATGCTGTTAGTCTTTAGGCATTACAGAGAAAAAGAAATTATTTTGACAAGATTTTACAAGAATCATGTACTTCCCCCAGGCTGCAGTAGGAAGAGGTTTTGTTGAAGAATACAGCAATCATGACTCTAGGATTGCCAAGCCTCAAAATTAGCCAAGATGAATGACACGGATCTATGGAAACCTGACATTTCAAAAAGCACAGACATATGAAAAACAAAGTTTACCAATAGAAGCAACTTCAGAGCTCTTTGGGAATCCACCCTTTAATGTAAGGCAGTGTTCATGCCCCAAACCTTGGTAGCTCTATTTCCTCCTCTTTGCAAAGAGGAGACCTCCAGGAACAGGGAAGATTTATTTCAGTCTCTGTGCCCTGACATGCAATGTGGTACAACCTAACCTTCCCTGGAAAGAATATCCAAACTCTAAAAGCAGAGCCCAGAAAAGGCAGCAAGGGTTCAGGACTCGGCCCTTGTTCTAAGAACTTGCCTATGCTAAATTAAAAAGTAATGAACTAATTTCTTTGGTGGAAAAGACTTCAAAAGAGCCTAATATTGACTGTGTTACATGTTTGTTAGTAACCATTCTCATGTTGCTCTACAATGAAAATGGGGCAAAAAGAAACACACAACGTACAGTTTGGAGAGGGAAAGAACATTGGCAAGCTGTAAGAATGCCGTCAAGAAAAGCCTGATCTATGGAACTCAAGAAAAGACTCCACGGAGGAGGACTGCGACCAATATAAGTGTCCAGGGAAGCCAGGTGTGGCCTCAACCTGCTGATAGCACCGAGGTCACCAGGCTATTAACCACAATCACCCCCAGCCTTCTTCGTGGAAAACAGATTGGACACTTCTTTCTTTGAAGAGACAACACTGTGCATTTAACTCCTGACTTCCCTAATGCTTATCTGTGAACTCAAGGACCTCGCACCCTCTGCAGCTGATGTGAGCCCCTGGGGGATGGTTCCGCTGTTGTTGGGAAATAACGGTAATGTAGCTCCATTACCCCATGTGCTCAGCCTTGGTGGGTCAGATGGACACTGAATCACAAAGGCACAGGCAGGCTAAGATCCGGACAACAAAACCTGGCAGCCTCCTGTAGCCTTGGTTTGGACTCCTAGAAGAATATAGGGGAACATCAACACGCTGATGACTATGGACAGAGGACTCTTGCCTTGGCCAGAGTTATCAACAAGCACACAGGATCAGATCAGCTAAGGAAGCTCGGCTTCTAAGAAGAGCTCTAGCCTTCTCTTCAAGGTCATCCAAGGTCACCAGAGGAATCTACATTCTTTGTGACCATTTTTCTAAAAAGAAGATGGGCAAATTTAAAGCTCTTTTTCTCTCTGACTTAGAATAGGAATGGTTAAGTGCCCACAGCCTGCTCTCCAACCAGGTGACAGGAGAGAAAAGCTGTTCTGAAGTTCTGACCACATTTTCATCTCTGCAAGGGTGAAAGAAGTTCATTCAAACTCTTGCTTCCAAAATAGCAGCCCCTTTCTCATTCGTTTATTGGCAAGAGATACTTCAAGAGGCTCCAGCTTTATCCAAAGCGGCTCTGGGACTTGGGAAAATATGTTGAGAAACAGACGATGTCATGCAAATTCCAAATTCAGCTTAATTCCAAACTTAATCGTTTCCATTCTCTCTCATTGTTTATTTTTGTGGAAGCTGAAAGCTTCACATGGAAAACAACAATGAATTTCTAATAACACAGGTTATATTTAGAAGCTGGCTAGCTCTGTCTTAAGAAATAGTCTTGCTGAGCTCCTCACTCAAAATATATGTACTTCAACTTTATTTTGATTTTCAAAGATCATAAGTCAATCACTGTACAGCTGTGCACATGTGTGTGTTTATTGCATTGCTTGGTATGAGACATTCATTGTGGATCATGTTGTCTTATCTCCTCCAGTTAGATTATAATTCTCTTTGTCATAAAACTGAAATGGTTCCTTCCATGTATCTATAATTGTGGGATTAATTATATATAACATTAGGCTTTCAAATACACAGTTCTCATGAGGATGTTCTGAAGTTTGGAAGTCTATGTTGGAGCTGGAAGAGTACTAGCCTATTGGAATGATGAAAAAAATCCAGAAAACAATCATAACATTTACTGAACCTATGCATCCTTCAAGGATTGATGGGACCCTCTAGGGAGTGGAGATGCACACACAAGCTCATCTGTGAAAGCACACCAGGAGTAAGAGAAACTTGCCATATAAATAAACAATAAGTCACCAACAGACCAAACCAATGGGGAATAGTGCCTTTCTTCAGCAGCCCAGGAAGCAAGAGCAGCAAACCTCTGGACTGAGGCAAGGCTGTTGAATGACATTGTCTGAGATGTGGATATGCAAACATTGTCTGCAACACTGCTCTCAGGTAATGCATAAACTCAGACACACCGTGCAGGACCTCAGGTCTCCTCCTGAGTCCAAGACATCAGTACAGAAATTTGAGCCAGTAGCACACTCAAGACAACAGCAAAACCCCAAACCCACCTTAGTCTCTGATTAGCTTGACTCATATATGGGGGCCTTAAAAAGGAAGGAGCATGGATGTTTCCAGTCACAGTTATTCACTTTATTCTTTGCCGTTCTGCACACAATGTTCAGTATTTAATCATTAAGAAAAAGCAATCAATGTGGCCAGGCTCTGACTGCCCAATGTTTACAAATCAACTTTAAAATAACTGTTATCATTACTGTTCTTGTTGTTTTTAAGTTCTCCTAGAAAGTGTGGACAGTATTCATGGACAAATATGATATTACTAGACTTGGCAATGTAGCACCCCTATGTCCTTCAGGAGAACATAAAGAAGATTCTGGTGGGAACCTGAGGTTTGGCACTGTGAGCGGCCAGGAGAAACCAGCAGTGAAGGTGCAGCCTCAGTTAGAGTGGAGACCTAACACTTGAGGGGTGTGGAGGAGACACTGGTTCCATAAAATGTCGGTCACAGACAGCGGCATGTGGAGAAAGGAGCTATCCTGAGACCGCAAGCCAAGTTGTGTGTGCTGGAGATGGCAAAGCCAGAGATATGGGACTGTTCAGTCCTTTTGGAACCGGAAGGTCGTAAGTGAGTCCCAGAGGTGAACTTTTTAAACTGTTAGATTTTGGTTTGGGTTTGATTTGATTGTAACTTCTCTCAGATTTTTCCCTCTTAGAGCAGAAAATATCTAACTTTTTTTTTCAATTTTACAGGGACCCAGGGTTAAGAGACTTTAGATTTTTAAGAGACATTTGACTTTTAAAGTTGTTAATCTTTTTTAAGACAGCGGGATTTTTAAAGTTGTACTGTGTTTTACATTATCTGCCAACTGTTGGATGAATAACTAAAGTGTAAAGTATATATATACTCAATGGACTCTCTTTAGACTTAAAGAATAAAGTAATGTAATTTGTAGGAAAATATGTGGAACTGGAGATCATCGTGTTACAAATAAGGCACACTCAGACTCAGAAAGACAAATTGTGCGTGCTCTCTCATATTCTGACATGAAAATAGAAAGTGCACTATGAGGATGGGGAAGGAGGAATGAGAGAGGGTGCTGAGAGGAAAACTTCTATGATCATATTTGTAGTCATATATATAACGATTATATGATGTTCATGTATGTACACATGACAAGCAAAGAGAAGAGTGATTAATACCTGGTGGTAGACTGAGAAGCAGGAAAAAGGGGAGAACAGAGAGGAGGGGAGAGGTGCTATCCCTACCCCCTGCAGAGGCTCAAGAGGCCAGAGATTAACCTCAAGCTTACCATGGGGAGGGAGGGAGAGAAAGAAGAAGAGGCAAAGGAATAGGAGGAGAGCATGAACCCTGGTCTCTGACCTACACAGAACACAAATGACCCAATCACGTTGGCAGGTTTCCTAGCCAGCACTGAAGGGATCCTTTTTTCTGTCCTGTTCACCCCAAAGACCAGCACAGACACCGGGAGCTGCACCTCAACACAGACTGAAGCTGAGACAGAGACCTCTTCATCTCCCACATGCTGAGCTCACGCTGCATCAGAGACAGGAGGAAGGGACAAGGTACGGTTACTTTAAGACTGAGTTTTAAAGCTCTGAGTTGTAAAGAAGCCATGCATTTTCTTCTGTGCTCTCTGGATGTGATCAGAAGCATGTTTTCCTAGTTAGATTTCTGTTGCTGTGATAAACATCATGACCAAAAGCAACTGGGGGTGACATAGGGGAGGGGAGAGAAAAGGGTTTATTTCAGTTTATGTTTGCAGGTAACATTCCATCTCTGGGTGAAGTCAGAGGAGGAACTCAAGGAAGGAACCTGGAGCAGAAACTACAGCAGAAGGTTGTTGACTATCTTGCTTTTCGGTTCGTGCTTGGCTAGTTTTCTTTCACAGTCTGAGACCACCTGCCTAGGAATGAAGCTGCCCACAATGGACTTGGTCCTCTTACATCAATGAGCAATTGAGACAATACCCCCCAGGCATGCCCACAGGCCAATGTGGTAGGTCCAAACAATTCCTCAGTTAAGGTTCCCTCTTCCCAACTGATTCTACACTGTGTCAAGTTGAAAATAAAAACTAGCCAGCACACAAGTCATGTGTGCGCATGTTCAGTTTCTAACTGAATGGAGCTCAAGGTGAGATTGAAATGATGAAAAACAAAGCTCCATCTGCCCACCCAGATGTGACTAAAAACTTGTCCCTGCTTCATGGAGTGGAATAGATTAAATGGGTGGATGATACAACATTGGATTATTCATGTGTCCATCACAAGGGTGTCACTAAGCAGACTGCACAGTTCTGCTGCTCTGCCTTGTGTTTGGAAGTGTGTGTGAGCTGTAGGAGAAGAGGCACATAGCCCTCCCTTAGACCCCAGATGGCCCAAGACTCATCAGATACTTCACAGGCTACTTCTTCCTTCCCAGTGAAATCCATGTTAATGTTTGACTTTTGTTTGCTATGAGAACTAAGTTGTTTGGAAATATAGAAAGTGCTAGAACAAAAGCCAAGCTTAATGTTGGTAGTGGCCAGGCCATGCTTCCCTTCTAAGGAAAGCCACTCCACGTAGCACTTTCGGCTTCCAGTGATTCTTGCCACACTTGCACAAAAAAGGCCTGGCTCCTGGGAGTTAGTGTGCCTACGCTGAGGAAACTGGGATCCGAGCAGGGCATGAGGTAGCTTTGGCTAAGGAGCTCTGAAAAGGAATCACACTAGGCAGCAACCCCTTCCAACCTCTTCCTTGTCATAGGTGATGCCATTAGTGTGTCAAGGGGCGTTTGGCTTGTAACACAGTCATTCAGAGCTGCCTGAGTTTCTCCATGAGCCTGCTACACGTTCCAAAAGCCCTGGGGCTTGGAGTGACATACAGTTCAGAATAAGCTGGCATCCTGAATAGCTTCTTTATGTTCTTATAGCAAACTCTCACCAGGACTTGTATTTTTTGACATATGATTATGCAGCTCTCCAGGTCAAATCAATAAAATAGAAGGCAACTAGTAAAATGCAAATAAGCCAACAAGAAAATAATTTCTTGAGAAATTATCATGAAAGCCACACAGTGTGCTGGCTGGTTATGGGGAACTCTAGACCTGTGCACATGATGCTGCTTAGATGTTTGAGCTGCATTCAAGTCACACCCACTCATAGCATGGACCATAGGTTCTGGTCAGATGCTAAACCATCTGCATCCTGCACTGCCCAAGAAGGACAGTCATTGAGGGCCACATCAGTGTGCATGATGGTCTGAGTGGGATGACCCCCAAAGGCTCCTGTATTTGAGCCCTTGGTCCTCAGCTTCGGGAACCGTTTCGGGCGGTGTTAGTAGGTATGGCATGCTTAGAGGAAGTGTGTTACTGGATACTTGAACTTGAGTGTTTAAGACTTGATTGTTTGCAGTTACTGTGTCTGCTTTGTGTTTGTAGTTCAGGGTATGAGCTCTCAGCATCCTGCTCCAGCCCCCTGCCCATGTGCCTGCTGCTTGCTGTCATATCATCTTCACCAGCATGGACTCTAACCTACCTTCCAGAACTGTGGGCACAAATAAACTGTTTCTTCCATAAGTTGCTTTGGTCATGGTGTTTTATCACAGAAAAAGAAAAGTAATTAAAGAAGTGTGTCTTCTGAGAATGCTGTTCCTGTTCCTGGGCTAGGGAATTTCTTTTTTTTTTTTAATTGATACCTTGCCATGAACAATTCTTCTTTTTGTGTGGGTGTTTGTGTGTATCTGCGTGTGTCTGCGTGTGTGTATGTGCATGTGTGCCACATGTTTCAATGCCAGCAGGGGCCAGAAGAAGGTGTTAGATCCCTTGGAGCTGGATGTACAGGCAATTGAGAACCACCCAATATGGGGACCAGGAACCTAAGTCAGGTCCTCTGGAAGAGAAGTACATTCTTAGCAGCTGAACCATCTCGCAATTAACTTTCTATTGAGGCATCCTACATTGGCAGTGATAAAAAAGAAAAAAGAAAAGAAAAGACCCTTCTGTTAAAGAGGGCTGATGGCTTGTGTCACCTCTTTACCAAGGGCTATAAGACAAAGGTGGTTTCCTTTCACGTGATTGCTTTCCTTATCAGTGAGAAGACACTCCTTTCAGTAAATGTTTTCATCACTTAGTAATCCCACAAGCCTGGGGCTGACATTGACAGATTATTTTTAATTTATTTTGTGTCACCCTTATACACATTCTTCAATGTTTGATGGGGATGGGTGAGAAAATGGGTTGGTAGAAAGAAGGGGGCCTTTAAAATGTGGTGGGGATTTTTGTGTTTTGTTCTGTTTGCTTCTGAAAGATTGTTCTCACATGAGAGGGAGACTTGGATGCATTTGACAGAAGATTCCAGCAATCAATAAGTGCCTTTTGCAGACACTGTGGTAGGTGGACACCGAAACCGATACAGGCCTTACCGCTTACGGCAAGAGGAATGTCGTTGGTATGATTAACAGATCCTCATACCAACGAATGTGTAACTACACATCATTATGAGTTCACAGGTATTCTGGAGGCTCAATTCTGAGGGAGGGAGTGGGAGTGAGACCAGAGCTCAGACCCCAAGAGAAGGTCCTGTGGGAGCTGGATGAATCCCAGACCCAGAAGCTGGGTGGAAGGATCTTGAGCAAGGGGAGCAGACCGAGGAGATGCAAGCTGGGACTAAAGGATATGAAACGAACGGGCCACACAGGGCACCAGAGATCACAGCCAGATGTTCAGGTTTTATTATCTGAGAAGGTAAGGGTCCCAGACAGTTAAAGCCCTGTAAATGCTGGATGGCCAGGACTGCACTGAGAGGCATCCACAGCTGGCTTCTATCTAGGGTCATGGGCTGCATGGATGCAGGAAGGAGGAGATCGAGGAAAGCACAGAAAGCCAGGGCATGAACACAGCTGCTACTGCTCACCAGAGCCCTGGCAATCATTGGGAAGACAGACACACGGCATCAGAAAGAGCTGGAGGAAGCAAAACTGAAAGGCACTGAGGAAGTCACAGGTCCCCATGCATCTTGTCTGTGTCTGCATCCTAGTATGTTCTCCTCTTTAAAAGACACCGGTCGTTGAACATGGGGTCTACCCCCAATCCTTTATGACTTCAGCTTAATGTAATTAGATTGATGGGAAATATTTTCAAACAAGATACCAGAGTTTAGGACTCTAGAATATATTTTTGAGGGACACACTTAACTCACTCCAACATTGCCAGATAATATTCTGTTACGTCTGTTGACATTTTCCCCAGTGTCTGTCATTTCCATTAATACGTCCCAACGCACTGATTATATACAGCCGATCTGTGTTGCAACAGGCCTGGAAAGGAATTCAGAACTGGTGGGATTCATGTTTCAAGTTCATTGAATTGAACTTGCTCTTAAAGGCATTTTTCATTTTCCTAAAAGTTTTTGTTGGGTGTTTTTTAGGGTTAATTTTACTGTTGATTTTTACTTTGTTTCTCTCTAAGGAAATAGTGGGAAAGACCACAATTCTTTAACTATAGTCTCCAATAAGGATAGATGTAGAATTCCATATCCCATTAAGAATATTCTGTGAATGAAGGATTAAGGTGTCCAGAAGGAAAAATCTTACTTGGTCCAAGTCCTTCCTTCTGGAAGGATCCATATATCTAAGTTATGCTAAGTTTATGACTGGCTTTCTAAGTGAAGACTTTGCCATTCCTAGGTGAGTTTCTGTAATGATAGGGCTGCTTGGCAAATATAGGACCCTCAAGGCAGGATCATAGAGTTAAGTTTATAAAGTTAAAGTTTGTGGTAAGCCTCAAATTTTTGGAAACTTTTGTATATTTACTTGTGTGTATGTGTTACCTTTTCCTACACACACACAGCCTGAAAAAAAGATCCAGTATATTTTTCTAGGTCCTCATGAAAGCAAAGAGATAAATTACAGCAAATTACAGCAAGAGTGCTGCTGGATCTGAGAAAGGCTCATTCTGTGTGTTTATACAGCTACCCTACCCCTTCTGAGTTCAAGCATGGAATTGCACAGCTTTTGCCCTGAGCCACTGACTCTGGTTCACGTTGCTGTCTGGGTGTTCGAAGGGCTTTCCACTTCACTTCTAATGAGCAGTGTGCAGATCACAGATTAGTTCACAGAAGTTCTCCTCCTCCTCTGCCTCCTCTTCATCATCATCATCCTTTTCTCCTTCCTCTTTCTCCCCTCAGAGCAGTAGCATGATCCTATCACAGTTGAGGCCTGTGCTGCTGTGCTCCTTGCTCTATATCTAGGGCAAGTGGGATTCTTGGGCTACCTCAGCATCCTTCCTGTATCCAGTGTCAGCAAGCATGAGATCACTGGTGAGCGTCGGTTATCAGTAGCCCTTATCTGTTTTTCTTTCTCAGGATTCTGGCATTGAGAATTTCCTCCAAACCCTTGGTCCTACAGGCTGAAGGGTATTGTTAGGTCTGTGGTCCCTCACTGGGCCATGTTGGCTTCTTTAAGGATTATCGATACCTTCTACAAATAATCAAATGCTGAGCTTTCCTAAACGATCCTGTGGGACATGCCATCTTTTATTGCTGGGATTCTCAGAGTCTCCTCGCCCTTCTCCTTGCTCCTCAAACTTGTTGAGCACCACCAAATGGAATGTGAGAGACTGATGCTAAATACAGATGTGGGAAAATTATTTCTTTCTGGGTGTAATGTTAAATTACTTCAAAACTATTCAAGATATCATCTTCACTTGCTTCCTGGACTTTCTGAGAAAAAAAAAAGCAACTGCAGCAATTCATCCAGGAATCTCTCTGTGTGTGTGTTTCTCTCTGTGTGTGTCTCTCTCATACACATACTCTCTCACACATACCTGTACATCATCCCATGCACTCCTCAATTCCTTGTGGGATGGCTTCCTTGCCTTGGGTCCCCTTTCCAAAGAATGTTCAGGGTGCCCATCACTGAATTAATAATTTGTCCACAGTACGTTTGGTGGAGTGAGTAGCTAAGCATCTGAATGCTGGCTTAGAGAGGGCTGCCTCTGTTCCCACCCAGAGTCCCTCCGTCCCCCAGGCCCACCGTCCCCACCCGCCCTGGTTTACTAGCCACCATTGCTCCTCTGAGTGCACTTCTTGCATTTCCAGACTGGAGAGCTGTATATAATGGAATTCACAGAAGGCTGTAACATAACATTTTAATTGAACACACCCTGGGGAATTCCTTTGGAAATATTTCTAGATTGGGATGAGTTTCTGTCCCTGACTTTTCCTGGACCCATAAGATTCACATCAAAGAAATCGTCTGGTGCCAAGACATTGGGGTTGGCGTGGTTGTAAAAGGTCTCAGCTGACTGACAAGTAAGGAACTGTCAATTACCAACTAAAACAAAAAAGAAAGTGTGGAGAGAAGAGGGAGACCCAGCAATTCGATGGTATGGGCAAAACCAACCATACAAAACCTTCTAAGGAGACTGTGAGGCACTCAAGAACTGTGTTGTTCTGGCAAATTCCACCCTCTCCATTGGAAGAGCTAGCCACAGAACACAACACAGTCAGAGGTGGTCAGCCTTGGAGCAGGGGCCTTGTCTTCATGTCATGGGAGCTGGAAGTTTTATGCAGCTCTGCTGAAGGGGTGTAAGCTTACACAAGAGCTTTCGATGGAGAGGGAGCATGCTCCATCACTTTGGATGGAAGGTTTAGGAGAAAAGTCTTCACCGTCAATTTTATCTTTTTCTAGAAAATCTGTTTCTGCAGAAGATAATACATTACTTTTTTTTCATTATAAAAAAGGTGATGGGATGGCGTGGACTTCAGGGGCTCAGCAGTAATTCAAAACAGAATATAACTGTACCACCAAGACCATAATTACTTACTAAACGTGAGGTTGGTGGAGTTACACGGTGACTGAATCCCCCTTTAGATGTTTACATTACTGCATATGACTACTTTCCAAAGGCCTTTGTAAAGCAAACTATGACCACACTTGATACTCAGCTTCATTGAGCCAGCCTGAACAATGGGATTTAAAGCAAATAAATGATCCATGCAAGATGAATGAAAGGGGTGGGAAATATTCCAAGGGCAAAACAGAGGACATGGAAGAGGGTATTTCACATGTTCTAGAACAGGCTGTTTTAAAGGAGTAGTTCAGGCACAACCCCACCCCTGTGCTCATGCAAAAACTGACATTTCTTTCCGTAAATACAGGCACCTGCTTTTGAGAAGCTGATGCGGCTGCTCCTGTTGGTGTTGGATGGGGCCAGGTCCACTGTCTCACACTCCTCTGTAGCCTCACTGGGAACAGGCACGCTCTAAGCCAGTGGTTCTCAACCTGTGGGTCGCGGCCCCCATGAAGTCACATAAAGGATATCTACTCTACATTACAGTTCACAACGGTAGCAAAACTACAGTTATGAAGTGGGCACGAAATAACGTTACAGTTGGAGGTCAGCACAACCCGAGGAACTGTACTGAAGGGTCGCCCCATTACAGAGCTTGAGCACCACCGGTCTAAGCCCATTTGGTGGCTTCAGGAAGCTCCTGCCTACCTGCTGGCCACACCCACGTGCCACTCTGCAAGAGTAAGCACTTCTAATAAGAGGTGAAGGTGACAAGCATTAACATATCAGGCTGGAGCCCCTTGAATGGCCTCTAACTCTCCATAAAGAAAGGTACCAAAGCACTCCCGTAAGACTGCTGGTCCTCAGCCCAGCCTCACCTGCCACCCACAAACCCCACCACCCACAACACCTGCACCGGCAGCTGACCGCTGTCCCCCACTGTTAGCAAGTCACCTTTGAATGGCGGGAATGTAACTTGAAACTCACTGCAAGAGCAACACTAGATTTTAAGGATTTGTACTGGGAAAAAAATACTGCAGTTCTCATTTCTATATAGGCTGCATAGTATTTTTACATAATTAAGTAGTAAATGACTAAAATTAGTTGCGCTCCCTGCTTCCTGGTATTTTTAAACACATGCTGTTTGCATCTGTGACTGGCTTTGCATTTCTATTAGACAGCTGCTTAGCACAGGGGTCACCAAGTCAACCGCCCACTGAGGCTACCTGGTAACAGAAGATTCCCAGGCACACCCGTGGACAGCGGTGGGGACAGTGAGAGCCTAACACATGCCCATCTGAGACTGGTATCCTATAGCAGCCAGTTGTTAATCAGACTTCCTAAGCTTAGGAAGAAAGTTCAGAAATCTGGGGCACACATGAGTACGTGCGCATGTATGCGCACGCGCCCCTGTGAGTGAGCATGTGTGTGCATGAGTGTACGAAGTTTTCAATTTCAAGTATTAGCAGGCACGCTATAGTTTTGAAACCTAAGGTAGCACTGACTAAGCCAAGGACAACACGCGTGTGGGCCACAGGCGGGTAATAGCACTCAATTCCCTCCATCTTTGCCAGGCCCACTTTCCGTGGCGTTCCTTACCAGCCTCTCTCAGACAGGCTATCTCCTAACTCTGACAGTCTCATGAAGAAAGGAATGGATGCCTGAGTTCTAGAATCTTCTTGTTTTAAAAATACCTTCCTCCCTTCCCTGAGTCTGAGCTGTGGTCCTGGCCTGGAGGGAAGATCGAGTCAGATCCTTTGCCTGCCAAGACCCTTCGCATTTAAGCTAGATGTCTACAAAACATCCACATCTTGTGGGCCAAAAAATAATTACTGAAGCTCCTTTCGTGAAGGTACTGAAAGTTTAAAACAAATTCATGTTGACAAAGAAATGAAGAACATAATGTTAGCCTGAGGCCCAGAGATTTCAAGCCAGAGCCATGGAGCCTAGAGGGTCACTGAGAGCCTTCCTCATGGTCCAACAGAGTGATGGCATGCTTAGGCCAGTCTTACTAGAGAAAGGGACCCATCTCACATCCTCCCTAAGAGGCCAGGCTGGGACCTAGGTAGGCTATATCCTGGCCACCAGACACCAGACAGAATCGGTCACTCTGCCTAAACCTAACTCCCTGAGTCACTGGATCACAGTGACTTGTAAAGAGATGGAATTATAAAACCACAATCTCAGTATACCACTTTTTAAGGAACTCAACATATCTGAAATACTTGAGGTTTAAATGCTTTGGGCAACTTTTTAAAAATTCTGTTAGTCTAAAACATAATGGTTTATGTTTTAGCCTTAGGAGTCAGACAGGCTTTTTCTGAGCTCTGCAGCTCTTTTGAAATTCTCCCATGTCCGCAGTGGGCCACCCACTACCAAAAGGAGGACCGGAGGGTGTGCTAACTACAGTTACCTTGCTAACTATTACATAGAACACGTTCTTCCCAATTACATGTAACTTTATACCTGCAGCCATCTTCCCTACCCTAAACTCTGACTGGCCCTTCTCAGCTTTTGGGAAACATTATTCCACCCTTAACCTCGGTGAGATCAACTCTTTTAACTTCCATATATGAGTAAGATTATGTGAGAACTTTCCCTATGCACCTCATTTATTTCATTTGACATAATAGCTTCTAGAATAATCCATATTTCTGTAAATGACAAGATTTCTTTATCATGATTAATATTCTGTTCCTCACATGTATATGAATCTGTATGTTCATCTATCAATGGACAGTTAGGTTGATTCTGTGTAGTAGATACTTAATATAGTAATTATTAACTACTAATAAATGTGTCTTTATTAATACATCATATGTAAATAAGGAGTGAATACTTCTTTAAGACTATCATATATATATACAATGTATTTTGATCACATTCACTCTCTACTCTTCCCCCTAACTTTTCCTATATCTGAGCCCACCCCTCTCAATTTCTTGTCCTCTCTTTTTTTTTTAACCCACCAAGTCTAGTTTGTCTTGCCCATATATGAGTGTGTTTGGGGCTGTCCACTGGAGCATGGCTAACCTACCAGGGGCCACAATCTTATAGGAAACCTTTTTTTTTTCCTTCTCCAGCAACAACCATTAACTGTCAGAAGCACATCTTCTAGGAGTTAGGGTATACAAGCCTTCCTCTATTCGTGCTGGAATGTTGACTGGCTTGCTTTTGTGCAGGTCTTGTGCAGCCAACTACAGATGATGTGAGTTCATGTGTGTAGCGGTCCTGTCATGTCCAGAAGGAACTGTTTTGCCCAGGTCTTCCTCAACCTCTGACCCTCTGATATTTCTGCCCTCTCTTCCAAAATGTTCCCTGAGACTCAGATATAGATGTCCCAAACTTTGCTGGACACTTTGACCAGCTCTGAGTTTCCTCACTAACCACCATCTATTACACAAAGAAATTTTCTCATGAGGTCTCAGAGCTAACTAATCTGCCCTGGTCTATGGGTCTAGAGATATGAATTTAGAGGGCTGTTTGATATTATGTCTAGTAAAATAATAGTAGTAAGTTCATTCCTGGGATGTGGGAATGCCCAGCCTTGGGTTCTTGGCCAGGTTTTCAGCATTGGGCATGAATTTCCCCCTGTGGTGAGGATCCTCAATCCAATCAGGAAGCAGTTGGTTATCTCCATAATGTTTGTGTTATTGCTGAACATTGAGCATTATTGCAGGTCACAGGCTTCACAGTTGGATGAGGCTGTTGCCTTTTGCTCCCAGTAGGCTACAAAGAACTTTCTGGCATTATAAAAACTAACCAGCACAGAGGAAGTATTCTGCTCCATACCAGCTTGATTACTTCATGTCCTGTGACCCAAGTATTTAGTGCCTACTTAAGAAATTTTTAAACAATATAAATAGCTTATTTTCTGAATATAAACTAATATTTGTACTTTTAAATCTAATTTAAAATTTTTAAATATTCTTTTCCTTATATTGAACCATGCCAAAACCAGACCCCTTCTTGCTCTTGAAAGGAGAGAGTGACATTTAAGAGAAATGTGAAACATGTATTTTCCTGCCAGTAATAGAGGGGGAAAATAAGGTAATAAAAATCCTAATAATAAAATAACCCAAAGTAAGAAAGCCTAAAAATAGTTAAGTTCATCACTTAAACACAAAGAGGAACTCAATCTCTAGATAAGCGTCTGGTTCCTCAGCTTATTTCCATCCAGTGTCGGGAGCATCCTTAGGTATCGGCTGAAGCACAGGAACTGAATAGGCTTCCAGGAAACACCAGTAACAGCCCATTCAGGGCCAGCCCCATCCCAATGCAGAGTTCAGGCTAGATCGTGGGCCTCTGGGCAAAGGATGGACCTCATCTTCACCTACAGTCCCAGGAGACAACTTATCTCCTGTATAGGATGCCATCCTTCATTGAAAGGTGGACCTGGAAGCCTTCAGATTTGTTCCTTTTTTCCACATGGCAGATAAAGGTGTCTTGAGCCACTATGTCTTTCTGTTCCTGGCTGTGTGATGACCGTCTGTGTTAAACATAGAGTCTTTTCCATCTGTGGCCTTATCAGTATGTCCCTGATGTATCCATTACTCACGTACGTATTCACTCATTAATACAAGGAGAAACTGACAGGTTTCCTGGGTGAACCCAAAGCTTCCCCACTACCTCACCAGCCTTCACCCCAGGTTATACATAACTCAAGCTTGTTTCCTATCTTGATGGTTCTATACCACAGCATCAACATCAACTGGTGGCCTTCTTTCCTTCCTGACAACTCTCTACCTCCACTTCATGTTCTCCTGAGATGAGTCTGCCTTCAAATGCCTTTACCACCCAGAGTCAAGATCCAGAAACCCAGCATAGTCACAGGTTTTCCTGGTTTCCCCAGTCTCTTTGGCCCTGTTATTTCCCATGGGAAAGAATGACTGCTCATGATACAGTCTTTTTGCTGCAGATTTATTTCTCCTATCTGTCAAGTCACTTCTCATTCTTCCTGTCCTATTTGGTTTTGATGTGCATGCTTGGCTTTGCGGCCTGGAGCACCATCCTTCTCTCACACAGCACCAGCTCCCAGATCCAGGCCACGGTCAGCTCTTTGGAGACTCACTGCCAAGAAGATGCAACTGGGCACATGCAGTTCAGTCCATCTACATTTGTGTGCTGACTCGAATGAGCTCAGCCATGCACTCTGTAATCCTTCCGAAGCTCACCTTCTTACAAACACAGTCCTCAGAGAAAGAATACTCAGGTACAAGAACCCCAACTTGGAGGGAGAACAATCCTAAGAAGGACCAGTTTCCATAACTGAAGCAACGTCTCAGCTGGACACATTCCAAGGTGGGCTCACAATGGTGAGTGGGCAATCCCTCCAGGACAGAAGAATAAATAGATGGTATTCTAATGTCTATCTCATAAAGAAAAAAAAAACCAGATCTCTTGAGACCTTAAAGTGTCTGACTTTCCAGCTTCTACATACTGAAAGCCAGTTTGCCACCACAACATACACACACACAGAAGCTTTAAAGGCGGGGGAGGAGGCCGGGTATTAGACACCATAAGTTTTTAGAGACAAAGCAGTATCGTCAACATGCTTAACTTATCCTTACACCTTCCAAACTTTAGGTGGTGTTTTCTTCCACTGCCTCAGAATGGAGCCGTGGGTGTACACATGGATCTCTGGGTAGCCAGACCATCCAGGGAACATTGCCATTGCCATCATGCCACGAAGGAAGAATCCATGGTAGTAGCATGATGCATGTGTTTCCCTGCGAGTCTACTTCCCTGAAATGCCCAACCTCCAGCCCCACATGAAGCCACTGGTGAGCAAGGAGTGAATCTCATATGATAAACTCGGGGCTGAGGACTACCTGGCTCAAGCAGGCAGTAGCTTTGTAGTTCCCATCATCCATAACTGAAGAGACCTCTGATGGTCTCTCTGTGATGTGTGTCACCTTGCTTAGGAACAGGCTAGGAAACTGAGGAGGCAGAAGGATCCCTTCTACCATGGTTCACATGGTAGAAAAGCTCTTGTTGCCCTTTGGGAGGGTCTTCAGTGAAATTCTTACTGGTGATGAGTAGAAAATAATTTTTCTAGCTTCAGCTTGGTCTGTGAGAAGTGAAAGGGTGCCAGCCGAAGGCACTGCCAAGAGGAAGTTTATGCGCTTCAAAGAATTCTTTTTTTTTTTTTTCTTTTCTTCAGCCAGTTGGAGACACGAAATCCCAGGCTCTCGACTTCTCTTTCAGTTCCAACTTGTCAAGTTGCTGACGAGTGCATTCTCCCCTAGAGTTTGTTTGGAGAAAGCAGCAAATGTATGAAAAGGAAAAACTGTATTTTACCTAAATAAGCTCCCTGACTTCATGGAGTGTGTGATTAAGCAGCTGTGTTGGGACCAGAATCATTTTTGCATTCCTGAAGGGTGACAGTCTGGGACTTGGTCTCAGGCCTGGCAATAGCCTGGACCAAAGACTGGGAAGAAGAATTCAAAAATAATAGAAACTCGGTGGAGGGTGGGAAGGCAGGCGAGCCAGTGCTGTGGGGACACTTGGCTGGCTTTGCTAAGCCACAGGACTCCAGAAGGGTAAGAATGAGGCTGCTCCATGCAACAATCCTTCTCTGGGACTCTACTCGCCACAAGCCAGGTATCCTATACAAAGAACGTCAGGGAAACACTGCAGGCACCATTTACCCATGCTTGAACTTCTTCTATTCACATTAACCCAGGACTTTCCATCACATGGACGTGCGACTCCCTTTCTTCCACAAGAATGAAGCAAGTAAGTACCTTATGGCTGCTGACTGGAGAGTCATTGGGTGAACCATGGGGAAAAGGGATGTGTACAATCCATCTTACAGGGAAGGAGCCTTTTGTGTCACCAGTTGCTAAGGAAGGGGCAGGAGGACTCCACCGCAGAATTAGCATCTAAGCGGGATGCTGAAGGCTGTCTCAGGTTTGCTGGTCAGCAAGGACAGAGCACATTTCAAGCAGAATGGGAACCAACCACTATTCTTGTATTTATTGCTAAGTAGATTTTATTTTATCCCTAAGTTGTAGTCCTGAACCTGTCCTTGGGTTTTACCAGTCTAATGAGGACTATTCTTGAAAGCGAGCCACCTGTGTAGTGAATGGATGGCTTGGGAAAGACAATGGGCCAGCAAGCACTCCAGAGCATCCTTGGGAGGAAGAGGCCAGGCTGAAATGTGACCTAAAGACAAGGAGGGCACAAGTCAAGAACTCCACAGCAGATGCAGGAGATTCAAGTACCAGATAAAAGGGTATGAGACAATGTTCCCTGTGGGTGATGGGAAGGAGATGGGAGTAAGACAGAAGAAGTTATATCTTGGGGTGTCTGGAAAAGAGAGAGGTCTCAAGCAAGTAGACTCAGCTATAATTCATGAAGCCCACCCTCAGAAACTCACTTCCTCTTTTGAAGCCCTACCTCCTAAAGATGCCTACAGCCTTTTCAAACAGGGCCCCAGCTGGAGAGCAAGAGCTCAACTATATGAACTGATGGTGGCCATGTCACATTCCAACTGTAACAAGAACCAGCAAGGATTTTAATCTGATGAGTGAGAAAGTTGGCTTTCAAAACTAGTGTGTCTGGCTCAAGAGATGCCTCAATGCTCAAAAGCAATGGTTGCTCTTTCCAGGGATCTGAGGTCCATTCCCAGCACCCACATGGCAACTCACAAGCATCAGCAGCTCCAATTACAGGGTGCTGACACCCTCTTCTGGCCTCCAAAGGTACCAATGCACATATGGGGCATAGATAGATAGACAAATGGATGGATGGATGGATAGATAGATATGATATAATAAAGATATAAATATGCAGGCAAAGCACTCATACACATCACATAATGACAAATAAAACCTTAAAAGCAGAGCTGGTGTATTTTATTCTTCAAGTACGTAAATATACCTGTATATTAAGTACAACTCAAAGAATGTGGAAACTATAGTTATAATGATTAAATAACATTTAAGAAAAATTAGTTGTACAGTTTCAATTTTATTTGCTCCCTTGGAAGAATTCTAAACACATTGTGAGTGTGTGGCACCTATTTCTGTTGTAGACTCTCAGGCATTGATGAAGGAATAAGAGAGAAAAAGCAGGATGACATCACCCTGAGCACCCAGGTAGGACAGGAAGTCCCATCTGGAAAAAAAGAAAGCTGGGACCAAGTGGAGCTCAAGCAAAGGCTTCTCCACAAGGTCACCCAGTGGCCACAGTTTGACTGAAGGTCTGTTATGATGAGAATGTCTTTACTATGCAGTGTTATCTGGGAAATTTAAAAATATTGTGAAAACAGTCTCCACAGCCAGAAGCTATTACTCATCTTTTCATCAATTTCCTCACACAAAGCCTGTGTGAGGAAATTGTATCTGTCAGCCCGGTAGGCAGAGCAGAGAAGCCAGAGTGAAGAATCTGTGGGTGACAAGAAAATGTGTACAGCCTCAATGTGTGTTGTTACTGTCCTATTCTAGGAGACCAGGACATTCTAGTCTCTCAGTGTTGGTCTCCTCTCCATAGTGTTGGTAAATTTAAACACACGGCATGCTGTGGCTTCCAGAATTCTCCACATCTCCGGAGGAAGGGGTCTTGAGGAGACTGAAACCCTAGGTGGTGACAGGCTAGAGCAAGGGTCACGGTGGCTGGAAGAGAGTTCAGACCTGCCCTGGTCTCTTACAACTCCACCGATGCATTCCCTCATTGAACACCTCGTGTGTGTTCCTAGTTAGAAACCAGCTCCTTGTGTGATGTAACCATCATAGAACCCAGGGGTGAGACTAGCACAACAAGTCAGTTCAACACACCACTCTCAGCTGCAAGAAAGCCCAGTGTGCAGAACTGGTTATGGGTAATATTTGTAAAGCTTAATTTGGTGAAACAAATCAGTCAGAAAAAGTCATTCTCACTTTAGAGCGGGGAGTAAGAGAGAACCCACTGCCAGGGACAGGCTCAACATTTCCTCTTTCACCTACTTCCTACCTGAGCAGTTCAAAGCATACATACACCACATTAGGGCGAATAGTTTCATCAGCCCCCATGCATTGCACTTCAACAACTGTCAAGGTTTTGTCAACCCTGGTATCAGAGAGCTTGAAAATATAAATTTAATCCACCAAGATTGCGTTTGTACTCAGCTCTTCAGGAGCAGATGGACCATTCAAAGAAAGGCAGGTTTCAAATCATCTCCTGGCCTGAATATGTGGGGGTTCTGGGGGAGTGTCATTTCTTAGCTGGTTCCTCGCCAGTTTCTCTGTGTCTGGCACTTCCTGAGGACTTGCCCCCAGGTGGAACAGAATGCACAGCCACACCTGGCTGCCTCTGTGTGCTGCCCAGAGCGTGGTGTGTTTGTGGAAAGCAATTGCCCTGCAGCCAGGATCCAGGAGATCTAACTTGGCTTCGCTGCTGAGCCAGCCCATATGGTAAGGGCTAACCTGGGACTCGGGTTCTCTTCAACAGCACTGCTTCAGTTCCCTGCAGAATGGCCTGAGGGGCGCTGAGCTGGCACACACTTTACAGTTGCTCTCTCCTGGCGCCAGCACTGGTCTCCGCGTTTCCCAGGTGCCACCACAGCTTCTGGTCTGCTTGCTTGTCAGGTGCTGCGTTGCTCAGGCGATTTCTTTTCTGTATCTCCCCAGCCAGATGTAGGTTTCCAGAGCACGGGAACTGTATGTCCCCTTGTGACTTAATGTCTGCGGAAGATAGTGCACGGCCTCATCATCATTTTGCTTGTGCTTATAAAAGCATCAAGTGCAGTAAAACACATGTTTTTATGACATTGCCTTAGCCGGCTCTTCTGAGCCCTGGGCTATCCAGATGTTTGCCTCAGACATGGGCCAGAGACAGAGGCTCACAGCTGCCAGCTTTCCTTCTTTCCAGATGGGGAAGATCTTAGGACTTCGGCTTAACTGTTGGACTTTGGACTTATATATCCCACCCGAGACTTGGTGTTGCCACATGTCCACGGACTGTGAGTTCTGTGTACTGAGAAAGCTCCTCTGTCATTTAAAGTGCTCTTCGCCACTTCATGGCGAAGTGTGCACGTGTGACTGAGCAGCTGAGGCAGAAGGCATTTCTCTAACGTGGCTGAACCCATCGGCTTTCCATGCCACATACTCTTACAGTGTGATTCAGCTCATCTCCAAAATGCAGTGTGTGTGTTGGGGGATTGTCTACGCTCCCTTCCTGTGAGACAAGAGGACCTTTCTAATCGACCTAGCCAATAGAAAACTCTGGAAGAAATGCAACACAGCTACCAAGGTCAGGTCATGAGAGGTATACTAGTTCTCTTACGGAATAGTCACTATATTTGGTGAAACCCAGCATATACAGAGTCCCGCACGAGTGCTCTGACTCCAGGCTCTCCAGCTTCTTCTCTCGAAGTTAAAAATCTGGGCTAGAAAAAGGCAAGCAATAATGTTTTTGGAGCCCAAAATTATCACAACTGCCAATATTTTGTGTTAATGTTCGACATCTGGAATAAGACAAAAGGGTCATGCATGACATCAGAATGGCAGTCAAGAGCCCCAGAGAAGAAACAGCATTAAAAAAAGTGTTCAGTGGACCTCAGTGGTAGTGGAGGAGCTGTGGGGGTCCAGGGTGCACTATAGACCCAGCTGCATGTCTAAACAATGATGCAAACAAGTGACCTGCACATACTGGCAAGGTACCTGCTGTAGGCTCCAAAGATTTCCTCCCTGGAGACCTACCGAGAAAATAGCAAGACTTCTCAGGAGAGGTCAAACTTATAAGAAGTGGGTTGGAAGCAAAATGGAGAGAATAGGAATTTATTTACTCCTCGAGGGATGACACTTAGGCTTGCCCTGTGATCCCCACAATCCCCCTGCCTTCTCCAGAGCCCAGGAGGTGTTTGATCTCTGGTTCACTGTTAGAAGAGGTGAGATAAACAAGTCTGGAGAGGGGGGCCTCACAGGGATCTTCTTCAGCAAGGATAAAGTGGATGAGGGATGTGGGGTTACACCCTTTCTCGGATGTCGGGAAAATCTGCTACTCTCCCTTAAAAAACAAAACCCTGTGGGCTGTGACTATGAACCTTTGAAAAGAGCCCACAGGATTTTTTTTAAAGGTTGGAGATGGGTCTTGGCCTTTTATATTTAAGTGACCAAAGTGACCATACACAGCAGACATGTTTTCTTTGTGCTAAAGTTGTGAGCTTTACATGAAAGAAAGAAGAGACAGAGACACAGACAGACAGAAAGGTGCAGGATGTGGAACACCCCTTTTGATAGGGTAAAAATGTGAGGGGGTGGGTAACCTTTGGCAGGTCTTGTCAAGGCGTACCCCTGAGAAGTTAGGCCACACAACACAACATGTGGTGTAAGAGATTTACTGGGGGAGGAGAAAGGAGTGGGAAGATGCAGGAGAGAAAGAGGCAGACAGGCACGCAGACAGGGCAGACAGGCAGACAGAGATGGGGAACAGGAAAGATCGAGTAGAGAAAGTGGAGAAACACATAAGAAGGCAGAGAAAACGACAGAGTGGGTACGGAGAGAGAAACATGGGAAAAGACAAGGAGACACAGGGCAGAGAGAGGGATGGGAGGCAGCTGGTGGCTCTTTTTTCTTTATTAATTTATTTATTCACTTTACATCCTCCAGTCTCCCCTCACACACTCCTCCCCCTATCCTCCCCTTCCCCATGGGTACTGACTCGCCCTGGCACATGAAATCGCTGCAAGAGTAGGCACATCCACTGAGGCCAGACAAGGCAGCCCAGTTAGGGAGACAGGAACCAAAGGCAGACGTCGGAGTCAGAGCGAGCTACCCACCCCCACTGCTCCAGTTGTTGGGGAGACCCACATGAAGACCAAGCTGCACATCTGCATATGTAGCATATGTAGTGCAGAGGGCTCTTTGGTTGGTGGTTCGGTCTCTGTGGGCCCCCATGGGCTCAGGTTGGTTGAGTCTGTGGATCTTCTTGTGGAGTCCTTGACCCCTCCATCTCCTTCAATCCTTCCCCCTATTCTTCCATAGGACTCCCTGAACTCTGTCTAATGTTTGGCTGTGGGCCTCTGCATCCGTTTCCATCAGCTGCTGGGTGACGCCTCTCAGAGGAGTTATGCTAACTAAGTTCCTGTCTACAAGCATAGTAGAGTAACAGTAATAGTGTCAGGGACTGGTTCTCTCCCATGGGATGGGTCTCAAGTAAGGCCCATCTTTGGTTGACCATTGCTTTAATCTTTGCTTCAGTTTTGTCCCTGCATATCTTGTAGGCAGGATGAATTTGGGATGGAAGGCTTTGTGGGTAAGTTGGTATTCTTACCCCTCCACTGAAAGTCCTGCCTCAACAGCACACTCCTGGAACAACCTGGAGGAAACTGGCAACAGAAGGTGATGAAGTAAGCAGCTTCTAGGTCCCCAAGAGTAGACCAATGGGATTACCTGTACACACCTTTAATCCTAGAACTTGGGAGGCAGAGGCAGTCAAACTTCTGTGAGTTTGAGGCCAGTCTGATCTATACATTGAGTTCCAGGCCAGCCAAGGCTACATAGAGAGACTGTGCAGAAGGAGGAGGAGGAGGAGGAGAAGGATAGGAGGAGGGAGGGAGGAAGGGAGGGAGTAAAGGAGAAAGGGAGGCAAGGAGGAAGAGAGGAAAGGAGGACCACTACATTGTGTTTCCTTATGGGGGTGGTGGTAGAGAGGTTTAGCCTTCACTATAGGAATCCCTGTGCTTTACCTAAAGACAGAACAGGTCTTTATGTAATGTATCACATCTCATGCGAGTTTGTTCTGATCAATTAGAATTGGATACCTTCTCCCACTTCATCAAACCTTCCATGGATGAGAGTGAGACCCATTCATGCAGGCACATGGAAAAGGCCAAATAGAGAACCAGGAAGTGTGTGGCTAAGTGTTTCCTGTACTTTTCCCAGAATGACACATCATAGATGCACATTTCTGACAAGTTGAGATACAGATTTGAGTGCAGTAAAAATATTTTTGACCACCTCTTCTTTTTTATGATCTACCTTCACTCTCTCTCTCTCTCTCTCTCTCTCTCTCTCTCTCTCTCTCTCTCTCTCTCTCTCTCTCTCTCTCTCTCTCTCTCTCACACACACACACACACACACACACACACCATAATTAGGCTTATGGTATTAAAATAGTACTAGTTAAATCCTGAAGGGAAAAAAACCTTCATTCTCCTCCTTTCCCTACTGCAATGGTTCTCAGCCTTCCTAATGCTACAACTCTTTAATACAGTTCCTCATGTTGTGCTGACCACACCCATAAAATTATTTTCATTGCTACTTTATAACTATATTTTTGCTACTGTTAAGAATCAAAAATATCTGTGTTTTCCAATGGTCTTAGGTGACCCCTGTGAAAAGGTCATTCGACCCCCAAAGGGATCACAACCCACAGGTTGAGAACCATTGCTCCTGAGAATCCAGAATTATCTTACCGGTTTCCTTCACAGATTTAACCCAACCATGGGAAAGAGACAGCCGTGGTCTGCTTTACTCCACAGGGGCATTTATTCAGTGTATAATTTGCAATGAGTGCCAATCTTAAGGGTCTTCAAAAGCTAATAAGAGCCAGAGACAGGGACAAAGCTTAAGGCCTCTTGTAGAGGGAAAGCTATGGGGTCTGTGGCAGTGGACAGAACAAGCTTCCTGTGGCCAGCCCTTCTCACACTGTGTTCCTCACAGCTTGCTCTAGGTCTTGGGGGTTGGACAGAAAACTAGAGTCAGGAAAATGGGATTTCTTCAACCCCTTATCACCTCTTGCACATCCTGTTTTTCTTCCTGTTCTCCTGTCAGGGTAGACGAGACAGAAACGCACCTGTGTTCACAGGAACCACAATGAAACTGGAACAGAATGTGCTGGGTTGCAAAGTGCTACCCAAAAGTTGCCAAAAATTAAATCCAAGATGCAGATGATGTGCAAAGAAAGAACATCAGAGCCCCATATTCTGCAGCTACATCACCAGCTGTGATGGTGTGTGAGAAGAGCTGCAACAGGGGGTGATTACAGGGAAGAGGGATGGGGTGACCTCAGGAAATGCAGGGTTTGGCCTTGTCAGACTTCCTGCCAGACTTGGACATAACGCTCTGATGCCTTGTTCGTCCTTATTTGAAAAAAAAAAATCTCTTCTGATTTTCTAGGGATTTAGAAATTGCAGATATCATGCTGAGACTCACAGCCAAACTTTGGGCAGAACACAGGGAGTCTTGTGGAAGAGTGGGGGGGATAGAGGGACCTGGAGGGAACAGGAACTCCACAAGGAGACCAACAGAACCAACAAATCTGGGTCCAGGGGTACCTGTAGAGACTGATGCGCCAACCAAGGACCACACATGGAGAAGACCTAGGCCCCTGCTCAGATATAGCTGATAGGCAGTTCAGTCTACATGTGGGTTCCCTAGTAAGGAGACCAAGGGCTGTCTCTGACACAGACTCTGCTGTGTGCTCTTTGATCACTTTCCCCTGGTGAGGTGGCTTTTCCAAGCCACAGAGGATGAGGATGCAGGCAGTTCTGAAGAGACGTGATAGTCTCGGGTCAGATGGGAGGTGGGAGGGCTCCCATTTTCTGAGCACTAGGAGACAGGAGTGGGAGGATGTGGGAGGCAGGGTGGGACCTGCAGGAGATGAGGGAGGGGGCTACGATCCAGGTGTAAAGTGAATAAATTAATAAATATAAATGAAACTGCAAATATCAAATGAGTTAAAAATGTAATCTAAATTCTATTTGGAAGGATAATTTTTAATTTTTGAAGTTGAATTATATTATAATGTATGAACCTGGGGATTAGCTACATAATTTCAGGGGCCCAGCACACAATTCCATGTACAAAAACTATTAGGAATTACAGATTGAGGTTCTAGTGACCATTCAAGTCACCTACCCATAAACTCCCACATAAATCGAAGCCAGAAAAGGAGTGAACGTGTCTGATGCTTGGCAATCAGACACGGTGATTTCATTAGAATATGGGCAAGCTTGAGAAAATTACACTTAAGCCCCCAAGGACAGACGTGCATGCTGTTGTGTTAACTGTTCTTCCAGAGGTCTCTACCGCTCCAGACTGTGTTGAGGAGGAGTGAGGAAACAAAAAGCCGGGTGGGGGTGAATGGCAAGATGACTTTCTTCAGCACAATTACATGTTGTAAGAACATATGACAACATATTTAAATCTGTTGTGTGGATGAGACCTAATTAATTATAATTTAATTGCAAAAGTTTTCAGAATTAAACCTTAATCAAAGAAAGAAAGGAAAAAGGAAGAAGAAAGAAAGAAAGAAAGAAAGAAAGAAAGAAAGAAAGAAAGATCGAACGAATTGGGAATCTGTAGAGGAGATGATCTCACCTAGGCATAGTTGATAACGGTAACTATCATAGAAAAAGCCCCTTCTGCAAGGACATCTGTTGGGATTTAGCAGCAGAGTAGTACCTCAGCAGGTCCAGGCCGCAAAGATCACACCACAGGACAGATCTCACCAAGATATTTACTGGGGGAGGCAAAAAGCCATCTCAGAGTGGAGACATGAGAAAGACAGACAGACAGGGAGGAGATCCAAGATGGTTGCCATGAGAGAACACTGTGTCTGAGGAGTAGGAGAGCAGAAACAACGCAGCGACCAGGAGACTGAACTCTGGGACCTAAAACGCCAGCATTGTGAGTGCCAGGTGAGCGGAACTCCTACGGTGAGAAAATCAAGTGGGAAAACCCTAGGGACACCCAGTTATTACCTGGAGAAATTTCCCTGTGACCAGCGGCGCACA
>CM053767.1:45186670-45259678 GCA_028658305.1 Pachyuromys duprasi | reverse complement strand
CCTGTTGGTGGACTTGGAGGGAGCAGGGAGGAGGGAGATGAGGGAGGGAGTGGGAGGGTAGGAGGGACTGAGGGAGGGGGCTACGCCTGGGATTCAAAGTACCTAACCTGTGATTGATATAAAAATAAATAAAGTAATAAAAATATTTTTTAAAAAATAAATAATTAAAATAAAAAAAAAAGACAGACAGGGCAAGAACAAGAGAACAAGAGACAGAGAGACTAGAAGACAGAGAGAGGGCTGTGATGGCTGGGGGTCTTGTAAAGGGTAGACATGTTGCATAGGAAAAATATGCAGCTTGTGGCAACAGTGGAAATGTGTGGCATTTGGTGGCAGTGGGTGATGACGCGGGGTCCCTGAGGGCAGGTGGTAGAGTGCCTGATTTTTAACATCTGCCTAGGAACCACACATGAAGTATATCCACCCTTGTTATTGATACGTGTAGCCAAGGATTGTAATTTCAAAACAATTTATGTAATCCTTTATTCAGCCCTAAGACATTTGTATGACACCCCTCCCCTCAAGGCCTAGGGGTCATCGTAGACGAGGTAATGGAAAAAGAAATAGAATGGATGTTTATGGATGAATGGGGTTGGGTCTAGAATGGGAGGATCAAACGGGGATGAGAAGGGAAGAGGAGATAGTAGGAAAAACAGCTAAAATTAAAGGGACATTTGAGTGGTCATATGAGAGCTGCCTCTCAGTGTCATGTTTTGAGGATGGTGATGGTAGAACTACTTGGTACAGGGTCAGTAAGTGACTACACTTCTCTAGCCTCCTCCTCACTCAGGGAGTTCACTGATGAGAAGGACCTGAAGGAGCTGGACACCGCTTCCAAATGGCAAGCTGGGTGTTCTGCTTGCTTCTTTCACTCTACAACACACAGGGGAACAACCTGGGGGCTTTTAGAGAAGATGAGAACCTGCCTGACTTACAGGACAAAGGTTCTGTGGCATCAATGTTTCCTAGTATACAAAGAAGGGAGAGTTTTAGAGTAAACGCAGTCCTGATAGACAACTGACCCTTGACCAGCCCAAACTCCATGCCAGCCTACATGGTAGGGCAAGAGACTCCAACCTAACCGAATACTACCCCCAGAAGAAAGAGTCCAGTATTTAGAGGACCTTAAAGGAAACCACTCTAATGCTCTGTCATTTTAAAAAAAT
This sequence comes from Pachyuromys duprasi, assembly GCA_028658305.1. Taxonomy (NCBI): domain Eukaryota; kingdom Metazoa; phylum Chordata; class Mammalia; order Rodentia; family Muridae; genus Pachyuromys; species Pachyuromys duprasi. The sequence continues at coordinate 45,258,512 of CM053767.1, read as the reverse complement.
CCTCTTTTCTTCTTTTATTGTATTTTGGTATTGTTTTTATTCTACTTCTAAAATACCTTTTTTCATTTTTTTATTCCTCTTCTTATACTTAATAAGTTGTATTGCATATTTTCTCTTTATTGTACAATTAGATTTTTTAACATCTTGATAATCTCTCTCCCTAATATTCTCTCTTCACCTTTCTTTTACTAAACTTGTTTCCTTTTTCTGTTTGTCCTTTATTTGCCTCTTTCCTTTACTTCATTATTTTATTGTCATTACTTTTCTTTCAAATGATTTTTAGCTTCATAGCTAAGCTTGCCTGATGCTCACATTTTTCTCTCTATGGTTGTTGGTAATGTTACAGTTGGCTTCGAATGAATTTAACTGCATTTCTGTTTCTGGGATTTTCTGTGTTGTAGTGATCATAACAGTATGTTTTTTCCTATTTGAGTGGTACTGGAGAATGAAACTTCCAAGTAACTAGAAGAAATATTCATCCCAAAAGATATGCCAATTGTGGCACACAAAGAAACACAAAAGCCATGACTAAGCAAAACAACCAACTCTTCCAAAATAACAGCAAAATATCGTCACACCTCAGAAAATGAACCTAAGCACCCCAAAGCGGTTGAGACGTCAGACAAAGAATTCAAAAGTCTACTTTTGGAAATAATAATGTCCACAAAGAAGACTCAAATAAACACGTGAATGAAACAAGTCAGTTTAGACGATAGCTGAGAAGATCAGCAGCATTAACAAGAACTTGAGCAAGGAAATTGTGATCTTGGTTTTTAATAAATGTTGGAACTGATCTGGAGAGTTCCAAGCAGGAATATCCTGGGGCCTGCAGACTCTGCTGAGGCCCCACGGAAGTGGTAAATACTCAGCCCCACTTGATCGATACTTGCTGTAACTGTTCTCTCTGCTTTGTGTAGGCCACAGACGGACCGCAGAGGCATCTCATAGTCCGTTTTCACTGGGAAACTTTGTGCTTTGAAATACTCACCAGATAGCTGAATCTGCAGGTAGCGAACTTCCTGAGGAAAACAGCTCTAGAGACTTTTTCATGCCGGGACCAGAGAGGGAGTCAACTCTCACCTGGGGGTAAGCAGGAGCCATCTGTAGAAGCTTGTGTTCTGTGGCGCCATCAGGAAATCTGGAGCCATTATCCATTTCCCTCTGGCAAAAACACAGCTGTTGGCAGAAAAGTCTGTGAAATTTGGAGCAAACTCATTTTTCCCCATGGTAAAAGAAATTTAACTTTTGTGTATTTTATGAAGAAACAGGTTTTTTTCCTGCACATCAGATGTTGTTCTAAGTGTTTTGTTAGTATTAACATATTAAATCTTTTAATAAACCATAGAGTAAGTATTAGCATTTACCCCCCCCCCACATTTTACATTAGAAAGAACCAAGGCACAGATAGGCTAAGTAGCTTCCCAAGGTTGTACAGCTAGGAGATGGCTAAGCAGAAACCATACCAAACAGTCTTCTAGCTGCTTTGCTAGAATTCTGGGAAGGCTTGTGCCAGTACCTCGCCTTTCCTGTATGATGCTAGGAAGCATAAAATGATGGTGACATAGATGCAGCTTGAGAATCAATGCCAGCCCTGCAGAGGGTGAAGATACAGGACAGGAGGTTGGCACCTGGCAGGCACCCGGCAGGCACCCAGCAGTCGTGTTTACTGCTCTTATGCCGTCAGCGCTTACCAGAGCTACAAGCTCGTTTCGAACTGCCGGTGACAATGGAAGAAGCTGTCCCCATTGTCTCTGCCACAAAAGTGGACAGCCACGGATGCCATCTTCCTCTCAGGCAAGACAAGGGAGTCAGAGTGATACACTGGCTGAGATGAACAGTGAGCTCAGAGACCACCAGACACCATGACCAGTCCTTCCCTGGGCTTCTTGCCTGCACTCATCTGCATCTCCTAAAGGCATGCTTTAACGCAACCGTTGATAAAGCAGCTAGAACAGAACTGCACTGTGGAGTCTTATAGGAAACATCCCTATTGAAAGTTACTATATCTGTCAAAGCTCCGATGCAACAGATCTATATAATCAGGCATGGTAAAATCTTGGGTCTGCGGATTTGGACCTTTTGTTGATATTTATGAAAGTTCTGGCTCCTTACTCTGCCGGGGGTTTGCGATGTCCCCTATCTACCTCATGGCAAGTTTAGTTAGGAGTTCAGTTGCTCGTGTGGCTATTATGGAAGCTAGTGGGATCTCTATTGGGTATTTATTACTTCTGTTATGAAAATCCTCTTTGCACCCTTTGCTCTGTTTTATACAGAAAACTCTGAGGTTTTTTTTGGGGGGGGCGGATTTTTCTAGATGATAAAGTGAGAGATGATTGAGACATATGCTTTTCTAACTAAAGTTTTATCATCATAGAATCCTATTTTTAAAAAGCTCTTCTCTGGGGGCTAGAGAGATGGCTCAGGGTTTAGAGGTACCGGCTGCTTTTCCAGAGGTCCTGAGTTCGATTCCCAGCAACCACATGGTGGCTCACAACCATCTATAATGAGATCTGGTGCCCTCTTCTGGCATGCAGGTATACATGCAGACAGAACATTGTATAAATAAATCTTAATAAAAAATAAATAAATCTTAAAAAAAAAGAAAAGCTCTTTGTTGTATGTGGGTATATTTATGTGTCCATTTAGTGTGAATGTGTATGTGTTATGGTATACATGTGGAGGTCAGCAGACAGCTTTTTTTTCTTTTTTTTCATCTAGACAGGGGTTCTTTGTGTAGCCTTGGCTGTCCTGGACTTGCTTTGTAGACCAGGCTGGCCTCGAACTCACAGAGATCCTCCTGCCTCTGCCTCCCTGAGTGCTGGTGTCACAGGTGTGCGCCACCACGCCCTGGCTGAGGACAGCTTTCTTAGTCAACTCTCTCATCCTACCTTATTTGAGACAGGGTCTTTCCCATTTCTGCCCTTATACTGCACACTCCCGGCTAAATGCCTGTGACCTTCTCTCCTCACCTCCCATCTCTGAGTAGTAGTGCCAGAAAGGGCTGGAAAAAGGCTAACAGGAAAACGTTTAGATATTTTATCAAGGTCCTTGCTCAGGAGGACCTGGTCATCCCTTCATTCAAGGGCTTCTGGGGTTGAAAAATGGCTCAAGTTTGGAAATTGTTCACAGGCCAAGATTCCCTTTGGCCATGATCCAATGTAGCCTCTCTTTTATTTTTGAGAATTTTTCTGCTTATACAGATCAAATAAAAATCTAATAGGCTTCTTATCTATTTCATGCCTGGAAAGACCATGGCTGTTTAGCCAGCCGTAAAAGTCATGCCACTGTAAAAATCAGCTTGCCTGTGCTGCGCATTCCAGGGTCAGGACATCTAAACCCTGAGCCATCTCTCTAGCCCCCAGAGAAGAGCTTTTTAAAAATAGGATTCTATGATGATAAAACTTTAGTTAGAAAAGCATATGTGTCTCAATCATCTCTCACTTTATCATCTAGAAAAATCCCCCCCCCCCCAAAAAAACCTCAGAGTTTTCTGTATAAAACAGAGCAAAGAGTGTAAAGAGGATTTTCATAACAGAAGTAATAAATACCCAATAGAGATCCCACTAGCTTCCGTAATAGCCACACGAGCAACTGAACTCCTAACTAAACTTGCCTCTACTGCTCATTATGGTAACTAGGATCACCTTGCCTTTGGTGACTCCGTGTTGCAACTTGGGCCCTGCTACTTCAGGGCAACCTCTTTACCCACTGAGCTACCTCTCCAGCTGCCTCGTGGGCACTTCCTGTTGTGTGCTTATTGCATCTGTGGAAGTCATAATTTCCTGTTCTTTTGTCCCTAATTTTTGTGTTGATTATGAGCAGGTCTGGGTACAGATCCTGTCCCCAAACCCTCTCCCTTCTGGTGTTGTGCTCTCGTTCACCTCCTTCCTGCCCAGCCTGAAACCTTTGGTGAAGCTTTTAAGGGAAAGCAGACTTAGGAATGCACAGGGTAAGGGCGGTTGGAGCAGCACTCTTTGATTATCTGCATCCCTGATCACACCCAGATGTCAGATGCCACTAATTTCTTGCTGATTATTCAATTGCTTTCAATAATACCCTGGGGCACGAATCGCTCCTCAGTCAGATCCAATTAAATTTGTATTCCTTCACAAGGGTAGTTCTGAGGTCAGCGTTTGAGGTTTGTCCTTACCCCAACACTCTCATTAACTGTCTTTTTCCCTGGTTCTGTCATGAAATGTCTGGTCTCGGTTTTCTTGTGAAGCTCCCTCCTAAATGCTTGCCTCTGAGACTTCCATCACGTGGGAGGGTGCCATGGAGTGGGATCTTTCTCACATTTAGTTTCAAACAAGATCTCAGGAAGGCCTGCTTTTCTCTCCAGGGAAGACTTCTGGGCCTCAAATCCACATCTGCAATGGGGACAATGCAAGTTTCTCGGCACCAGGGTTCTGGGTGGGAGGAAAGCCCCAGATTTTCTAAGTGTTCCCCTACTGAGGTAACTCTACTGCCCTCAAAATGAGCTTGCATCATTTAGAAAGACAAGACCCTACATTTAATAATACACTCAAAAATCCTACATTTCAAAATCCAACATTTAAACCCTACACTTAAAAACTCAAACGCCAAATCAACTTGGGGTCCAGTTTTGGAAACACTCCCTTTTGCTGAACCTTACCAAATATTTATTGCTTTTGAACATCATGCAAATTCTTCCTCAGCTTTCCTGAAAGGACTCTGCAAGTCCTAACCTGTTTCCTTTGGAGGAAAGGCCAGCTCCAGCTGATAGCATCCTAACCCTGTGTTCAGGGTAAACAACCCTGGCACTAATGCTGACATAGGCCAGGACATGGAGTTGATTTCTTTCTTTGGGGGTCTTTGCAGCACAAAGCTGAGCAGTCGCATTCACTTCTGTTTCTAACTTAATCTTCCCTGGAAGCCTCCCCTGACATGTCTTTATTGTGTTTAAATGGCTCATTCATTCCCCATTTCCTGTGCCTAAGTGCAGCCACTCACTCTTCCTGTGTTTTAAAACACCAGAGCAAAGTCCCCCAGTGGTACAGGCTTCTGTCTCTACCAAGTCATCATCAAAGCCTCAATAGAACATGTTTTCTGACTTTAATCCTGTGTCCATGGCATGAGATGGTCACAGTAACACATTGTGTTGGCATGTGACTGAAGACTTCATAGGATGCCTTGCTAAGACCTTTTGTTATCTAATTTTATCATTTGTTCCTTTACTGTAGAACATGGCATATGAAGCCCAGGGAGGTTTGCTTTTCTAGGATAGCCAGCTGTGCCTTCTGCTCTTCTTCGCTCATGTCTGCGCCAAGGCCGAAGACAGCGGATGGCCTCAGAGAGATGCTCCAGCATGCCTGTGTGTTTGTACAACATATGTCTTCCTCCTTTTTCCGTGTGGGGGAGCCAGGCCTGCCACGGGTTTCAGGAGGATGGAGTAGGTCATGGAGAAGAGTGCGCTCAAGGACTGGGGAAAGGTCTCCCTGTAACTCCAGCCTCCATAACTTCCATCTGCAAAGCCTGTCATGATTGTGTATCTAATTATTAAGTTGGGTTTGCAAAGCATCTGGAGTCATCAGCGCCACTCACTTGCAGTAAATCTCTGTTCACTTGGCAAGTGTGTATGTTTGCGCACACGTGTGCACACGGGTGCAAGTGGTGTGCATTTGTATTTGTGGCACGAAGCCGACAGTATGAGGCAGATTCGAAATAAATAGGATGACCGGATTTAGCTTTCTGTTGAAGAGATAAAACTCTAAATCTGATAAACCAACAACCTAATCCAATGTTTTTGAAACGAATGACAGAGAGAACAAAGCCTGAGGGGTTGAGGGGAGGGAAGTCAGCCCAGGACAGCTTGTGTTTACCTGGGAGGAGGATTGGGGGGAGGGGGGGCATCAAGAGCCTGTGGAGGCGGAGGCCTGAAGAGCAAGGAGCATCGTCTTTCAATGGAGACAAAAGAAACCCGGGGGTGACCTCTCACCCTAAATTTTGCTATACATAATCCAGAAGTCAAGTAATGACTGTCAATCCTGATAAGACTTGATGTGCTGGTGTGGAGGGGAGAGCGCCCCTCATCTGAGGAGCAGAGGTGGGTGAATAAGGGAATGAGGGAGTGTGGGTGGGACCAGGAGGAGAGGAGGGAGGCAGCTCCAATGGGGGTGTAAAGTCAGTCAGTCAGTCGTCAGTCAGTTATTAATTTAAAAAGAAGTAATGACTGTCCCAGTCAGAGAGCTCTGGGACCTTTGTCAGCTCCTCAGGAAGCCTGAAGCTCAAATGGAGAGGAGATGGTGAGGTGCAAATGCAAGGGACAAGGCTGGCCCTCCACAGGCACAAAAGACACTCGCTGTGGCTCTGCGCCTGGCCTCTCTCTTCTGACACCTAGCAGACACCTGGCAAAACCTAGTTTCCCAGAAAGCCCTGAGTAGCTCTCCTTCATCCTGTCCTGTCTTCCCTCCACTCAGGAATTCCCAGGGCTTCTCCTCGACATTGTGTAAGGGGGTCTGAAGAAGCAAAGGTCTTCCCAGCTTCATCACTTACCTGCAGCAGAATTTTAAGGAGTGTTAGACATTCATCCTTTAAAAAATCCTTACTGTGTGCTTTGGAGTTCCTAGAAACCAGAAAATTTAACCTTAAGCAAATACATTTATCTCGCTGCTGGAAAGTGGCATGAAGAACCTAGTAGGACAAGTTCATGCACCTTGTCCTACTAAGTACAGGGTAGGCTTCCTTTGAGGGAAGACCACTGATTTCCCATCTAATTTAAAGTCTTCTCCAAACTGGCCCCCCATACCTATGGGTAGTGCTGGCCGCTGGGTAATGGAAATTCTTCTTGCTTCTCGAAGTGTACACACATTCTTGCCGTGTAGTTAGTTACATTTCTTTTGCTGTGATGAGGTACCGTAATCCTAGGTGAGACACAGAAGAAGAGTTTATTTGGGTTTACAGTTCCAGGGGGTTAGAATCCAAGGCATGGTGGCAGGAGCGGAAGTTGAGGGCTCATGTCTTGAACTGCAAGTACAAAGCAGGGGACGGTGTGTGACTTGGAAACTTAAGGGTCTTCCCACCGTTGCTGGGTGGAGCCCCTAAAGGACTACTGCGGTGAGCTCCTGTCTGATAGGGCTGGCTCTCTTCCGTGGGGTGGGACTTAGGGCTGGGCCCGGCACTGGTTGGCCATTACCTCAGTCTCTGCTCTGTGTGCTCTGTCTTTGCCCCTGCACTTGTTGTAGGTAATGAAAGTTTTGGGTTGAGGTTTTTGTGGGTGGGTGGGTTGGTGATCTCCTCCATCCACGAAGAGTCTTGTCTAGATAAAGGGTGGCCATCCTCTTCAGTCTCCATGGCTCCTGCTACTAGGAGTCTTAGCTAGAGTCCTCCTTAGATCCTCCCAGAGGCCTGTTCTGATTGAGGTCTGCAGCTTCTCGCAGAGATATCCCACCCACCATTTCTCTTTTCTCTGCAGGCCTTCTGCCCTCCTGCCCCTAATCTCCCCAGGTCTGATCTTATTTCTCTCTGTGCTCCCTCTCCTATCTTGTTCCCACTCTTCAACCACTACCTCTGTCTATTCCATTTCACCCCCTGAGTAAGCTCCATGTGTCCTCCCTTGTGTCCTCCTTGTTACTTATCTCCTTGGGTTCTGTGCATTATAGTATGTCTCTCCTATACTATATATCTAGAATCTTGCCTATAAGTGTGTACATAGCATGTGTATCTCTCTGGATCTGGGTTACCTCAGGATGATCTTTCTAATTCCATCCATTTGCCTGAAAATTTCATGATTTCCCTGGTTTAATGGCTGAGTAGTTTTCCATTGCGTAAATGTGCCACGGTTTCTCTATCCATTCTTTGGTTGAGGAAACTCTAGGTTGTTTCCAGTTTCTGGCTATTACAAATAAAGCTGCTGTGAACATGGCTGAGTAAAAGTCCTTGTTGTATGGCGGAGCATCTTTTGAGTATATGCCCAGCCATGGTTCAAAACAGATACTGAGGTACACAACCAAACATTGGACAAAGCATAGGGAGTCTACAGGAAAAGAGGAGAAAAGGATAAATGGGCCGAGAGGTGACAAAAGCTCCACAAGAAGACCTTCAGAACCAATCAACCAGGGCCCAGAGGGGCCTATGGGGTCTGAAGCACCAACCAAGGACAGCGCATAGTCTGGACCTAGGTCCTCCACTTCTAAGTAGCCTATGGGCATCTTAGGCTTCATGTGGGCCCACTAGTTAGGGGATTTGGGGATATCACTGACTTGGAATGTGTTGCCTGCTTCTTGATCACTTCCCCCTGATGGGACTGCTCTACCAGGCCTTAGGCCTCATGTGAATACATGAGCTGGGGTGTCTGGGTAAGGGAGCTACCCTATATTCCTCAGAATATTCTGAGGAATAGGGGAGAGGGAATATGGGAGGGAGGGTGGGACTAGGAGGAGAGGACAGAGGGGCCTATGACCAAAATGTAAATTGAATTATTTTTTTTAATAAAAAAAGGAGAGAGAGGAGAGAGGGAAAGAGCCTTCCCCTGGTGGCACACTTCCTCTGGCAAGTCCTTACCTCCTAAACCTACTCAAAAGCCACCAGCTGGGACCAGGACTGAAAGTATCTGAGCCTCTGGAGCACATTCTCATTCAAACCTCAGCAGGAAAATCAGCCCTCTCCCTCAGTAGCAAAAGGGTGTGTTCACTGGCTGCCTCTCTTTGCCAATCTGCACCTCTCAAGTAACCCCAACATTCCAAATCTACCACGGGGCCAACCCTTTCCCTCTGTCTCTTCCTCCTTGCCAGAATGATTAATGAAATTTTTTATCTTCAGAGTTCTAACTAATGACTCCTCCTCACTCATTTCTGTAACGTTATCCAAAAGATACCGCTATTCATTAGGGCTTTTTAGATAGGCATAATCAGCCATTTCTCTCCTGGTTGGGCGGTCTTCATTCCTGCCATATTTGTGGGTGCGGTGGCTGTTGGACGCCTCTGAGATTTACAGAGCTTTGCAGCTGTGGAAAAAAATCTCCACTAACGCTTCTCCAGCTTAGTTTAACTCAGATGTCTGGACCTGGTGTGGTTAGCAGAAAATTTCAATAGGGCAGTAATTACTTTTTTTTTTTTTTAATCGTAATATACGGGAAGAAAATCCTGGCTTCCAAGTTGGGAAGTCCTGCTGTGAGTCAGTAAAGCTCCCACCTCTGACCCCTCAGAGGCAGGACCGGGAGTCTTGCAGCTCCTGGACTGGAGCTGGGGACCCTGAGGTCCCCCAGCAAGGGTGGGAGAGACGGGTGCGGGGTTGAGGTCACTGCTGGCCTCTGTGTCTTGGCTCCTGCCTGGCGGCTGGGTCTGGCAGGCCAGTAGCTGGGAAGGAGGCCCGGCTTTGTCCTTTGTTTCTCTGGCCCCAACAAACACATCTTCTGAGCTGTTTGAGAGCGAGCCCTCACTTTGGGGATCTGTGGCAACCAGGGAAATTTAGGGCTTGTTCTGTGGCCTCGGGGGAATGGACCACCTGGTCTTGGTTAGAGACTCCAGCCTGTGTCTCAGCCGACTGAGAGAGCTGACATCCCTCCCCCTGTTGCCACATCCTGCTTCTTCCGGTACCTTGTGCCCCGTGGGAGAGGGCTGGGCCTTGTCAGCCTGCTGTCAATCAAGCATCGGTGCTCCAGGTGTCATTCCCTGTCACGGCAGAGCCGGGCCAGAACCCCAGGAGAGCGGAGCAGGGTATGAGAGGGACATAGTCTGTGTCTAGGCCTCTAAGTGAACACTCGGTGGCTGTCAAGTGAAAGGGGACTCAAAGGTCCACGAGGCATCATGACAAGGTGTGTCCACCGACTGAAGGGAGCCAGGGACAAGAGGGATAACCCCAACCTGGAGAAGCACCAAGGTGCCTGGGGAACGAGGTGGCAGAGAACACTGGGCACTCCCTCAGCTGTCATGGTCTTTTCACCAGGATAAACTACAGAATCGGTTTTTCACAGAAACACCTAACTTGGGATTCGAAACTTCCCGAAGCCACTGGGAGAGCTGGGCCTGATTCTTCCGCCGGCCGGGATAGCCAGTATGTAATTACGCTCAGCTGTTCTCCAGCCCCAGCTTCCCCTAGCCCAGTCTCAGGGAGTGCTGAGGGCTTTCCTGGGTGCTCAGAGCTATGTGCTGGGAGACATGCCCCTTAAGAACCAGATGTGCCACTCTCTCCACACCCACTGGGAATTCTGGAAGAAGGCTGTCATGACTTAAATGAGAATGTCCTCCGAAAGCTCCGGCATTTGAACCCCTCAGCTCAGCCAAGTGCACCCCATCACCCTGTGTATCTGACTGGATATGTGGGAGACTTAAGAAATTCCCAAAATTTACCACTGCTACCTACATATCCTCTGAAAGTTCTGCATTCGTTGATGGGTTGTGGTCATGACTTGGAGTATGGCTTTCTAAGAGCTGCCACCCCACACCCCGTGTGCACCTCCACAACACAAACATGAATCAGGAAGGGCAGGTAACACATCACTCCATTTATACTTCACTTAGCACAGACTAGCTGTTGGATATGAATGAAATGCCCAAAGTAGGTCAAGGAACAGGCGATTTTGCTAAGAGAAGAAAAGCGACATCATTCACAGTATGAGAGAAAGAAGCACAGTGGCCCCATGCTATGTCAAGAAGACCCCAAACCACAGGGTTCTCCTGTAGGGAAATTATGGGCTGCCTGCAGTGTGGGGGATGGAGAAGAACAGGGGAGAGACCTGGGAGGATGGAGGAAGAGCAGAGAAAGAAGCCAGGGAAAAATGTACACGTTAGACTCATTCCACGGAGACCCACACAGACCCACAAGGAAAACTGACGGCAGATACAAATGACACTGAACAGTGATGCTTCCCTCAGATGACTCCTTATGACTGTGTAGGCACCACTAACAACCCCACCACCCGAGGCCTCATTCTTCATGGTTCTGCAAAGCCAGCCAATGCATATAATTAATTACATATTTTTATATGAATTAAGTTAATTAATTAAATAAACTGAAGTTTGAGTAATGGAGACTACTGTCCCATACACATGGATCTTCGGCTTATTCATGAAAACGAATATCAAAGGATAAAGCCGGCTTTGTCCTGTGCTGTACTTTCCATAAGTCAGCCTCTGGATATAGCTCACTAAAACTAACAGCCTGGATATTCTTCTTTGTGGTGGTTTCAGTGAAATGTCCCTCTATAAGCTCAGACATTAGAAGACTTGGTCCTCAGTGAGTGGCAGTGTCAGGAAGGTTTAGAAGGTCTTACTGGTATGTCACTAGGAGTGGAAAATGAGGTTTCAAAGTCACATGCTATCCCCAGTTTCGAATACAGACACACACACACTGCTTCCTGCTTGCAGTTCAAAATGTGATCTCTGAGCTTCCTGTTCCTGCCACCATGCCTGCTACTTGTTGCCATGGGTCCCCATCATGATGAATTCTTGTCCCTCTGGAACAGTAAGCCCAAATAGACGTTTCTGTAAGCTGCCTGGGTCATAGGTTTTATCACAGAAGCAGAAAAGTAACTGGTACAGTCCACGTAGAGCGACTGTCTTCCTGGGCTTTTCGTGGGAACTGCCACAGTTCTCCATCCTGATGAAGGCTTGACCACCCCGAATTCCATGACAACTCAAGTGCTTCTGCAATGACCTTATCAAGTGAGCTGTCCAAGTGCTCCAGGAAGGAAATATCTTCGTGGGGCATAGGGTGGGATGGGACACAGAGATCATTTGTTCACCTCTCACCTGTGACTGACTGCTATCTAAACACTGCAGGAATCATAACATGTGGACATCGTGTTGCCCCAAGTGTGCTGACTTTGAGAGAGCCTTTAGATCACCCAGGGCCATGACTATGAAAGCCTCACATGAGTTCTGAGGTGCCAATGCAAATAGGGTCAATATTTGTGGAGAGAAATCTGCTCTCCAAGAAACTGGGTTAATTTGTCCAAAGTCAACATCACTACAGAGACCCCAGTCTGAGTCCAAATCACAAGCCCACAACATTTTTGATGACCTTTTACAGTGTACTGCTCTCCTACCTCAACCTTAGCTTCAGGCCAATCCTTGGAAGTTGCCACAGCCCTAGGTAGGGCTCTGCTTTTTCCTGTTACCAAGTGTCCCTCTGGATCCTATGTTCTGTGTCTTGCCTGGACCAGAAGTCTTAGCATTTTAATAGGAAAAAAATAATTCAAGTTGGATGCTAAATGAATTCCCTCTAAATGGTTTAACCATAAAGTGGCTGGCATTTCCTTTTACTTACACTAATGATGTCAAATTTCTTAAGTGTGTTTGGCAGCATAAATGTATCTTTCATATGGGATTTTTTTATGAGTCCTTTTAACATGAACTCTTTTAAAACTTCATTGTGCTTATTAGGTTTCAGCTTGAAATGTGGTTGGACCATTAGTTTGTCCTTGGAGGGCTCAGGTTGGACCAAGGAAGTAAAAAGAATATTTAAATAGGAGCTTTCCTAAATGTTAATGTGTGTGTGTTACAAAGGTAGAATGATGGTTGTATAGTATTCTGGGATGTAAAGCATACTCTAGCCTTATACAGCTCAAGAACCTAAAATAATTACTTCTTTCCTTATTAAGTCTTACTTTCTTTAGCATCTGAAATGTGCTATATCTGTGCCTTCCAAGCTCATGCCATTGAAATAACCTCTCTTAAAGTCATTAATTTTTATGATATTTCAAGCTTCTTGGGTCTGGCCAACCTATGACCTAGCAACAAGACTAAAGAGAACACCTCATCCTTGGAAATATTTGAGGGAAACAGGCCTTTTTTTGCTAACACTAAAATCTCATGAGCTGTAAGTCACACAAATATCTTTTGTCTCTTCTACCCAACGGCAAAACCCATAATAGTTTTATCTTACAGGTCAATTTTTCTAGTCACTGAATTTACATATTACCTACAAAAACATGTAATGTTTTTCATTTGAGTCTGGTTAAAATTGGTGGGGCAATCAACATTAGTACTTCTTAATTTTTCCTTTCATAAGTACACTTCAAACATACACATAAGGAGACTTCCACTTTGGGATAGATCAAAGCACACAGTGCCAAAATCATCTCTCCACCATAAACGCTTATAAGACCAGAAAAATGTCAGCCGACAGAAGCTTGTTTCCAATGCTGACTGAGGCCTCGGGCCTTACAGGAAGCCAGCACACGGGGTAAGTCTTGTGTTCACTTTGTCTTGTTGCTTAGGGAGAATTTCTTGACATTTTCGTCAGGAGGCAAAACTGAGGCAGGGCTGGTGACCTAAGAAAGGACACTTTGGTCATCAGCGCTGAGAATACCAGAGATGAGGAGGAGGAAGGCAGCAGGGGAGAGCAGAGCAAGAGAGCACAAGTCCCTGTGGTGTTTCTCCGTGGTTGTTGGCCAAGGACTGGCTGGCTGTACTTTGCTCCGAGAGGTGACGGAGACATAGCTCCTTCCCTTTCTGGAGTTAGGCGTTACAGAAACACTGGGGCTGAGCAGTTCTGAGAGGCAGAGGGATTCCAGCCGCTTGGGAGGGAAAGCTTTCCTTGGTACACCGGGTATTCGGAGACGGTGAAATGACTCTGTCATACCTGGGGACCTGAATCTGATCCCTAGAGCATCAGGGATAAAAATTCCAGGAGTGGTGACGTGTGCTTGTAATTCCAGGGCTGTGGAGACTGGAGGACAGGTCGAAAATCAGGTCTCCTGACTATGGCTCCTTCCTCATCAGGTGGCATTTATTTTTACTTCATTTACTTGGAGTCGGGATATGATAGTGTGCATATGTCTATACAGGTTTTATGTATTCGCCCACTTGAGTGAGTGCAGAGGCCAAAGGTTAATGTCAGGCATCCTCCTCAATCTTTTCTCCACTTTATATTTTGAGGGAGGGTCTCTCATTGAACCTGGAGCTCGATGTTTCCCCTCGGTCCCTGGCCCTTGAGTCTCTAAGGTACCTCCCTGTCTCTGCCCAAATACTGGAGTTACCGTGTGCCATATGTTGCCACACCCAGATTTTTAAGTGGGTTCTGGGGATCCAAATTCCTCAGTTCCTCATTGTTGCAGGATATTTGATTCCATTCTGAACCCCAACATCGTAAACTATAAAAACCTGTTTCTTGTTTAGTATGGCTCAGCCCTAACACACACCTTTAATCCAAGAGCTTTCTGTACACGGGATTAAATAAAGTTAACCCTAGGTCAAGAGGCGGAGCATGAAACCATCTCAGAGGGTATAAACAGAAAGGAGGGTCATTGAAAGAAGGGTATTCTATATCTGTAGGAGGGCTAAAATCCAGAATATATAAAGAACTCAAGAAGTTAATAAAACAACACATCAAGTAATCCAATTAAAAAATGGGGTATAGAGCTAAACAGAGAATTCTCTGTAGAGGAATATCAAATGGCAGAGAAACACTTAAAGAAATGTTTAATGTCCTTAATCATCAACGACCCTGAGATTTCACCGTACACCCATCAGAATGCCTAAGATCAAAAACTCAAGTGACAATACATGCTGGAGAGGATGTGGAGAAAGGGGAACCCTCCTCCATTGCTGGTGGGAATGTAAACTTGTACAACCACTCTGGAAATCAATCTGGTGCTTTCTCAGACAATTAGGAATAGTGCTTCCTCAAGATCCAGCTATACCACCCCTAGGCATATATCCAAAATATGCTCAAGTATACAACAAGGACATTTGCTCAACCATGTTTGTAGCTGCTTTATTTGTAATACCCAGAACCTGGAAACAACCCAGATGTCCCTCAATGGAGGAATGGATACAGAAATTGTGATACATTTACACAATGGAATACTACTCAGCAATTAAAAACAAGAAAATCATGAATTTTGCAGGCTAATAGTGGGATCTAGAAAAGATCATCCTGAGTGAGCTATCCCAGAAGCAGATAGACACACATGGTATATGCTCACTCATAAGTGGATATTAGACATTTAATATAGGATAAGCATACTAAAATCTGTACACCTAAAGAAGCTAAGCAAGAAGGAGGACCCTGGGTAAGATGATCAATCCTCGTTCAGAAAGGCAAATGGGATGGACATTGGAAGAAGGAGAAAACAGGAAACAGGACAGAAGCCTACCACAGAGGGCCTCTGAAAGACTCCACCCAGCAGTGTATCAAGGCACATGCTGAGGCTCATAGCCAAACTTTGGGCAGAGTGCAGGGAATCTTACGAAAAAAGGGGTGATAGTAAGACCTGGAGGGAACAGGAGCTCCACAAGGAGAGCAACAGAACCAAAAATCTGGGCACAGGACTCTTTTCTGAGACTGATAGTCCAACCAAGGACCATTCATGGATATAACCTAGAACCCCTGCTCAGACATAGCCCATGGCAGCTCAGTATCCAAATGGGTTCCCTCGTAAGGGGAAGAGGGACTGTCTCTGACATTAACTCAGTGGCTGGCTCTTTGATCACCTCCCCCTGAAGGGGAAGCAGCCTTGCCAGGCCACAGAGGAAAACAATGCAGCCAGTCCTGATGAGATCTCATAGGCTAGGGTCAGATAGAAAAGGAGGAGAACCTTCCCTATCAGTGGACTTGGAGAGGGGCATGGGAGGAGATGAGGGAGGGAGGATGGGATTGGGAAGGAATGAGGGAAGGGGCTACAGCTGGGAATAAAAGTGAATAACTGTAATTAACATAAAAATTAAAATTAAAAAATAAATTAAAAAAAAGAAAGAAGGCTATTTAAGACAGCGTGGAAAAGAAGAAAGAGCTTTTGACTTTGTATTTTTGGCTTTTTCCTTCTGGGTTGTCTGCTGAGTAGAAAGGGCTTTCTCCCTCTGGGACATTGGCTGAGTAGGAAGGTCAGCTGGGTGCTATCTCTGCCTCTCTGAGCTAGTAGGCTTTCACACCAGCACCTGGCTCATGAGTCTTTATTGGTAAAATTGAATGATTGGAATTTTCTTTCTTCATAACAACAATGTTTTTATAACAAGCACTTCAGCCACTTACCAATCTTTCCTCTCACCCACAGTAATTGAGAGTTCCTAGTCACTAAGTAGTCAACAGCACCCTTGGTGGTCAGTCCCCACAATGCACTCGGACACATTCTTGTAAATGCAATTCTTTTTTTTTTTTTCCTTTGTCAAATAACTAGAGAGGGTTCTAGTCTAGGAAACGTAACCCTGACCAACATATATATGATCTCCTATCTATGTGTGGTGGCTGTTCTAAGTTGTCAAGTTGACTACATCTGGAATTAACTAAAATCGAAATGGCTAAGAACACCTGTGAGAATTTTTTTTTCTTAATCTGAAATGGGAAGAGCATTTCAAATCTGACTATTTGAGGCCGGAAGATATATCTTTAATCTAGATCTTTTGAGGTGGGAAGATTCACCTTTTATCTGAACCAAACATTCTGCTAGTAGCCTATATAAAGGGCATGGAAGAAGGAAACTTGTTCTTTACCCAATTACTCTTGACCTTGCTAACAAACCTATTCCTTCACTGTCATTAGAGCTTATTTCTTTGGGATTCTGACATATACTGAAGACCAGCTGAGACATCCAGCCTCATGGACTGAACAATTACTGAATTCTTAGACCTTCTATTCATAGGCAGCCATTGTTGGATTAGCTGGCCCACAGCCTGTAAGCCATCCAAATAAATCCCCATATATATGTGTGTATGTGTGTGTGTATACATGCATGTATGTATATTTATTTATTCTATCAGTTCTGTTCCTCTAGGGGAACCTGACTAACACACCAAGGATTTTCAGGTACTGAGTGTTTACAGTAGTTATGAAATACCTGGAAACGTCCCTGCTTTCTTCTTAATGTAAACTTCTATAACCCATTAAGAGCCAGCTCTCTCCCTTGTGGATGCTTCCTTGACACCTTTTCAGCATTCCTCATAATCCCCTCTGTGTGTTGCCATTATGTTTCCATAGCGCCTCTTTCATTTTATATCATCACATTATTGATCATCTGTATTGAGCCATATTATTTTTCCATCACACACACCCAAAATCCTTGAGATTGAAGAGTAGGTCTTGGCGATTTGTACACTTGCACCTAAGAAATGATATAATACTCTAATATATTTTTTTAAATGCTTGTATTTGGTAGAGGAATGACTAAGTAAAATGCTTAGAAAGATTGTGTGTGTGTGTGTGTGTGTGTGTAACCCTCTTAAATAATGATTATTAATAGAGAGTGGGTGCAATTGGAGTGTGCAGGGTGGTATGGCCATAATTAGATATCAACCTTTGTAACTGCAGATACTAAGTATGCTGAACTTTTACTCTAAGCCAGGCATTGGGCTGAAGAATTGACATAAAACCCTTCCCTTTGATCCTGCAACACACCTACAAGACTTTACAATTAAGTCTTTACAATTAAGAGAACTAGGGTTCATAGAAATTAAGTAGCTATCTAATGTCACACAGCTAGTGAGTGTCTACAGCAGGCAATTAAGGCTCACTAAACACGTGTGCAGATATGGTTTTTAGTTATTCATACATAGGTATGGATGCATGCATGTATACATGTATTTTGACAAGATTTCACTAGGTAGTTCAAACTGGCCTTAAAATCGCAGTCCTCCTTCCTCGGCATCCTGTGTGCCGGGATTATAGAACTGTGTTACCACACCTGGCTCCAAACTCCTTTCTGAGAAGGGTAGGGCCAGGAATGTGTCTTACATGATGGGCTGTCGAGAAGTGATACGTGCCACTCTGGGACATACGCTCTTTCACCTTTCCTTCTTGCTGTGGGAAGACACATGTTGCAGAGAGTGTAGACTATGTAGTGAAGGGAGGGTGTTCTTTCAGCTTGCATTGCATGAGTGAAAGATAAACATTGGCTGTTTGAATCCACTGTAATGCCAGAACGTGCCAGCGAATCTGGCTTATCCTGGGGAATGCAATGACTAAGTTGGCCTTCTAACCAATAGCAGTTCAACGATGCAGGTGGCTCCTGTCCACTCACTACTGCTCATGGTTGTCTTGGAAATATGAGATACATGCAGCTGCAAGAAGTAGAAGTCAACTCAAAATGGGGATAAAGGAGCAGCTGAGCAATCTCCAGAGTGAGGCTTTGGAAGGGTGCTAGGGTGGGTGGAGGCAGCTCCTGTGCAAATTAGGACTGAGGCTCCGGGGATCCGTCAGAGGGGACAACAGCTGGGGTCCCAACGGAGCCAGCTATCAATCCTTATCAAACCCAAGTTCCTAATTCCTTCCCCTGCTCATTGGCCACAGAACAGTGATAAACAGCAGCTGGATTCTACCAGTAACCAATCGGAACAGAATTGTGGGGAACACGGCTCTAAAGCCTGAGCTGTTTATAGTGAGCTGGGTTAAGTTAGTCCTGTGACTCTGCACAAATGTGGAACAAAAATCACTTCAGAGTCTAGATTGATGGTCACATGACCCATTACTTTATCTCCTCCCACCTCCAAAAGCTGCTTAGTCAAACCTGTTGTTTTGCAAAGCAATGGCTGAGACCGGAAGAGAAGACCCCTGCTTAGCTCTCTATGTGTGAGATTAGAAGGAAGGAGAGAATGTTCATACAGGGTCTTTCCTGATAGTGTGGAGAAAGGCTGCTCTGTTGGATTTCATCATCAGTCCATGCCACTAGAGTGTTTCATAGGTTTGGAAGAGCATCACGATTTATCAAAAATTACAATCAGGACACATCACAGTATGAAATGCAGATGTCTGGCCTCAGGCGTGTCCACCACTATTCCTTACTCTTGATCTTGGACAAGTCGCTTAAACTGCCAAAGATCCTATTCCTCTCTCTCTCTCTCTCTCTCTCTCTCTCACACACACACACACACACACACACATCACCATCATCATAAGCCTTTATGTAGTTGTTCATATTACAAAGCACACATCCATCTTCAAGACTGCCTACCTTCTATCAACACTTCCCCACGGGGAAGGATGTTTGCCTATTCTGTAATTCCTACATAAATTGTTCTCTGGTAAGTCACATGTTCTGGAGGGCCCCTCCCGCATGAACATTCTGGAAGCTGTTGTGGTTGCTCTCCCCATGCTTCCTTACCAGCTGTGCTCATTACACCACTGCTGCTTCATCTCAGTCACAACTGCACCGCCTTTCCTGTAGTGAGCTGCTGATGCTCTCACCAGACACCATGGGAGATCGCAGAAGCACCTGGAGCTTGCCACAGGCTAGGAGCGGCCTCAGCACTGGCTCCAAAGCTACAGAACGGAAAGCCATCTAAGCTGGCTCAAGACGTGACTTGCTGAGAGGCGGCCTCCAGGCCTCCCGCAGCCCAACCTGTAGAAGTGAAACTAGGGAGTAAGAGGCCCCAGTATTAGAAATAAGAAATAAGATGAGGCTTGCAACAGGTTTTCTATGAAAGGGGTTTATTAGGGGAGAAGGGGGAACAGGCGTGGGCCATGATGGGGAAGGGAGAGGGAGAGGAGGAAAGGGGAGGAGGGGTGGGGCGCCCCATAGAGAGAGTAAGAGGATGAGAGGAATGAGAGGGTGAGGAGTAAGAGAGAGAACACGTGTCTGGTGTCCTTTTATAGGTCAGGTAATTACTAACCACGCCCCCAAGTGTGGCCACCTGGCTGGGCGATACAAGATGATGTCATTGTTGCTACATAACCCAGAAGCAAGATTGTTTCAGAATACTAACACCCAGGACACAGACACACAGGACTTGTCTCTGCTGTGGGTCAGTGGCTTCCTGTAGCAACTTAGCTTCTCCCTGCTTGCCTACCCCCTTCTCCCCCTCCCCACAACCCCCAGCACCAGTTAGAACGCTTTATCTGTAGACCTTCCCATCCACAAACACAGGCACCCAACTCCCAATGCTCCCATGGCTTTCTCCATGCACTCCTGTGGACTGTTCTTTCTGTGTGAGCCTTTGCAGGTAGCTTGGGAGCACACCCGGACATCCTGGCTGCAGAAGTGGGAACATGAAACTTGAGCACAAGGGCAACACTAGAAACAAACAAACAAACGAGAGGCCTCACTTTGCTGGACTGAGAGAAGTTGTCTAGTCTAGACGCTTTCGCCATCAAACGGAACAAGGAGTGGGGGGCAGACATATTCATGGAAGAGGTCTGAGAGAACCTCAGGGCCCAGTGGATTTGTCTGGTCACAGTGTTCCTCTTCCACAGCCAGGAAAGGCAGAAGTAAAGGACACATGATGCTAGAGCACTACCTGCAAAACAGTTTTTAGTAATTGATGCAGAACAGATGTATCAGAACAGATGTAGTCAGATGCATCACTGTAACTGTTATAAGGAAACTCAGTAAACTCCAATATATATATATATATATATATATATATATATATATATATATGAAAAGCATTAGGAAAATAACATGGGAGGCAACGAAAGAGCAAGCAGCAAAATGGAGAACAAGGCTCCCAGCAGAAACCAGGAACTGGTTGTTGGAGTGATGATTTTGCACACAGTGCAAAGATCGATTACAGAGGCTGGACTTTCTGGTATATTGTTACTCTTTGGCAGCATCATATTTTGTAAACACTACCTTCACCTTCTGATTGGTTAAACAAAGAGCTGAATGACCAATAGCTGAGGCAAGAGAGGGAGGCTTCTGGCAGACAGAGGGACTCTGGGAAGGAATCTCAGGCACAACAACCACCAGCTGGACAAGGAGGAAGTAGTAGGAGCCAGGACCAGCGACTAAGAGGGACAGGTAATGGGCCTCGTGGCAGGACATAGGCCAGGACATTATAGTTGGGTTAAAATAGCTGAGAATCTGCCCAGCTATAGTGCCATAAGCTTATAATACATATGAAAGTTCTCTGTCTCTGTCTCTTAGTCCATCCACTGGTGGTCTCAAAGAAACTTCCATTTTAGTTGATCCAGACAATGAATAAATGGTGCAACAGAGAGCTCAACGCACTCACCTTGAGTAAGCAGAAAAAAACAACAAAACAGTGTCTGGACTCAGACAGGCCACTTGAAATTATCCAATCAAAAGAAAAAGACGACAGTTAAACAGAAGAGAAAACTACAGAATTCATAGTGGGCCATACCCTGGACCATGACATTCCAAGGAAGATAAGACAGAGATCGTGGCTAAGGAAGCTGCTCTGGGTGGAATGTGAATGTGTCCCCCATGCCAAAGGCTGGTCCTCAGAATAGTAAGGTGGTAATGGTAATGGTCCTCCTTCAAAGATGATCCCCATACTATGGTAACCAAGTAACTGGGATGCTGTTTTTAGAAGGAATTAATGTAGTGTCCATCTGGCCATAACCCATATTCTTAGCCATATCACCGAGTGTCTTTTCACGTGGGACACAAAACACAAGGACAGGCAGATGTGGAGCTGGACATTGCCATGAGGAGCTTGAATGGTAAGACAGAACTGCATCCCTGGGGGAACTCTCCTACCACTGTGGTTCTGGCTGCCTTGCCTTGTCTTCTCTTCTCTCCTAACTTTGAACACGGGTCCATTGATAGGCCCCCATGCTCCAGCCAAATCATCAACACTGAAATGTCATTAATTTGTCCTTCCTGGTTTAAGGTTTTCAGTGGTTCCTTAGATGGAGAAAGCAACTATTCATGTATATAACTAGTTGGTTCCGTGAACTCAGTCATGAGTTTCAGCACTTGCCAATTGCTGAGTTACTCACACTTGAACGCTGGCCTGAGAACATGCGCAACAGCTTTTAAGGGAGTTCTGGACCCACTCACCTCATCTGAAAAGTGCACACACCAGTATTAATTTCCACGGCAGCCAACAGCTTTGTAACTGACTGGGATGAATCACGGTAGCCTCAGCTCTCTAGACAGCAAGTGCCAAACTGACCTAAACCTGGAGTGGGCATGGGGTGGGTAAGAACTCACCATGAAACCTTCCATGTCCTATTCCCAGGAGCCTTTATGGACATTATTGGTTCATATTCCCAGCAATGTTTATTGAGTGTGAATCCCAATGGCTCCATGGAGTCTGCTAATAGGACCGTTAAGGAAAGAAAAATGGAAGCAGGGAGGAAGTTGGTGAGTCCACAAAGCTCACAGGGGCATAGCCTTGGGGACAGGCAGGTCCTACTTCACGCATGGTCAAGACGTTGGGTTTAGACAAGCCTTGTGAAGCCTATATTGTACAAAAGGGTTAGAAAATGCATTCCAAGCCATAAGCTTTTTGATAGTCATCAGCCTTCCAGGAAGGGAAGCATGGTGCTGGGTGGGGTGGGGGAGGGGCAGGGCCCTTACTTAACAAGGTCTCTGCTCTGAAAACTCTCACCTCTCCACCACACACTTGCCATCATAGTGGCATCTACCCGCCAGGAGCAGGGCCTCTGCTATCATAGGGGTTTTTTGTTTGGTTGGGTTTTTTGTTTGTTTGTCTGTTTTTTGTTTTTTAAGACATGGTTGCTCTGTGTTGCCTTGGCTACCCTGGAACTCACTCTGTAGACCAGGCTGGCATCAAACTCCACAGAGATCTGGCTGCCTTTGCCTCCTCAGTGGTGGGATTAAAGGTGTGTGCCAGACTTCCTTAGACAATTAGGAATAGTGCTTCCTCAAGATCCAGCTAGACCACTCTTTAGGCATATATCCTAAATATGCTCAATTATACAACAAGGACATTTGTTCAACCATGTTTGTAGCAGTTTTATTCGTAATAGCAGAACCTGGAAACAACCCAGATGTCCCTCAGTTGAGGAATGGATACAGAAATTGTGGTACTTTTACACAATGGAATACTACTCAGCAATAAAAATGAGGAAATCATGAAATTCGCAGGCAAATGGTGGGACCTGGAAATGATCATCCTGAATGAGGTATCCCAAAAGCAGAAAGAAACACTTGGTATATACTCACTTCGATAGACCTATAGGATAGGATGGTCATGCTGAAATCTACACACCTAGGGAAGATAAGCAAGAAGGAGGACCCAGGGTGGGATGATCAATCCTCGCTTAGATGGACAAATGGGATGGACATTGAATGTAGGAGAAAACAAGCAACAGGACAGGAGCCTACCACAGAGGGCCTCTGAAAGACTCTAACTAGCAATGTATAAAAGCAGATAATAAGACTCACAACCAAGCCTTCGGCAGAAGGCAGGGAATAATATGAAGAAAGGGGAAGTTAGTAAGACTTGGCAAGGACAAGAGTTCCACAAAGACCAAATAGATCAGGGCACAGGGGTCTTTTATGAGACTGTTTCTCCAACCAAGGACCAGGTATGGATATAAACTAGAACCCCTGCTCAGATGTGGCCCATGGTAGCTCAGTATACAACTGGGCAACATAGTAAGGGGAACAGGGACTATTTCTGTCATGAACTCAATGGCTGGCTTGTCGACCATTCCCTCCCACCCCAAGGGAGGAGCAGCCTAGCTAGATCTCAGAAGAGGACATTGTAGCCAGCCCTGAAGAGACATGATAAGCTAGGGTCAGATGGAAGGGGGACTTGGAGGAGGGCAGGGAGAAGATGAGGGAGGGATGGGGAGAGTGGGAGGGAATGAGGGAGGGGGCTATGGCTGGGATACAAAGTATATAACCTGTGATTAATATAAAAATAAATAAATTACTTAAAAAACAAACTAACTAGATTTTTAAAAAATTAGGAAACACTGAATAGAAAGAACTTAACATTTTATTTAACAGATGATGATTTAATTTCCCCCACCTTATTGAGTTAACTAATAACCATATTAGTTAACATAATAGCCATATTAGTTAACTCTTAAGAATGTACTCATCTTTGGAGAGGCTACATGGGATCAAACCTATGACTTTCTAAATGCTAAGGAAACATTCTATCACTGATCCAGATATAGCTTTGTTGGATGACAAAAAACTCCCTGAATTATTTAACCAAAGAAACTGAAGAAGAGTTCTAACTTTGTTGTTTTCTGAAGTTGTATTAAGTCATTCAAAATACGCAACTGATAAAAAAATTAAAAAATATAAAATTAAAAAAAAAAAAGGTGTGCGCCAGAACCTCCAGGTCTTCTACCTTTTTAAAGAGCCTGGAAGTGATTTTTTTTTTCTGGTTCTCATTTTCCATACGGGTCAGTCTATCAAAGTTTGAGCAGCCAATAAAAGACTGTGTTTCCTATTGTATTAGTTGCTTATCTTGTTGCTGTGTCAAAATATTCTGGAAAAAAAACCAGCAACTTGAGGAAGGAAATGCTGAGGGTACAGTCCGTCAAGATGAGGAAGCATGGTGGCAGGATAGAGAGGCAGCCGGTCATTCCGCCTCTTCTTCAGTCAGGAAGCAGAGGGTGACAAACGCTAGGCTCAGCTCACGTTCTCCTTGTATTCATTCCAGGACCTCAGCCTATGGAGTAGTAGCAGTGAAGGGGGTCTCCACATCTCAGTTCATCCAATCAGGATAATCCCATCCAGGCATGCCCAGAATCTAACCTCATCTCCAAACTCCCTCACTGGCACACCCAGCATCCTCTCACAGTAAAATAGATGCAGATACCTGTTAAAGCCTCTAAGTTAGTTTTTCTGTGTTGGTTAGCTAGACTATTCTGAAATGTTGCCTCCCATTCAAATTGTAGGGGGGAAAAATGTCATATTCCTTGAAAACCTATTGGAAAATTGAAGCAATTAACTTCTTTATTGAATAGTCCTTCAAACCTAAACATGTTATCTCTCTACTTATATGTCATTGATTGTTTTTTAACAGAGTGGTTAAAAAATGGTTTTTCAAATTATGTCTCTATCTATAGTACATGGATACAGCCAGACCCCTCTTGATCCAATCACTTCCAAAACTAGCAAGACAAACAAACAAACAACAACAACAACAACAAAATCAAATGAGCCTTCAGGGTACATTTCAGACTGAAGCCATATTCAGCAGCACTTGGGGGTGTTACTGCAGATAGTAACTAGCTTATTTCATATTAAACTTTATAAGCATCTTACTTCCTGCTATATAAATGTAATTGTTTTATATTGACCTTAAATCCAGAAATCTTGCAAAACTAAACCAAAATCTTCACAAAATTTCTGTAGATTTTTTGAAGGTTTTAATGTAGGCTTAACAATATCACCAGCCAGTGATTTTTTTAAATTTTATGATCAAGACCTGTATTTTTCTTCTCATACTATATAATTAAGCATCATCCTGTCATAAAAATGATGATTGTGGTGCAGTTTTAGTATTAAATTTAAAATTCGTTTCTTTATCTGTGCTGTGTTGAGAATGGGATTGTTGTCATTCTCTAGACAACATTTAGCATCCATGAAGGGCATTCTCTTCTGCTTTCAGTTGACTATAATTTGTTTATTCTTATCAATGGATTCATTTCCGATGCAAAAAGTATTATGTTGCTTCTAAAATTTTGTCCTCCCCCACCCCTTTTTATTTTGAGGGGAAGGTTTCATGAGGTAGCACACTGATCCTTCTATCACAGCACCCCAAGAAGTGAGCAGCATGTGCTGTGAACTGCTGAACCCTCTCTCCAGTGCCCAGAATTACTTCTCTAGCTTCTTAGCTGAGACTCAACCCCCTGAGTTTCTGTTTTTCTCTCTTTTTAATTCGAGCTCTTGGGCATAAGTGTATCTTCAAATACTGTGTCCGTAGTATCCTATGAGTTTTGAAATACATTTCATTGTCACTCTGTTTCTTGTAGTTTTTAATGTATAGCAAGTTAAATGAGGTTTCTTGTGCTAAACATTGGGAGATTTATTACTCAAGTTTTCAAATGTTTCTTATTTAAATTTATTTTTTATAATTTATTCACTTTACATCCTGATTGTAGCCCCTTCCTTCATCTCCTCCCAGTCCCACCTTCCTTCCTATTCTCCTTTCCTATTTCTCAGAAAGGAAGAACCCTCCTCTCCCACCATCTGACCCTAGCCTAGCAAGTCTCATCAGGACTGGCTGCATCCTCTTTTTCTGTGACGTGGCCTCCCTGCCAGGGGGAAGTGATCAAAGAGTGGCAACAGAGTCCATGTCAGAGACAGTCCCAGCTCCCCTTACTAGGAAACCCACGTAGAGACTGAGCTGCCTATCAACTACATCTGAGCACTGGGTCTAGGCCCTCTTCATGCATGGTTGAGGACATCTAGGTTGTTTCCAGATTCTGGATATTATGAATAAAACTACTATGAACCTAGTTGAACAAATGTCCTTGTTGGATAGTAA
Organism: Pachyuromys duprasi; assembly: GCA_028658305.1. Classification (NCBI taxonomy): domain Eukaryota; kingdom Metazoa; phylum Chordata; class Mammalia; order Rodentia; family Muridae; genus Pachyuromys; species Pachyuromys duprasi. The sequence continues at coordinate 45,232,455 of CM053767.1, read as the reverse complement.
AGCATCTTTCAGGTATATGCTCAAGAGTGGTATATTGAGGTCTTGAGGTAGTGCTATTTCCAATTTTCTGAGAAAAGATCAGATTGATTTTCAAAGTAGTTGTACAAGTTTGCACACCCATCAGCAATGGAGTAGTGTTTCACCTCAATCGAAGAATGGATATAGAAATTGTGGTACATTTACACAATAGAGTTCTACTCAGCTATTAAAAACAAGGAAATCATGACATTTTCAAGCAAATGGACGGAACTAGAAAAGATCTTCCTGTGAGGTAACCCAGAACCAGAAAGACATGCATATACTCACTTATAAGCAGATATTAGCCATATAATGCAGGATAACCATACTACAATCCAAGACCTAAAGAAGCTAAATAACAAGGAGGACCCTAGGAAAAATGCTTAAATCTCATTCAGAAGGGCAAATAGAATAGTCACAGGAAGCAGATGAAGAGAGGGAATAGGATGGGAGCCTACCAAAAATGTCCTCTGAAAGACTCCACCCAGCAGGGGATTGAAGCAGATGCTAAGACTCACAGTCAAACTTTGGGCAGAGCTCAGGGAGTAGGAAAGGGGGAATAGAAGGACCCAGAACAGACAGGAGCTCCATAAGAAGACAAACAGAGACAACAAATCTGGGCCCATGGGAGCCTGCAGAGACTGATGTACGAACCAAGGACCATGCAAATATATGGGTTTAAACTTGTATTTTGGCTACTGATTTCAACTTAATTGTAGAGAGGTCAAGGAACACAGAGGCTGCTATGGATTCACTGAGATCTGCTTGATGGCTAAGTATGAGGTCAACTGTCTGCAAGAGTTCCCTATGTAGGATGTGAGCATGGACAGTTATTCTCTAATTTCTACTTCTGTTTGTCTCTATTAAGCCTTACTAGATGTTGCACTCAATTTTTGCATATCACCATGCTAATTTTATATGGCTGGTCCACAAATAATTGATAGAAACACTGAATTGAATTGTGAATGGCAGAACTGTGGATTTCTCTGTAAATTTCTCTGTGGATTTCTCTGTAAATTTCTCTGTGGATTTCTCAGTTGATCATACCTTGTAGCCATTTTATAAAATGCATGCAGTTTAGAATATGTGTCCAATGAATTTAGCATTTATGTAATGACCCTCTACATCACTGGTTTCTGTCTCAGTGTCTTCTGGGTAATAATATAGCTGCTCCTTTTGTTTTTTTATCATATTTATTTGCTACATAATTTTCATTTTCCATTTCTCTAGGTCTTTAACTTTCAGTTATATTTTTGTCAATAACAATACTCATGTCTTTATGATTGTTGTTCAATTTAGTTTCGGTGTATGAATATGTGTGTGGTATATGTTTGTGTGAGGGGCTTATTGGGGATATGTGCACATGCATGAGGAGGTCAGAGGTCAACACCAAGTGTCTTCTATCAACCTCCATGGAGACAACATCTTTCACAAAAGCTGTAGAAAGGACTGGACTGGCTACCAGAGAGCTACAGGGATGACTCTGACTTCACCTTCCTTGCTCTGGAGTTAGAGGTGCAAGCCACTGTACCCAGCTTTTTATCTAGGTTCTGGGGACCAAACCTGGATGCTCTTGCCTAGATGACAAGCACTTTACCCACTAAACTATCTCCCCAGCACCTGATTGATGTTCCTCTATGTGTTGATCTCTGTTTCTTTTCCATAATAGTTATGGTTATTGATTTATTATGGTTACTGATACATTGAGGAGCATTCTCTAGGTCCATATCTTTTTGTTTTTGCATTGTCTATTTTTAAAAATATGTTTAACTCTTTAAAATTGACATTTTAGTCTCATGTTTGCTAATGCCTAAAGTATTTCAGCCATTTTAGGGTTGAAAACTGTACAAATAGTGAAGACCTGCCATGTGGCCTCGTGTGTTTTAAGTATCTTATATAAATTTATTTAGTATCCACAGTGATCCTGTAACATAGAAGGCATTGACAAAGTCTACAACTAACGCAACAATAGTGGAACCTGGGGCTGAAGAGATGGCTCAGAAGTTAGGAGCACTGTTGCTCTTCCAGAGCTCGACAGCCCTCGGCACCCTTGCTAGGCAGCTCACAATGAGAGGTTCAAAATTTGAAATTTAATTCCTGGGCAACATGACTGAGGTCCTGGGTACAAGTTCAGACAAAGAAGTGGGCAAGTTGAGACAGACCCATTCTACTGCAGAAAAGTAACCAGGCTTGCCTTGAAAACTACCATTGCCTAGCAACCCACCCAGATAGCCCCTAGCTGGTGACCAAGGTCACATAGCCACGCTACTAAGAAAAACCACAAGATGTGCTAACCATTCCCCCTCCCCAACAGGAGCAGAAACCCTCCAGATGGACTGGCCAGGACCATATGGCCTTGGTGCCTAAAATAGACCAAGGCTTGGAAAAGGCTTGGAAATTCCCCGCTTGTGGTTTTGCCCTTTAATAACCCTGTTCCCCCAGACCTCAGGGCTGCATATCTCTTTGTTTCCACAGAGAACTTCTGACCCGGGCTCGAGCTTGTATTAAATGAACCCTCATGTGTTTACAGTGGAGTCAATTCCTGGTGGTCTTTGGAGGGGGAGGGTTGTCTCACGAACTGGACATAACAACAACTGTGAGTAACTCCAGGACCACGGGCTCCAACATTCTCTTCTGGGACCCACAGGTACCAGTACACACATGACAGACACACAATCTTTTTTAAAAGCGGGAGCTAAGGATTAATTTACTCCAATAATTGCAAATTACAGGCTGCTTTTCCTATATCTCAGGCACCGCATATGTATAGACAGCACCCCATGTGGCTTCCATGGAATCCAGAACTAGACTGTTCTTTCTAAAATACTTGCTCAGCAAACAGAGGCACCTGGGTTCTCTAAAACTGAAAACGTGGGGAGCTGAAGACTGGTATTTACGATCGGGAAAGCTGTTTTCTGGACGCTGGAGTGAGCAGTAGGTGGGGGAAAGGAGGCAAGAAGCCAAGAGAGATTAAGGGAAAGATTTGTAATGCTGTATTTAAAGCAAAGCAGACATATCCTGATATGCCAGCCCGAAGGTTTTGGAAGCCAGGGTGGAAGAACTGAGAGAGCCCACAGTGTGGTTGTCAGGACCTCTCTGAGGGATGATGAAGGCCTTGGATAGCTAAGAAATGTTCAGAGAAAGACAATGCTAGGACTCTCACTGGAGCATCATACACATTGCTTGCTGTCTGAGGGACTGACAGACTTACCAGGGCCCGCTGTCCCAACTCTTTAACTCACCTTTATTTTATGCTCCCAAGAATGGGAACTCTTCACACATGGATGCTTGATAAATGCATTCTGACTCTAAAGGACAAGTCCTAACCAGTAGGGAAGGAAGTGTAGACGCAGGCTAGTGGGCCAAGTTCTAGAAACTTGGGCTTGGAAGTTGCTCAGCTGTGCACAGCCTTGTGTTGGACCTGACCATCATGTCCGCAGCTTGCCTGAGTTTTGCTGTCTTTGCTACAGTCTGGTGCATCAGTCTGTCATATGCATTGGAAGGAGCAGAGGGCACAGGAAGAGGGTGATGCCTGGCAAGCCACCTTAGGACCATGTCCTAAAATCAATGATGGTCACTATTTTAAAAACAACAACAACAACAAAAGAAAGTTTAAAAATATGTAGCACAGGAGAGGGGATCTCACACATCTCCACATTGTGGTATAGTTCCCTTCCTTTGAGTGGCTAGTTTTTAATGAATAGAAGATGGGTGAAATGACATAATGTCATATCTGAGACTAGGTAACAAAAAACCCCCACAGCTTCTCTCCTCAGGTAACCCCATCCCTATTGTTCTAGAAAAGGCATGCAATGTGCCACCCTGTAGAAAGATGTACATAGCAGCTAAAATGACTCCAGTCCACCCACAGCTGGAGGGTGACCCTTCCTGACCGAGCCTCAAGATGGCCACTACTCCATACCTGTTTTGACTTCTGCCTGACAAGAAATATTGAGGTGTTCTACTCAGCTAAGTCACCCCAGGGCCTCTGACCCTCAGTAGCTGTGAGACAAATATGGCTGGTTTTGGTTATCAGAATTGGAGAAACCTGTTATGAATCATTAGATAATAAATATACTTGACCTAGTGTTTGTGATATTTGTAAAGCAAGGAGATGCTGTGGTAGGGTATCTAGGGAAATGGGCAAACTCTGACATTAGCTGCTGGTGTGTGAAGATGAGGAGGGGGAAGAAGGCAAAGAGATGCTCCTGCTCTGAGTGTCCAGCAGGTCACATGCTGAGGAAGGAACCTGGCAAAGCAGCAGGAGCCCTGAAAGACATGAGTTGCTCAGGTTGGAGACACATTTGGACTTCCAGATGTGGCTAAGATAGGTGGTCGGAGGCAGAAGTGTGAAGGGAGACTCTGGAACAAGGCTACGGTTTGGTCATTAGAAGCAGGAGGTATAATGGAAGTTTTGGTTTCTTTAAAAACTCAGTTATGTTATATAAATGTGTTTTTAGTTTTAATCCCAAGTGTGGAATTTTGGTTTGGGCTTTAGTCTGTCCACAGCTGATAACTGCCTCTTGCCCAGCATGATCTTTGCAGCTGGTAACAACTTCTTGCAGGATGGAGAGGGGCATGGCCTAGCTCTCCGAGGGGTTTAAATATGAGAGCCCAGAAAGAGAAGAGGTGTCCTGTACTGTGTGGCAGTTTAGAGAGGCTAGAGACAGACATTGTGGCAGTTTGGAGCAGACGTACAGAGAGAAATGCTTCATGGAGCACTGGCTTGGAGGAGACTACTTGCTGCAATGGAGATTGGTAGAGCCCTCCCTCACCAAAGAACCCATCCACCCTAAATAGCCAGGAGAAGTGAAGGTGTCTGCACCCCCTCTCCCAGCTAACCTTCTGTCTCCAACCTAGGGTTGGGGCTTGGAAGGGAGAGGCTTTAAGGAGCCCCCACTTAAAAGAGTTTAAAAACAAGCACTACAAGGAAGGAAATAAAGGGAATGTGCAGACTATGGCTGGGAGAGTAGCCTCATGTGCCTCAGTTTCCTGGTTTGAAAACAACAGATTGTTGAGTACATAGACAAAGTGCCTGGAAGCAGATCTTGCAAACAGTAAATATCAACATGGTTATTATTATTTGACATATTTGGAAGAAGGGGGAATTTCTAACAGCAAGGGAGCCCAGGAACTGAACCCCAGTTTCCATCACAAACCCTCTTACACCGGATCTCCTCCCCGACAGCTATTTGCAAGCATCTTCAGAGTCAAACTCAGCCCTCCTCACTGTCGCAGAATGAATGGCAAATAGTGTGTACTAGAGCTGCAGTTTCGGGATCCAGGACACTTCAGAAAAAAAGAAAGAAAAGAAAGAAACCTCATGCTTTTTCTACCAGAAAGAAAAAGACTGTTTTCTTAAGGAGTTGCAGGCAAGGAGTGATAGAGACACTCACCTCCCCGGAGGCTTCCAAAGCCTTGGATCTGAAATCTACAACTCGGTCAAGTTGGGGCTAGAAAAATCACAGGCACAAATCAGGCATCAGGATGAAGTCTGCCTTAGTGACAAGCCTATGAGAGCCACGAGGGCACACAACCTGTCTCCAGCCACGCGTAAATATTTTAAGACTATGACAAAGAAAACCCGGATTGTTCTGCCCAGCCCTCATTGATCAGAGCATAGCTCCAGGCTACACTGAGGGAAATGCCGGTGCTTGCTTATTAAACACCAAGTCTCACCCCTGGCGTGTGCTCTGTTAACTATGAATAGCTGCTGGGACTTGCACATATATGTGAATGGATAAAAGATGTGTGATGTGTACCAGAAACGCTACCTGAAGCCATTCCAATCGTCAAGCACCCAGAGTCCTGTGCACCCTTTGAATCCTTTCTTGCTGCAGCAAGCAGAAACCTAGTCTTCTTCAGTTCATCCATGAGGGTGTTTATGGTGTACTATTTCAGTTGGGTCCTGTGGCAGAAAACAAAGGGGCAGAGCTGAGGAATACAGCAGCTGTCCTGTTGAGGCTCAGCTTAGCAGGGCAAATGCTCTGGTGACGGGGGGGGGGGGGGGGGTGAAGGAGGATTATCAAAACACCTTTAGAACCGGTGCCCCCCCCCACCGTGAGTACAACCACGGTGGATGGGCTTTGGGAGGCAGAACCCTGTAGACCACCCGTCCTGAGGACTTTATCGATACGGAGCATAGCTCTGCTGTTGCCCTTGTGGTCAGCACATCCCTCATAATACAGGAGTTGTATGAGAGCTCTCAGGGGGCTTCCAGCCCCTCACTGGGCAGTATCACCGGCACTCACAATAATAATGTTTGATCTCTTTCCAGCATTGCTGCTGGAGCTGAGTAGTGACTCAACCACTACCCTTGAAAAGAACTTAGAGATGTAGAGCATTAGCAATGAGCACCGCTCTTAGAAAGAATTTGGAAAAATAGATTGTTTACAAGGTTAAGTAAAGATGTTTTTGCTAGTGACTCTGATGTAGAAGATCTTAGGGAACAATTTGAAGTTCAGAAAAGTACACTCTTAATAGTTGAGCTAGGGACTTTTTAAGGTTGGTGAGCAAGAACAATACCCCAATTAGCACTAGCAGACATAACTCTCTCACTGAAGCTGGTCTTCAAGGTGATTAAATCCTTATACTCATTTTTGCCCTCAGCTTCCTGATATGATATAATAAAAATTATTAATGAGTAGATGCACACCTTGAAGGTGTAAAGTAGAAATGGCTGATTTTTTATAAAAGTTTAGATTTGTGATTCTTTTAAAATTTTTATAAGATTACCTTTTTAAGATAACTGATTCTTTCTTTGTAACTGCAAATTGAAGCCTTCCAGTAAAGAAAAAGCTCGCTGAGAGTTTACCTTGCTTGCTTGTACATTGTTAATCTACAGCAAGTTGCTTAGTTACAAATGTATATGGGATCTTGGGAATAATTTGTTTTTCATATTTGTTCCTTACCTACAATACATAAAGTATTAGGAAACATGTTCTTCTTACCTGTACTCCTTGTAATCCTTCATTTAAAGAAAAAATAGAATGTAACCACATTGCGATTTTTGTACTCCTTGAAAGATCTTGCGGGGATATGTAAGCTATAGGACAAAAAAATTAAGTTATTGGAATCCTTTTCCATCCACAAAGATATATGTGAGTGTATACATATTTGTGTATATACATGTATATGTATGTAAAAGTGTAAATATGATTGGAGCTTTGCTTCACATATGTGTATGTATGTATGTATGTGTATGTGTAAAGTAAGAGAAGCTTGTAGAAGAAGCTTGTTGGAACCTGTCTGCTGGAGTTTGTCTTACTTCGCCATCAAGTGTGTGTGTGTGTGTGTGTGTGTGTGTGTGTGTGTGTGTGTGTGGTCTTTTTCTCTCCTTCTTTCCTTACCCTTCTAGACGCTTGCCACCATAAGTGCAAGCCCCTGCCAGGAGCCATCCACTCTGGCCTGCTGCCAGCAACAATCAGTTCTGTCCTCCCCACCCCCTTCAGTTAAAGCCACTGTCAATAACAGTCAGTTCCAGGGCTTGGAGAATTTTAAGCCTTTTAACCCTCAGAGAAAGACTGCTGGGAGATCAGCCAGCTGTCAATCTATGCCCTACCTCAGTTTACCCCCACCAGAATGTCAAAGCTGGTCCTCCGCAGGCCAGTGTGCAGTATTTAAGTAACAGAAAAAGAGCAAACCCAAAGCTAAAATATTATAACATGTAGTAGCACTTTAAGTCCATCAGAAGGAGAGCCAAGGTATGTGAGGATGCTGTGGTAGCCTGGAGGGGGTGAGCCCATGACTGCCAGTCAGTGTCCCACAGAAAGAGAGCGATGGGTGTGTATGCATAGCGACAGAGAGGCCAGGGAGAGGGAAGAGAAAGGGGGTATTAGGAGCAAAGACAGGGGTGGCAACAGGAAAGAAAGGGACACTTTGGGGAATTGCCCCTGTAACTGTGGGTATGCAGGGCTGACCTCTGTAGGGAACACCAGCAACCGAGAGACTCAGATTGGTCTGTGGAAAGCAAGCTAGACACTAAGCAGGGTTGGTGAGCTGCAGCCTTGATTCCTATACCAAAGCCCTAGTCTGTGTTCCTAAAGCCTCCCACTTGGACAAGGCCCAGTCACATTGCAGATGGGTATCGACTTTCCCCAAGGTTCCTGACTCAAGCATCAAGCACACTAAACAAAGGTTTTCAAAGCAATCTGCACCCCAGCCTTGGCCAGTTTTGTGGCACCAGGGCCCAGCCAGCTGGGCATACACCAGCAAAATCTCCACAATTCAATCAAGGAAGGCTTCTTACCAGAGGCATTCCCATGCCTTGTTATGTTTGGATTATGGAAGAGAGTCCCAGGAGGCACAAAGAGAGAGCAAAGCTAGAGAAGCCAGCAAGGCACACATTCAAAAACAGGCTGTCACCATAGGGAATAGGGACACACTAGTGCAAGGAACCCTATGTGGTTTCTGGGGCATTGAATTGATAGCAGGAGGCCTGGTCCCAAGTCTGAGCTCCGAAGACAGGGTATCTACTTTAAAGAAGATTACTGCTGTACTTTAAAAACAAAGGCGGCTCAACCCATACGTTCCTTCAGCCTGGTGCCCTCCCCACACAGTTATCCGATACAGCTACAGTGCCGTCCACAGATGGAGCTGAAAGCTGCCGGAGGACCAGATGCCCGTCCCAAGATAGATGGCCCCAGAAGGAGCATGCCTGGGCAGGGAGCACCCACTCAGAGTGGATCAAGGAGCCGGCGTCATCTGTCAGCCACTCCCAAGGAAGCACTCAACTGTAAAGTTCAGCCTTTAACAGGAAGACTTGGAAGGTGCTGCGTTAATGCTCAGAATGAGCACAGGACAAGGCCAACCCTGCAATCTGCCCTTCTCTTCCCCTTGCCCTGGGCCAAGTTCATAGTTTCTAAGAGAGGCCACTTTGCTTCCCTTGACTGTCACATGCTTTGAAGTGGTACATCACAGGAAGACCAGTCTGCCCCAGGGACACAATGGCATTGCTGTCTTATCACAAAAGCTCCTTGATCTTGCTCATAATTTATTTTATCAAAAAAAAATTTTAAGGCACACAAAGAAGACACATGGGGAGGAGAGTCTGTTGCTGTTCTCTGGAGCCAAGACCCTTTCTGACGTACATGTCTGATCCAAAGCCTGCTCTGCCCCCAGCCGTAGACTTATATGTAAATGACTCACGCGATGGGTCAGAAAGGAGGCAGACCTTTCTACAAGAAACTTCCCATGGCCTCCGTGTGAATCCTTGCCCCTATAGGCTGATGCAGCCCTGTCATCACCAAGAATCATTCCCATGGTTCTGCTGGTTGCCGAGTCTTCTCTCGGCAACACCTGCCCTGATTCCTCCACCTCTCAGACTCAACATTCTGGGCTCCAGCTCCTGCGTGTGTTTCCCGCTGGTTCCCAGACCCCAGCCTGCTGAGGTGGATAGCTTTGGCTGACTGCCCGGCTCTCAGCCCATTGCATGCTTTTCTGCGATCCAGACTGTGATAGGGGTCTCCTGGGAGCCTTGTGATAATTTAGTTAGTATTTATGGAGTGCTTTGATGCAAGAAGAGCAGGACTGAAACACTTAACACTTACAAAGACGCTACAAGATGGGTGATTTTCTTTTCCCACTGGGAGGATGAAGGTACTGTGGCCGAGAGACTTGAATGTCTTTACTGACAGCCTGTAATCAGGAACTGAGATCAGACCTTCGATCCGTGGGGTTATCTGCCTTCATGTGCCTTTTTTTTTCATATTTTCTCATCCTGACCACTCTTTAATGAGGTTTATTAAGCCAGCAGGAGACAGGCCAGGGGGCCATCTGGGAGAGAGACCTTTGCCTGTGTACTGAGAAGGGCACTGAGTATATATTACAGATGCTGAGTGACAGAATGGAGATGTAGGGACCGTATATTCGTCAGGATTCTGCACCAGAATGTACACAAGTGAATGCATTCATCATTATTTTAAGAGTGTGTTTATGGGCTAGAGAGATGGCTCAGAGGTTAAGAACACCCACTGCTCTTCCAGAGGTCCCAAGTTCAATTCCAGCAACCACATGGTGGCTCACAACCAGCTAAAATGAGATCTGGTGGCCTCTTCTGGCCTGCAGGCATTCATGCAGGCAGAATACATAATACATAATAAATAATAAATACATACATACATAATAAATCTTTAAAAATGATATATGTGTTTTAAAAAGGGGGTGTGTTTACTATTTTGAGAGAAAAGTTACCTTCCTGCTAGGGATGCCTGCTACTCAGAGGACATCCTTGTCCTCCATTTGTAGTCTCGCACTGTTTTATTTTGTTATTTTTTAATTTTATTTTATTTTATTATTTTTATTATACTTTATTCACTTTGCATCCCAGCTGCAGCTCCCTCCCTCATCTCCTCCCATGCCTCTCCCTTAGTCCACTGATAGGGAAGGTCCTCCCCCCCTACTATCTGACCCTAGCCTATCAGGCTTCAACCAGGCTGGCTACATCCTCTTCCTCTATAGCCTGGCAAGGCTGCACCCTCCAGGGGGAAGTGATCGAAGAGCCGGCCACTGATCAGTGATTGCTCTAAGATTCGGAGGATTCCATCCGGTCTGTTTAGGAATGTCTAAAGTGTAAACATGTCTCTGGATTCAGAGACGTCCTATGCAGTGGTGGACAATGCAGCGGCTGGGATGGAGAGACTGAACCTCTCAGAGGCTTGTTCATGAAGACTGATATTTTTCTCTCTCATCAGCCATTAACTGCTGTAGTTCTTTAGGTAGGAATGAGGCCTCATGAAATTTTCCCCTTCCACATAGACATGTCAGCCGGTGTTGTCCTTGTTCGGGTCTTGTTTCAGCAGCTGTCTTGTTGAGGCTTCATGGGTGAGGCTCCCTGTCATACGCGGAAGACACAGCCTCACCACAGACATGATGCTTCTCCAGCCTTTACATTCTTTCCACCCCTGCTTCCTCACTGCTCTCTGAGCCTGCGTGTAGAAATAGTGTTATAGCTGTGTCAGCTGGGGCTGGGCACCCCATAGTCAACTGTCCACTATATTTTTACCTGTTGTGACTCTCTCTAAACAGTCTGTCTCTGTAACAAAAAGAAGCTGTTTTGATGAGGCATGAGCGCTATGCTTATTGTGGATTTATAAGTACTTAGAACACAGGAATTCTACTGGTGTAGGAAAGTGGTGGTATTGGGTTCTCCTCTACGGTCCGTGACCTCACTAGCCACAGGTAATGGACTAGGTTTACTGTGTCAAGCATGATTTTCCCCTTATTGAGAAGGCTGCAAGTCCAATTAGACAGCTGTGCTGTTGGCTACCACGAGGCTACAATGCCACTACTGTACTTTGGGGGATATCTTGACATTCTGGTTGTTGTTGTCCTAGGCTTTATAGCTGGGTAGAACTACTGATTGTTCTTCTCCCTTGGCAGCTTGCATAGTTCCTTCCAGTAATGTGAGAGCTAGTCCTCAGAAAGGAGACCTCCAGGTTAGATCCAGCTCAAGTCCTATGTCTGAAGTATGTAGTGACTTCAACCATAAAATCTTACCTTTAATTTCTGGAAAGCAAACACTAGGGTGCCTGGTACACCAGGGTCAGAAGAGAATATCAGAGCCGCTGGAACTGGAGTCATCAATAATTGTGTGTTTCTGTGTGGGTGCTTGGAACTGAACCCAGGTCTTCTGCAAAAGAAACAAGTGCTCCTAACTGCTGAGCCCTAAAGGTCCATGTTTTTTAATGTATTTTCCTGTGGTACACTCAGTGAGTTTTACACTTTCTCCCCAGAGGCTGAGAAGGACCATATGAAGAGTACAACATTGCATCTGGGAAAGGATTTATGCTGAGGATCAAGGAGTCTTTAGAAGCTTCTGTGTTATCCAGTGAAGTGTGATTGACAGGTTTGGTCACATGAGAGAGCACACATGGACTTCTGCACATTTACAAAATAGATTAGCCAATGTCGTGGCCACATGAGTAAGTTTGCTATAGCTATAAAAGCTACCAACGAATCTTGTCTCCAAGCATCTGAGCAACATCTGCTCCTATGGCTGCACAACAATGTCCCCCAAGTCCCTCAACACACCCAACAGCATCAGACTAACCCCTCTCCAGACGGTGACTCTGTCAGCACATCTGCATTTGTTTCCCAGGGATTCAATAACAAATTACCACACACTGAGTAGCTTCAAACAACAGAGCTATATCATCTCCTTCTCTGAAGCTAACAGAAGCCAGGAGGGATCTAGAACTATTTGAGGGTTCTTCCTCGACCCTGAGTCACAAACTCTGCTTTGTAGACTTGGCTCTTGTTAGGAAAGCCAGTCTCATGTACACAGGCTTTTGATGTCTGCATAGTCACGAAGAGAGGTCTAGGTTACATGATCTCCTTCCTGGAAGGAAGGAGGAAGAAGAAAGCCCTCATGTGCACTAGGCAGGCTGTTGTTCTCTGTAAGCATGTGACCCACTGACCCGTGGGAACATCCCCTGGTGTCTTTGTTTCAAGCTCTACAGGGAAAGGATATACCCACATACCAAACAGGCTAGTGCAGACCATTCCTCTGGGCCCAGAAGGCTGATCGCTCTTCATTTCTTCTCTGCATGAGTAAAGCCTTCCTCCAAACCAGTGCTTGTGGGAACTGTGTCTTTCTTGGCATCCTGGAATGGCTGCTTCCAGTGAGGTGGGGCACAGCCCAGAGGATGGCAACAGGAAATACTTGTTCCACAGTTTGTTCCCTACCACTGCAAACCTTAAGTACATTGACAGTACAAAAGTGCTTTGTCGCCTCACAGGTGCACGGGGGTATAGGCATGCTGTAAAGTATTTATTAAATGTGTGACACACGAAATAATTTGATTGGATGCTGTAACTAAATTGACCAAACTCTTTGGGCATCTTAGAACCATTGGTTTTGACCTCAGTTTCTAAAGAGAGCCCCTCAGGATGCTCATTAAAATCAAGGTTATTGCCTCTATTCCATAAATTCTTTACCCAGGTGGCAAATATGAGGTCTTGCAAACACAGCAGTAATAAAAGCTAAGCCTAAGCAGGAGCGGTGCAGGAGGCAGGAGGGGAGAAACACACACTCACCTGTCCAAACTGGCTGGCCAATTCTACTTTTAAGGCATTGTGGCACCTGTTATGATAATTGGTTATTCTTGTTTTGTGTCCAAACATATGTGGCAGATGTTTCGTTCCCAGCATAGTATTTTGACAGGCATGTCACCGTCATCATTTTAAACCTGGTGTTATCCATGCAGTGCTAGCCTTTCAGATTTGCAGGATATGGTAGGATTTCAGAGGCTTCCGCCCAGATTCTTAAGGAAGGCTCTGGAAGCCAGACAATGTGTAGCAAGACTGAGGACATCCTGAGGGAGCAACGTGTGAGGCTGTGAGTGAAGCTAAAGGCCATAACCAAAATCCAGGATGTTGAAGATGCCGGGAATGTGGGACATCAGTGAAGCAACATTCAGGGAATGAATGAAAGCAACCCAAGAGAAGGTCGCATGAACTGTCCATCCCAAGGTCGCAGCGACAGGGATGCCCAAGCCTGCTGGAGCTCACTGCACTCCACTGCATAAACCAGGCGGTGGCCATGAAGGCATAGGGTTAGAAAGTAGTCTTACCTAGCCAGCTCCTGCTCTTCTCTTTTGGAATGAGTGCATTTACTCTGTACCTTAATATGTCAGGAATATGTAACTTCCCTTTTATTTTTTACATTGTCTCATAGCTAGAAGTTGCCTTGACTCTCAAGAGACTTTAGAATAATTTTAGAACTACTAAGGCTATGGGACTCAGAAGTTGGACTGAATGTATTGACATTATGAGATGAACATATGGTTTTCAGTAGTCAAGGGTAGAATGTTATAGTTTAATGCAATGTGTTTGGGTGTCAAGTTGGCAAGAGATGGACTTGTTATAATCATTGTCAACTTGACTGGGTGTAGATTTACCTGTGAGTAGGTCTATGAATGTCTTTCAGAAAGGATTAACTGACTATGGGTGGTACTGTCCTATGGGCTGGAGAGCCTGGATGAAATAAAAGTCAGGGAGAGAAAAAAAAATGGAACAAACGGAGTTTCCTTTTCCTCTGCTTCCAGGTCTACTGTAATGTGAACTGAGCTGCCCTTGCACGTCCTCCCTACCATGGTGAACTGAATCCTCTGAGAGCACAAGCAAAATAAATCTTTCCTCCCTGACCTGCTTAGTCTTGATAGACAACTTGATCTATCCTAAGGTTATCTGAGAGAAGCCTCAGCGAGGGAATTGCCTAGGTCAGATAGCCTTGAGGACACATTGAGGGTTGTCTTAATTATTCGTTAAGAAGGCCTAGCCCACTCTGGGTGGCACATTCCCTAGGCAGGTGGCACTGGGCTGTATAAGAAAGTTAGCAAAGCAAGAGGCAGAGAATGGGCCTGCAAGAAGTGTTCCTCCATGGTTTCTCATTCAAGTTCCTGCTTGAGCCCCTTCCCTACCCTCCCTCAGTTATGGACTGTGACCTGCAAAGGTAAACCTGAGAAACCGATACACCCTTTCCTCCCACAAGAAGCTGCTTTGGTTAGAGCATTTTATCACAGTGACTGGAGGGAACTGGAACACTCCTTTAAGTTGCTTCTGTAAGACACTTTGGTCACAGTAACAGATGCTGGACACGAAGACCACTGCCCCTTCTCACTTCTGTCATCTCAGTAGCAAACAGGAAGGCACACAGAGTCCAATTTACAAACACATAGAGTAAGTGTAGCCATTTACCAGCATGAACAACGCTGTCTTTCCCTTTTTGCTCAGCCCACCAACTGCCTCTGCGTGATCCTCAGTAAAGGTTCTAACAGCTGTGTTCCTTTTTGTCTGCAGGATCAGGAGATGAGCATCACGATTTGAATTGCTTCTTATTGTGTCTCTCGCCTCCTCTTCTGGGCAGATGTCCCACATAAAGGATCCTTACCAAACCTCATTTCCAGGCACTTGTTTTTCTTTCAGAAAAAGAAAAAGCAAGAAAGAAAAGAAGTCTACAGATTTCTCCCCGCAGACTTAATGTCTGAAACACACCCAGTTCCTGCTCCCAAATAGTTTCCTCTGTACGTTTCTCTTTGTGGGTTTTCATTCCAAACTGCGCCCTTTCTGAGCCTGTCCTAGAGACCACGTCTCTAAGGCCATAAGCATGAGAAGCATAAGCCCCTCCTTCCAGTCCTTGCCAAGGCTCATTCTTTTTGTAAATGACGTGTTTTTACAGGTTTCCCTTAGCACTACAGGTAGTCTTGGAATCTCTGCTACAGCCCTGGAAGCCTTGTCACACACCACACACAATTGTCAAAGAAAGCCCTCAACCCAGTGAGGCCTGGCCACTCCATGCCAGCCACCATCAAGACTTCTCCTGCCTTAGATTCTTGCCCAGCAGCAAAACCAAGCATGCTCCTGTCAGCAAGAAAACAGACCAGGAAAACAAGATGGATTAAGCTTAAATCATGAGGCCAGAGGGAGCGAGCCCTTTATTTGCTTAAGGCAGCTTAGCTACACCTGACATTAATAAATGAAATGAAGGCTGATCAGTATTTAAAACAACCATACAAATTGGGACATGCTCGTTTAGTCAAGAGAATGTGAGGCAAAGCCAGAAGTTGGCAATAAATGAACTGCCTAAGGCCAGTTGTTTCTCTTTCCTTTTTGTGAGATATTCATGGGAATCAGATTTTTGGAAAGTCTCCACAGGCTTCAACTTTTCCCAGTGAACTTATAATCCCTTTGTGTTGTAACAGAAAGTTCACAGGAGTGTCCGTCAGAAGGGGGTGGGCTGCAAATTTCCCCCAAAGGTAGAGGATTTAAACATCAATCAGGTTTTTAGTATGTGCGAGGCAACTGAGCTGTGGCTTTACAGCTCTGCTGTTTAATCCTCACTAAGCCCTGAGCCATCTTAGCATTTCCATTTTGTATGGTGCCAGCCTGAGATGCTGAGAAGATTAGACACCACCCAAAGATACATCCATACCTCGCTGGTGATACAGATTCAACTCCTGTTTGGCAGCAGACTCTGAGATCCATGTTCTTGATTTCAAAGATTATAAATAATGCTCAGCTAACCAGAACCAATAATCCAGCAGTATCATCATCTGTGCAAACAGCAGATGCTAATTGTTTACAAAGTTGCAATGACCGAGTTACATTTCCTATGAAAGACACAAAGGAAACACCATATGAGAAACTGATAATCCACTGGTCCAGTGAGAAATTGATAACCCACTGGTAAAAACTAGGATAACAACTAAACCAAGTTACAACCCAGGTTAATACACATTCCATTGAAATCATAGCTTGTCTAAAAAGTACCTACATGATTAAACATTCTTGAACACTCAAATATTCTTTTCAATGAAGTCGGTGTGTCTGTTGCATGGAAACTTCCATCTGAACTTCTTAGGATGTTTAGAATTCTGGTGTGAAGATCAGTCCTGGGGGACGAGGTGGGCACAAAGAACAGGGAGAAGAGGAGAAATGGGAAGAACCTCTGGCTAATCCAGCCTCTCTAGGGCCATGCTCAATCACCCTTGAAAATCCCTGTCACTATATTCATGGTTTTTCTTTAACAAAATACAGAAAAGAGGAATGAAGGAAAGGAGAGGAAAGAATGGGGTAGGAGAGAAAATAAAGGAAAACACCGGTTAATTAAAAAAAAAAAGAAAGAAAAAGAAAGATAAGGAGATAGAGTGGCTAATAGCACTTGCTCTTCTAGAAAACCTGAGCTCAACTTCCAGCCCCCAGCCCCCAGTGGCTCACAACCACCTGTAACTCCAGCTCCTAGGGATCTGCTGCCCTCCACAGGTACCTAGACACACATGAGGCATACGTTCACACAGACACAGACGTACTAACACGTTCTTTAAAACATATGAAAGGGGCTGGAAAGATTGCTCTATGGTAAAGAGTGCTTGCTGCTCATCCAGAAGACCCAAGTCCAATTCCCAGCACCCATGTCAGGCAGCTCACAAGCATCTGTGACTCCAGTTCCAGAGCTTCTAATGACACAGACATACATGCAGGCAAAACACCTAGATACATTTAATAATAATAATAATAATAATCTCTTCATCCTCAGCAATGTCAATAAATGTCTGTTGTGGCATTTTCTCTCTTGATGAGAGAAAGCGGGCAGAAGGAAATGAAGAGCAACCTCAAGAAGGATTACATAAAGTCCTAATATAACCAGGATCTGTGTGCTTTCTGATGACGCGGCAATCTGTGATATTTCCCCATTTCGTCTCTCATTCTCCCAGACAGAGATTTTCTCAGCACAGGACCTGTGCACCTAGCAGGGTCCATGAACACACAAATCTTGGAAACTGTGAAACGGCTGTGATTTTTTTTCTGGGGAATGGCTCTGGAGTTTCCACCAGCATGTCCTGAGACTCCGAGGCCCACAAAGATCACAGACCACAGCTGGCACAGATGAGTTTGAGAAGCGCACGTTTTCAAGCTCTCATGCAGCAGCCTCTCGCAAATCTTTGAATGCTTTCCTTCCCCCAAAGGACAAAGCAGTGACTTTATCGGACTCTGCAGAGTCATTTCCAGGCAGACGTCCATATACTTTACCCTGTCATCATTTCTCTTGTGATAAGGTTTGTAGTTCTCACTCTACACCAGCTGCTACTAAGTGTGATCCATCCTGCATCAGTGTAACCTAAGACTATAGAGGATTAGTAGTTGGATAGTTTATGAAAACATATAGGAATCCAGGGTTCTCTGGGCAAGATAAGTTGTCTCTCCCAGCTTCATGCCACTCACAGGAGTGTTTATCCTATAAGAGGCTATCTAAGCTGCTGGCTTCAACGCTGGCCAGGAATTGCTGGCTCCCCCTGTCGGTTGTCAAGATAGGCTGATCACAAATTGATGCTCATCAGATACAAAGCAAATTAGCCCACTGTTGGTCTAGCTAACTAGCGGAGGCTCTGATCCGCATTTCTCCATCTTGGCGCTTTAAGCATCATTAGACTGAGACGCTGTCTTTCGGGTGTGGCATGGCTATCACACTCATGAACTCACAAGTGCTGTGGTTACCTGCACAACACCAAGCTGGCCAAAATTCCAGCAGAGAAGGGGCCAGTGTTCTCTAGGCTCCAGTCCTTACTGAGGAGTATTGGTAGTTGATAGCTTCTGGAGGGTAGGGGAGAACCATTCTTTTAGTGAGGGTGTAGTCACTGGTAGGATTTCCAAATGGATAGCTCCACATTCATGCACACATGGACAACACTGATAAGGCTCAGTGAGTGTCTCTATGGCTGGCAAAAGACATCATGACCAAGGCAACTTATAGAAGAACGCATTTACTTCGTGGTCATCATTCCAGAAGTTTGGAGTCCATGACCATCATGGCAGGAATCCCGGCAGTAAGCAGGCAAGCATGGCACTAAAGTAGCAGCTGAGAACTTACATTTTGATCCACAACCAAGAGACAAAGAGCGCTACCTGGGAATAGGCAAGGGCGTTTTGAAACCTAAAAACCCACCCCCAGGGACACACCTCCTCCAACAGGACCATACTTCCTAATCCTCCTCAAACAGTTCCACCAACTGGGAACCAATTATTCAAACAACCACACTGGGTGTCCTGGTTAGCCTTAATTGTCAATTTGACACAGCCAAGAGTCATATGAGAGGAGAAGACTCGATTGAGAAATTGCCTAGATCATATTAGCCTGTGGACATGTTGAGAGAGTGTTGCCTTGATTGTTGATTGATGTAGGAGAGCCTACTGTGGGAGGCTCCATTCCTAGTGCTAGAGTGCCTGGGCTGTATAATAAAGCTTATTTATCTGCTCTTAGTAATATTTGTTAAGAACTAGCATAAAAGAATATCTACTCAGGATTTACTTTTAAGTGTTTGGTAAATATTACAAAGCATTTAAAAGTACCAGACGGGTATAACTGACCTTCTGGGTAGTCAATAACCATATTTGGAGATCTCTACTAGTGTGGCCAGAGATATTAAAAGAGACAATACTTTGACCTTTTTCCTCCAAAGTCAGCAAGGTCCCAGGGACCTTGGATCATCTTCTCAATATGTCCTGCTATTCTGGCAAGTTTCCTGTTCCCTTGTTCAGAGAAGCCATGGAGACTTCACAAGGTGACTCTAACCCACGTCCGTTCTACAGAGGAGGGTCAACACAGAGGGTGAGTGCCTCAGTGCTTCTGAGCAAAGCCACAGCCGAGTAAGGCCCTTTGTCTCCTTATCACCTACTGGAACAACTGGTGGGCAGGGAGGCTAAAGGAACCAGCCCAGTGATCCCAAGGGCCACGTCCTCAATGGGCTCTGATGGTAAATGGAGGAGGAAGAAGAAGAGGAGAGGAAAGAAAAAGAGGAGGAAGGAAGGAAGTTGCAGTTGTTATTTTTGACCCCCTGCATGGTCTTAACACCTAACAGGAAACTAAAATGATTCCTGTATTTATTTAATAATCCAAGGGACCCCAGATATTAGGTGCAAATCCACTTAAGATGCCATTTAGACAACTATTTTGAACTAAGGATTTTCTTCTTAGTGAGGAAATGCTGCCTAGCTATAGGACATCATGACCTTGACTCAGTTCAAGCGTGCTAGAGAAGGGTGAGGGGTGTGGAGGACAGGGCCTGGCGTGCGGGCTGACTTGCTGAGGCGGATAACCTGAGGTCTTCCTTGTTTCACGCCTTGTTTTACTTGAGGACAGAGCTGTGAGCTCATGTGGACCATAGGGGAAGGTTCTTTGCCAGGACATTCTATTTTGTTTGGTTGGTTTCTTTTCCCTTCACTCCGGCCAGAAGTGAAATTAAAAAAAAACAAAATCTTGGCAAGAACTGAACTACTTTGCATTGTCAGTCACCTCCCCTAGGAAGACAAGTGAAAGGTCATTCCCTGCCGAGAGGTGTCTGGGTCTCAGCTTCAAAGAGGAGATGAGCTGAGGAGCCTCAGGTCCTTGCCTGGGGTCACAGGACGCAGAGCCTGTGGCAGGACTTGAAAGCACAGCTGACTTGTGGGACTAGGTGAATGCTTATTCCAGCCCAAGAAATATGTGCATGTTGGGTCCAGAAAACGAAGCAAGCAGTGAGAAGGGAGGCTTAAAGATCACACTGGCCCAAGGAGTAATAAAAGCAGCAGTCTGTCCAGTTCCTACAGAGCATGGGGCTGTGCTCTGAGCACTGTAGGCACACGGTTCAACATTCCAACCATCCTGTTACCACCTTAACTTTACAGATGAGGAGCCTGAGTCCAAGCTGGGAAAGGCTTCAGTAAACAGCCAAGCCCAGTCTCTGGACCAGGAGAAGAAGGGTTTATGTAAATGAGAACTCACAATTTATTGCTCCCTGCTAACTTCCTCTCAGTACTTAGTAGATGTTAGGAAAATATTATCAAAGGATTATGATCGCTGCTTTTCCAGAGGTTGAAAAGTCTCGCTTTGGAGCCAACCTACAAAGCATTCCAGTTGAGCTTGCAAAAATCTGGAAAGCTCCCATTCTGCTAATCCATTCAGAAAACACCCAGGAACCAGGCTCCCTGTATGTGGCTGTTGGTTTCTCTGCCCTTTCGGAAAGCAGCTGGGGGTGCATGTTCGGTAGCAGAGCTGGCCATAGCTCCCACTCTACCCCTGAGGGCCGCAGCTCGCACTCCTGGAAGGTATGAATGACATTAGTTCCTCAGTCACGCTAACCCATGAAAAGTAAAAATAGGTTCTTTTTTCAGGGTCTAGACAGCAGGGCAACATTAATCGCATGTTTTTTAGATTGTTTCTATATTGTGTGTTTGTGTATTAATGTAAGTATATAAGCATGTATGTGTCACGTGGAAGTGAGACTCAGTTCTGTCCTCCTACCATGTAATCCTGACTGTCAAATTCAGGTTACCAGGCGTGGCAGCAAGCCTCTTTTACCTACTCAATAATCGGCTGAACCGAAATATAGATTTTTGGCAAATAATCTCTTTTTCCACAGCTTAAAAATAAAAACAAAAACAGAAAGAGAAACCTTAAAGATCCAGGCAACACTAACAGCTACCACCCATGGAAATGTGCTGCGTGTCTGGCATTTAAATAAAGTTTCAGGCTTAATTAGGGATGGCTTAGTGGGAAGCCACAGATGTCTCTACACACAAGCCTTAAAGCAGAGGGAACCGGTGGGATCGCAGAGAAGTGAAGTTGTCTCCAGGGGAATTTGAAAGCTGCCACCTACAGGCCCTATTTCCAGGCACTGGCTGGGGCCATGTGACCTCTCCCCTGGGATTCTTGGACACGCCAGCTGAGCAATCCAGGTTTATTGATGGCTCATAGTTGCAGGTCTCTCTCAGCTTCAGGGCGTGGGTGATTTGGGCTTCCAAAGCTTTCATACTGGCTTTAAGTCTACATGACCCAAGAAATCCAGAGTTTAACTGTCTAAACCTCTTAGTCCATCATCTCCAGAGAAAACCAAACAGGCCCCCTGATTCTACATCCCATTTTGGGGAGTCAATGCCTACCTCTGGTCCTGTCAGCTGAAGAAGGAGATTTTGAACTCAGGTCAGGTTTTATCCATCATCTGTTGCAGTGTTACAAGTTAGCCTCAAACTAGGTGGCTTAGAATGGAAGCCAGTCTGTCTGCCTAGGAGTCTGAGCTGGGCCCAGTGAAGGGCTTCAACTCTGTTCTGTTAGTTCTGATGCTGGGGTTCCCTCAGGACCATGGTTTGCTCACAGAACCTTGTTTTCAGGGACTCCTTCATATGTTTTCTCTAGAAGGGGACATGGCCCCTCTCTATGGCCTCTCTGGATTCTAAAGAGCATTGACTAAAGCCTAACTTGGTCTGCCTCTATTGGCCATGACAAGACTCCAAGGAAGAGCTATAAACTCCACCTCAGAGTGGAAGGAAGGGCATACTTACACAGCTCCAAAGGACATTGGGACTGGCCAGGATTTTGATGTCCACCTTTGGAAACAACCTTATGTGGAATCTAAAAGTCGTGTATTTTGTAGCACACCAGGCACCAGTGCCTCTGGTCCTACAGCATCCTCCAGGACCTTCGGAGCCTCTTTCAAAGAAGCCAGAGCTCAGGCCATTGCCTCAAGGCTGCACTGGAACCATCTATCTATAAGCTCAGTGTCTCTGTGGGCTGGGCCCCGCTTCAGATAAGAGAAGGTTCTGGAGAGCCATAAAAAGCTGTGCGGTCCCAGAGCTCACTGAACCCCAAGGCAGGACTTGTGTGCACACCAGTCAAGGCATGCTCAGTCTCCTCTTAGAAGATGGAACTTTCTAAGGTAGAAAACACAGGGTTGCCAACTCACCTAAATCTGTTTATTTCCCTAGGCAATCTATCAACGGGGATGGCTCTGAGATCTTAGAAAATAAAATGTTCAATTGGATGGTTATTAAATGCATAATTCTGTAAAAATGTAATTTTCAAAAGAAAAACACCCTCTCCGCTTCCCAAGCTAGGAACTCAGCCAGAAACAGAGGCAGTGGAGAGTCAGCAGCATCCCTCGGTTCCTTTTACATAATGGCAGGTGCCCAAACCCCCAACACAAGGAAACCCAACATAATCCACTCTGCTTTGACCTTGCTGGACTCTGAGGCCCTTAGCTGCAATCACTGAGGGCAGCCATGTGGCCTGGACGCTCAGCTGTTGAGGTAAGGTTGGTCTCACTGTGGTCCTCCGGCTCTGTATACCTGGTTATTGTACAACAGGGGAACACACTATTCCCCATCCCTCACATTCAAGAGTCACTCTGATGGGCTGGAGCGATGGCTCAGTGGGTAAGAGCACTGGCTGCTCTTCCGGAGGACCTGGGTTTGATTCCCAGCACCCACGTGGAGGTTCACATTGACATCTAACTCCAGCAGCAGCGGATCTTGGAAACTCCAAGGGGAAAAGGCATGCATGTGATATACACTTGTGTGTGCTGGCTAAACACCTGTACAAATAAAGTAAAAAAATAAATAAATAAAATCTCAAAAAAGAAAGAGAGAGAGAGAGAGAGAGAGAGAGAGAAAGAGAGAGAGAAAATTAGGTGACCCTGATGCACCCAACCCTAACCCTTCCTTGCTGCTGGTATCAGCTCACCTGTGAAAGCCTTGTGGCTTTCCTTGGTCTCCCATCTCTCTGTGGAGGTGAACCGTGAGGTGTTCCTGTGGCCTGCTGTTCAGCAGCATGCATTACTGGCATCTGCCCACACACCAGCCGCAGGAATGTACAGAGACACATGTGCAGCTCTTTCATCCAGCAGAGAGGACAGAAAAACTAAATCTTTCTTTGGAAACCAAAGACTATCTGGAAGTTCACTGTTTATCAGTTTCTGGTTTCTTTTAAATTTTGAGGACTTGGCATTTTCTACTTTTGTTTGTGACTGTCAGGGTTCATTTTCTTATCATCAGACCTGTTGAGCATAGTCTCTCCTTTCGTCTCCAGCAAACTTTCTTACCCAGCTTCTCTCACTTATCCCTTAAATTCCCCTGGAAAGTCTCACTTCAATTTCATCTGCTCTACATGTATGTGAGTATATAAATTTTAAGTTCCACAGCTGGGAGAAACACACAAAGTAGTTGTCTTTCTGAGCCTAGCTTGATTTGCTTAGTGTATTGCCCTCGGTTGCATCCCAGCCTGGTCTATATGATGAGTTCCCAGCCATCCTGGGCTAGGTGGTGAGACTTTGTTTCAAAAACAAACTCTAAATGGCCTCATTCAGAGAGATCTCCTCCCATAGCTTCTGACCTATGACTACTTGGTATCTTAGTCCAGGTTCTGGGTGCTGGTAAAGCCTTCCTCGGTGCAGAGAGCAGCTGAGGCCCTGGACTGCTCTCCCTAGGATGTTTTCCAGCACCAAAATCAACAGCCTCTCCTGGGAGACTCAAGTTGCATGGCTGAGTCACAGGCAAAGATTCCATCCCAGTTACGACGCTCCCACTGAGTACATTCCTGGACCCAACCTACCTTCTAATGGGAAAAATGCTTTTCCAGTGGCAAGCGGATCTGACCAGATGGCCAGGCAGAGCTAGTAAATCTTAAAGAACTAAAATTATTTCAATTTAAAACAACAGAGAAAAAATAGGACTAAAACAGCCTTGGCAGTTTCTTCTCTAGCTCCTTAGCCATCGTGGCTGTCACTGATGCGTGGATGATAAAGTTGATTTCTGAAGCACTTGAAGTAATTCGCAAAGGGAAAAATCGGTTTACCACACACCTCACAGACATGTGCTGCAATCCCTATCAGAAATGGAAAATCCCCACAGTCATTCAGCTAAAAACTGAAAGCTTCCACTAGAGCCAGATGCCTGAATTCAGAATTTGAAGCCAGATCCTGACTCCAGTCCTCAGCCTTAGGGAACCAGGGGTCCTCAGTACCCACCCCACAAAGTCTGGTAGGGTGTGAAGACCCTTTACACCTTGACCGAGGGGAGGACCTACGGGATCTTCTTCCTGAGTCAGAAGTAGTCTTGGGAAATGGACAGAGTTGATGGAAAGCTGTTGCTAACCAAAGTTTCTCTCGTTGAGCCTAGGACAGAGGCCTTTATCAGTGCGTACATGTCCCCAGGACCCAGAGCAGCCTGTACCACTGACTGACTCCCTGAAGTCTGTGGAGGTGGGAAACTGTGAAATTTCAGGACTCAGGGGACATTGTCTTGAACTTTGTCTTGAATCTTCTATGGCCACAGGCCATCTTTTCTCATTTAATATCTATTCGTCTGTCTGTCTGTCTATATCTATCTTTTCCCCTCTGTCTCTGCCCCTCTGCCTACCTCCACCTTTCCTCTCCCTCTTCCTCTCTCTCTTTTCCCCTCTTCCTCTCCCTCCTCCTCTGACTTCCCCTCTCTCTTTTTTCCCCCACAGAAATTATGCATTCAGCTTGGCCCTATGGTGAACTTGAAGCAGAGCCTCAAGTGTTCCCTTTCCAAGGAAGTTGAAAGCCTTTGTCTCCAAAGGACTCTGCAGCTGCCCTAACCTGTTATGGCTACAGTTGTGCCTAAAGAGTCCGCCACTAGACTGTGGGAAACAGGCAAGGGGAGAGCGCCCATCACATCCCAACCCTACCACAGCAGAACTACCAATCCCATCCCATGGGGAAGTTGTATTCAAACCTAGGGTAGCCTGTGCTAGCCCTGTAGGTGTGGCCTCACTCCCAGCAAATTCCACAAAGACTAGGGTCTCCCAAAAACTCTTGAAGAGATTATTCTAGTCACAATGGAAGCACACATCCCCTTCCAGGGTGGCCAAGATTGTGGGGAGGAAGGAAAATAAGTTAGAGGGGACAGAAGGCATTCTAGAACAGATAAATGTCAGGTTTATAATTCATGGCAACCCCAGAGGAAAGTCTGGAAGAGGCTCCCTCACATCCCCAGACCTACCCAAAGTTTTGTCTCACACACTTGCCTGCTCAGAGGTGAACCCTGAGCCCCAAGGACCCAAAGAATCTAGACAGCTAACACGCTCACACAGGAGTTAAGAGACCAAATGCCGAAAGTTTCCAGCCAACAATGACTTCACATTCTTGAAAATAAACTATTGACCAGATGCATGAAAAGATCCACATGCAGCAATGATGAGGCTAGCTCCTAAGCCCCAGGTCCCTCAAAGCAGGGTTGTGCCTGCATAATTGCTGAGGCTCTCGCTTCATTCACTCTCAGCAGGTGACTGCCAGCAAGGTAAGGCCCCCCAAGCCACACTGACTTGGCATCTGACTCCAACATGACCCCTGTCTGGAAAAGCAGTTCTCTGTGCTGGCAAACATGTCCTTTCTATCTGTTTTAAATTTAAAAGACGCGAATGTCATAGAGTGATCAGGAAATACAATTGTACACTGAGCGTGTGCTTCCCAGTGCCTGAGCACATTGATTCTGGATCTGACATCCACAGAGAATGAGACTGAGGCAGCAGTGAGGGGGATGTGGCAAAAGGCAAGGAGAGTCAGGAACTTGCAGCTGAAGATCCCCGGTGACAGAACCGAGCCATGTATTAATAATGTATCCATTACCTTTCTCATTGCTTTGACAAAAAGCCACTTAAGAAAGAAAGGGTTTATTTGGGGTCACGGTTTGAAGAGGTACAGTCCATCGTAGTTGAGAAAATATGGAGGTAGAAACATGAGGCTGTTGGTCATGGCATATCCATATCAGGACACAGAGAGCTTCCTTCCTCCTCTTTTTCCCTGTTAGTCATGCGGGACCCCAGGCCATGGAATGGTGCTGCCTGCATTCAGAGTAGACCTTCTTTCTTCAGTTAATCGTCTATGAAAATGCTGCCAGACACACCCAGAGATGCTCTCCCAGGTGATTTCAAATCCCATCGAGTTGACAATAAAGATTAATTACCGCAAATGGTATTATGATGCCTAGCACTGATCAAGGATTCCAAAAAGGAATTGGTGAATGAATTAGTGCATGAATGAATGACTGCAACATTGAGACAACTCTTAGTATTGCCTTTTCCCCTTAGAGACCTGAAATGCAGATCTGCTTAGTCTGCTTTTTCTGGTGTATCTTTATCAATACCCCATCGCCTAATCTAGCTCCTCATCCCGCCATGGGACTACTTTCTGTTGGAGACTCCCACTTCTGAAAATAACCATCCAAGCCAGGTGTGAAGATACAGACCTGTGACACCAGCATTGGGGAAGACGCAAGCAGACCCTGAAGACTCACCGTCCAGCTAGCCTAGCAGAATCTTCAGTTCAGTGAGAGAGCCTGTCTAAAGGGAATAGCAATGAAAGCAATAAAGGAAACCTGACTTCCTATTCTGGCTTCCTGGATGTGTACAGGTGACATACGCATCCAATGAACAAAATGACCCAGAAAAAAAAAAATCTCAGCTCCCTCTTTTCCTCCCCGGCAATCATGATCACCCTTTCCAATTGTCACTGTTCTGTCCCTCTTTGTGTGTGTGTGTTCTCTGTCCCCATCCCACTTCCAGCCATTAGTACACAGAGGTGAAGTGCTAATGGCCACAGAGTTTCATGATCGTAATCTCTCCCTCCAGCCTTCGGCCCATGCCTGTTCCTCCATCCCAGGGATAAAAGCAAGGCACACTAGACAGATCTCCAGTTCCTTCCAGAACCCTGAGCCAGTTCA
Organism: Pachyuromys duprasi; assembly: GCA_028658305.1. Classification (NCBI taxonomy): domain Eukaryota; kingdom Metazoa; phylum Chordata; class Mammalia; order Rodentia; family Muridae; genus Pachyuromys; species Pachyuromys duprasi. Next base: position 45,205,449 of record CM053767.1, on the reverse strand, counting down.
CGGTTCAGACCCACACACCTGTCCATATCCTTTCTTATTTCCTTGCCCACTCTACCCCTCCCACATATAAGAGGCTCTTCAGAACCAGGGCATCAGAAGAGAGCCTGCATGAAATGTAACACCAGTATCACAATGCTCTCGCCTGACAGTTTTAGGCTCTGCTTCGTCTCTGAGCCACGGTGACACAAAGATGGTCAGACCTCACTCAGGTCTCATCCCTCCTGAGATCTGGCACAATGAGATCCCAGGCTCCTTGGCATCTTGTCGTTGATTAACTGTTACCCCATGACTGACTGACCATGTCTCGCATTGCTCATTTGTCACTTCCCTCTCTGAAGTAATCTGTCTTCTCTAACGGCCAAGAAGCTTCTAAGTTCTTCTGCCTTAGTCACATTCTTGTCATCGGCATCTAGTACATTGTCTTACACCTAGCATGTGATCATTAGATGTCTGCTGAGCCAGACAAATACTACTTGTGAAAGAGTAACCATAATTATTACGTCTATTGTGCCCACCATGAGCATGCTGTGAACAATGGACTCACTGTCCCAGCAGCCTTGGGAATCAAGCGTCATCACCTTCATGTCACATGAACCAAGGGGAGTGGTAAAGGAAATGATCTGTATGTTTGTGCCCTTTTATTTTTTTAAATTTATTTTGCATGTATATGTGTATGGTGTGTGTGTAGGTGTGTATGATGCCTGTTTGCATGTCTGGAGGCACATGTATGGTGCACTTGCATTTGTGTGGGCCATGCATGTGGAGGCCAGAAGTTACTCACCACTGCATCCACAGAGGCATGGCCTCTCAACTGAACTCAGAGCTCACCAGTGTGGCCGGTCTGTCTAGCCAGCTTACTTCTCCACTCTGCCTCCTGGATGCTAGAATTACCTGCTGGTTACCACCCGCACCTGATATTTACGTAAGTGCTGGGATCCAAACTCCAGTTGTCACACTGAGGCAGCAATCCTGTCGTCATCTGATCCATGTCTCCAGCCTAATGGCGCACTTTTAGCTGACGAAAGCTCTTACTGTGGTGTTATAGGTTAACTAGTACAGGGGTGAAGATTTATGTGGGTGTCTCTGTGACATTTGTGGCCATCTGGGGATAATCAGAAGACAAACAACCCAACATAAATGCCGACCCTTCAAAGTTGACCTAAAGATTGAACTTGTAACCTGACAGATACACCAGCAGGTCAATTTCTTAATACAGACATTTGCATTAGGATATCAGCTGCTGTGTTCACATATGAATCTGCAGGGTAAATATTCAGCTGGTTGCAATTACGTCTGTCCTTAAAAAAAAAAAAAAGCTAGCTACTTCCAGAGACTGCCTGAGAAAAAAGTCAAGGTAGAAATATGAAGAGAATTTGATATAAAAATAAATCTCGAGAAGAGCTTTGACTTAAGTGCCCATGTCAATACACTTTTACAGACCAATGGCCGTTTTAAACCAGCAGGCTTTTGTCTTTAGCATCCAAAAAGAACAGGAAAAATTATTTAGTTCGTGCATGTAGTTTTGCCTTCTTGAGATTCTAACATTTACCCAGTAACAATGTGGTTTCATTGGATTAGTTTATCAGATAAGAAATTTAACCATGTTTAGAAAACATTTGCTTAAGAATGTCTGTTCCCTCCAAGTTTTAGGATTGCTATTACTAGAAAATTTGTAAAAGTTTCAAATGCAGCCAACCAGCAGAGACCAAACCATTGCTTTCTATGAGAACAGACCTTAAAGGCCATGGTCACTAAGAAACAATAAAGAAAATACCATGAGGCAGAACTGAATGGTTGCACACAAAGTCCTTGATGATGCAATGCTAGAAAGCAAAAATAATTTTAAAACTACACAATCCTGGGCCACTTGCTGACAAGCCTGCTGACATGAATTCCTACCTCAGGACCCACATGATGGAAGGGAGGAATCGACTCCAATTCACCCTCTGATTTCAGACATGCAGAAGGCCACACATGTACACACACAGACACACCCAATAAAGACATAATTTAAAAAAATTTAAAAGAATCCTAAACCTCACTTGAAGCTGCACACTTGTAATCCCAGCAGAGAAATGGAGACAGGGGCATCAAGAATTTAAAGTTGTCCTTACTTTAGAGTGAATTTGAAATCACACTGGGCAGTATCAGACCCTGTTACTACAACAAACAGCAAGACAAAAGTTTTTAAGAAATCATTCCACCTTCACCTAAGGTGGCATCCGGAGCAGGCTCTGCTTTGTGCCCACTGGCGATTCTTCCTAAGTATCGCCGATGCCTGCAGTTTGTGAGGCTTCCCTCTCACCGTGGGCCCCGTGTGATGCAGGGGTACCCACGGGCACTGCAGCACCTAGAATACACACCCTGCAGGCCCAACTACCATGGCACTGCAGTATATCTACATGCCCATCCTCAGCTGGTAAATGACATCTTCCTGTTGGTCCATGAACTCCTCCTCTGTGGATCCAAACCCTCCAGGTGGTCTAGAGTTTCACATTCTATAAAAAGACCCCTGGATTTGCTATTCACAGAAATAACTGATAGATGTTGGTGCAGTTGGGCCCATTTCCTCCAGACTCTGAAACCAAAAAAAGATGCCAAGAACCTAGATGAACCAGGCAGGCAGCAGACAGGGATAAGAGTTTTCACAGCTGAGATGAAAGGAGATGTAAAGTAGCCGTAAGGGCTAAATGTAAGGGGTTGGAGAAATAGCTCTGTGACTAAGAGCAGTTGCTGCTCCTCCAAAGACCTAGGTTTGGTTCCCAGCACCCAGGTCTAATGGCTCTCAACTGCTTACAACTCCAGCCACAAGGGATTGGATGTTCTGCTTTGGCCTACACATACATGCTAGTATGTATGCTACACATACAATTCTAGTGTCCTACAAGTTGTAAATGGGTTCTTCTTTTAGCATCATGAGAAGATACAAGCCAGAAAAGCCACAGGTGAGGCAGAGCAAGGTGAGATGCTTCTGCCTGAGGCCTTAGGTGGCATCCACAGGCTTACCACAGGTTGCACCCTCCTGCTAAGGTCTTTAGAACAGTCAGTGACAGTCCCTTTCTGGGTCAGTCTTTCCAGCCACAGCTGTCCCAGTGTCCTCACAGCTGAGCCCAGGTCAGTCTGAAAATCTACACTATGGACCACAAGTCCAAAAGCCACTGGTCCACCACATATGATATTTGTATTATTTATGATCTCTAGAACTCTGGGGGAAATGCATCCTAGATTAACCTTTAAAATAATATTAACTGAAAAAGCTAGTAGACAACTCCACAGCAGAGAGAAAGCACACCCGCCTTCCTGGGAGGCCCACAGACTAAGCTTACCAGCAGGGAGGTCTCCTGGCTCATTCACAGCACACTGTGTCCTGTTTAGATAAATCCACGGAATGGGCTGTTCACGGGCCTCAGGTGTGAGGCCCTGCCTACTGGTTCCTGGCAGGAGTGTGTTGGTGCTGTTAAACTGGGGAGTTAAAATCAATACAGACTTCTCGGAAGAGAAGTCACATGCGCTGTAGGCTGTTTCCGGCAAGGGCAAGATAGAGAGAAAATACAAGCCAGCCTTTGTTTCTTTACTGTCCAGTTTTAATAGCCCAGATCAAGGCTGAGCTAGAGCCTGGAGGTACCCTCGTGCCTTTAAGCACAAAAGAAACACACTGATAAACAAGAGACATACCTTTATTCTGATTTACCCTGATCCATACATAAGCATCTTCCATAGCATTGCCGTTCTGATTTTCACACCACCTGACATTTACTGTAAGGATGAAGCTGGAGTTTCCTGTCCTGAGCCTCTCTGGGTGATTCTAATACACAGTGAGCATTAGAAACCGATGGGCTGGAAGCGCAGCCACACTCCGTGACCTCCCAGTGGTCCTCCAGGACACCAGCCACATCTTATTGCTCCTTATTGCTAAACTCAGTGGTGTGGTTCCATCTGCAGCTGGGCAGAAGTACTGAATTTTAGGCCTTAACCACCCTGACCATAGAAGATCTGTACTCTTACTTTTAGGAGGTGGTTGAGAAGGTGACTGAGAAAGGTGGTATGAATGAGAATGTTCCCTCCCCACCCCCGCCCCATAAGTATATTTGAAAGCTTAGTCGCCAGGAGTGGAATTGTTTGAAAAAATTAGAAGGATTAGGAGGTGTGGCCTTGTTGAAGGAAGTGTATCATTGGAATTGGGCTTTGAGGTTTCAAAAACCCTCTCCAGGCTCACCCATTCTCTCTCCCTCCCTATCTCTCTCTCTCTCTCTCTGGCTGTCTGTGTGTGTGTGTGTGTGTGTGTGCCTATGGATCAGGAGATGGCACTCAACTACTACTCCAGTGCCCGTCTGCATGCCACCATAACCCCTGCCATAATGATAATGGACTAAACCTCTGAAACTGTCAGCCAGCCCCCAATTCAATTATTTCTCTTATAAGAATTGCCTTGGTCGTGGTGTCTCTTCACAGCCATAGACAATGACTAAGACAGAAGTGATACATGATGCCACATTTATGGCATCTTTATTTTGGAAGAAACTTTGCTTGCATTTTCTCAACATAAAGAGCAGTGTCTGAAAGCAGTTTGCTGTTTTCGTTCTTTCTAGCGGCCTGTGAATCCCAAGTGAAACCATTCGTGTTCATGTCACATACACACAGAGAAGGAGAAGGGTAAGAAAGGCTGCTTTCCGAGAGTTAAACAGTCATCCCTTTTCCAGCGAGGCCCTCCAGGCCTCTGAGCTGTGTCTCAGAAAGGAAACAAAGAGATCCCACCCTACTTCCATCCCAATGCCAAGGAGGAGGCCCCTGTTCCTGGGAATGATGAAAGCAGTACCCCACTTCTTCACATTTCTATCTTCCCTTCCCATCTGCATATAGCCTGGGAGTTCATTTACTTTGAAGACTTTTTTTGTTCAGTCTCCAATTAAAAAATCTTGGAAAGCAGTTGACCTATATTTACTGTAACCAGATTTTCCAAATAAAATTCCAAACACATGATAAGTATGTGTGAACTCACCACTTAAAATAAAAATAAAGCATGCAGTTCTGTGCTTGTTTGAAAAGGGATTCCATATTTGTTTTAAGGACTTAAGAAAAGTCAAAGAAGAAACAAAACGATCTGCAGACCCATGACCCAGAAATATATTTTAATCCGTATTTCTTCTCAGTTTTTATCTACAACATGTAACTTTTGTCAATTAAGTATCACACTGTATAGATAATTTTTTATCCTAAATTTTATAATTAAATACACATCATAGACATTTCCCTCAGCCACTGAAGATTCTTTGTAAGCCTTATTTTAATGGATGCACACTATCCTATTTCTGCATATATTGTTTTTACCTACACATATCATTTGAACATCAGACTGCCATCAGTTTTTCTTGCTTTTATTAAAAACGCTGTGGCAAACGTTCTTGTACATATGCCTTGCACACACTCCTGAATAATCCGTAGTAAGCCCAAGGAACAAAAGTACTTCACAATTGAATAGAAAGTTTTAAAATCTCAAGCTATAAACTTCCTTTTTAAAATTGCATGAAAGCATTATGGCAATTTACTTTTCACATTCATCACTCAAAATGCTCATGAGAAAATATTTCAGATCAATACTGTCCCACAGAATTCTGATCTTAAAAGCTTATTTGTTGAGCAACTATGTCGTTACTGGAACATCATGTGTTATTTGATCTTATTCAAGTGTTATGAGAAGGGGTTGGCTCATGGCACAATGGGGAAAGGTGGCTTGCTGCAAAGCCTGATAATCTGAGTTCAATCCCCAGAGCCCACATCAAGGTGAAAATAGAAAACGACTCCACAAAGAGGACCTCTGATCTCCACACAGGCATCGTGGCACACACACCCCCTACACGCAATTATAATAACAACAGGCATAGTAAGCGCTATGCAGAAGGGCAGCATGCTGTCAGAGGCCCCGTTGCTGCCACTCCCAGATGAAAGCCCTTCACAGCCACAGATCCTGATGCTGTCCTGACATCATAACAGGAGAGAGCTTCTTTCCCCTCTAGGGTTGCCTTCCCCTCCTTCAGAAGATCCCCTAAGCCTCTGAGCCATTTCTCAAAAAGAAACCCTACCCTAATACCACCCTCACTCACTGCAAAGCTTAATGTTCACCGCCCTGCTCAGCTTTTGTGTCTCTAAACCTCAGGTATGTATGCGCTGTGCCCTGTCCTCACTGTGCAGCTCTGCAGTGAAAGGCCCAGCTAGTCACCCGCAACTGGAACTGGTAACACAGGAGAAATCCCCGCTGGCAGGCACTGCTGAGGGACAGATCCTGCAGCCAAGATTTCTGTGCTCTGAGACCAAAGGAGCCTGAATATCACGTTTGCTCTCAGTGATCCTGGCAAGGCGTGTCCCAAGGGGAAAGGAAGCTAAGGCAGAGGACAGTGTGAGGTGTTTGCAAGCAGGTGTCCTGATTCAGAAGCATGGGGCTGCACTGAAGGAGGGAGAGGGGTGGGGTTTGGACACCACTGTGAGGCTGGACGCTGCCAAACAATGCACATAACCCGGCCCAGAAGAAAGGTGGCTTCCATGTTTCTTTGTTAAGTGAATTGATGTAGGCCTTTCCAGGGGACTACCCACCACCCAATCCCTCCACCATGTGCACACACACACACACATATGCACGCAAGCACACAATCGCACGCATGTGCACACATTTTGCAGGCTCAGTGAGAAGAGATGGTTCATGGCCTACACAGAAGTAGATGCTGTTATTGATCTAAGCGACGGACGCTGCAAAGTGCGACAGATTTCACGTGGGAGGTTTATTAGGGAGGGATTATACAGAGGCAGCCTCTGGGGCAATGGTGAAGGGCAGGAGAGAGTTGGGGAAGGAGGGACTGGCCTTTTATAATGGAATATAGCGCATGCACGGGGGGAGGGTATGGGCGACAGTGGGAATGTGGTACATCTTGGCAGCTAGTGATGATGCATCCTGCTGTTCCAGGTCCTTGGGGCAGGCGGTGGAGATGCCTGATTGCTGACAGAGACCATCTGCAGAGAGAGAACCACTGCACACTAGGCCTCTGGCCTGCTCTCCTCCGCATCTGCTCCTGAAGCCACACTGTTGCCCCTACCTTCTCCCACAGAGGCCCTGCGGCACACTGCCTGCACCCAGCCTCAGGCTCAGTGTACAGGCTGTTTTCTGCCAGGACACCCCTTTCAGCTCTTCAAATCCCTCCCTCATGTTTCACTCAAGGTCTCTGGGGACAGCCCCTGTCCCCTAGCCAGTGTCCCCAGGGAACAGAGGTGTTGTTCAGCCATCTTTTCCAGTTGCCTTGAACACTCCTGCTAGTAACAGCCACCAACAAACACCAAACTGAACTGAGCCACTAGATGGGTGGACGATGGCGTCTTTCGCTGGGAGTCAGCTAGTGCCCAGATAAGGTGACCTCACTCACAGTCACAAGCTTCCTTTCCCTAAAGCCCCCACCAGCCACACCTGCTCTAGAAATCCTTAGGTCCAGCCCAGAAAAGCTGTCCCCTTTGCAGCCAGTCACAGACTGTTACCGATATGGCTAAGGCTATTCGGCTAAAGCTCTTTAGACACTTTCAGGGTCAGTTCCGGTCGGGAGGGTCGTGATCTCTCTCAGCAGAGTGGGCCTTCTCCTTCCCTTCTAACGACCAGCCATCCCCAGCCACAGAGCCAGCAGGAAGACAAGCCCCAACCCCTTCTTCTTGCAGATAGCTCCACAGTGGAAAAGATTCTTGCAAAGCACAGAAGACAGACGGAACTGCTGCAGAGAGCATTCGAAATCGACAGCTCGTTGCAAGGGCATGAACACCGCTCTGACATCCCCGCCTTCACGGTCCCCTGGCCGGCGCTTCACAGACAACGCATACTTCTGAGTTGATTTATTTTTTCCATGATCTCTGTTGCCCTTTAACGAGCAATTTGTTATGTATGTTAGCTCAAGTAAAATCAAATCCTGGCAAGGGTTATCAAAACTGTGAACTCAGAGATGAAAGCAACATCTGTGTGTATGTATGTGTGTTTGTGAGTGTATGTGAGGGTGTGGAGTGCTCTGTGTGTGTTTGTGAGTGTGTGTGTGTGTGTATGTGTGTGTGTATGTGTGTGTGTGTGTGGTGTGGTGTGGGATATGTGTTTGTGAGTGTATGTGAGAGTGTGGGGTATTGTGTGTGTGTGTCTGTGTGTGTGTGTCTCTGTGTGTGGTGATAAGTATGTGTGTAGGTGTGTGATGTGTGTGTATGTGTGTGTGGTGTTGTGTATATGTATATGGGAGTGTATATGTGTGTGAGTGTGTACATATGAGTGTATGTGTATGACTGTGTGTGTGTGGTATTGTATATGTATTTGAGAGTGTATGTCTGTGAATGTGTGTTTATATGTATGTGAGTGTACCTGTGTTTGTATATATGTGAGTGTGTGTGTGAGTGTGTGTGGTGTTGTATATGTGTAAGTGTGTGTGATGGGGTAGTTTTGCCATCGTATATGTCTTTAAACTAAGTGTGTTCCTGTTGCCTGTGGCAACCAGAAAAAAACATCAGATCTCCCAGCAACTGGAGTTCCTGATAGTCGTGAGTTACTATGTGGGTGCTGGGAATCAAACCCAGGTCCTCTGAAGGAGCTGAGCCACTTCCAAAGAGCATCCTCCTCCTACGGGGTGTTCGAGGACTTCTCTTGAGCATTAGGAACCCTCAAGAGATCCTTTCCCTATGCCCAGTGCTCTACAGTTGCCTTGTATTAGCACTCTTGTGGATCTCCGAATCCATGTGTTGTTTGCCGAGTACTCACAGACTTTCAGAGGAAGACTTCCAAAGAGGCGTTCCCTGATGTAAGACTGATAATGCCCTACTGCACCAGGACAAGAAGCCCAAGGCATGGAGCCAGACCATGGCTGATACAGAAGTTTTAGCAAAAAAAAAAAAAAAAAGACACTGCGAACAGAAACACAGCAGGCAAGTTCTCAGAAAGAGACTCACACCTCTGAAAGAGAATAGGGGTCTTTTACTACAAGAAAAGTTACATGGCCTTGCCTCCTGGACCTGTTTGGTGGGGTCAGGAATATTTATATAGACAAGAGATGGGCAGCCGGCTGTTTTGTTAGGTGGTAAACTTAGTAACCCCATTTGCCCTTCCCGGGGTTGGCCATTTGTGGTGAGGTGCCGAGGGTTGTAGAAGACAATTGGTTGAACTCACTCTCCAGGAACCCACACCCATGCTCTTGGCTGTGTCCTTTCTTTTTTTGGTGCCTCTCTTGCTTTTAGCTCTTGCACAGAGAAGTATTTTTGTACAACCTTAGTCATAATCAAATTTTTTCACAAACCCAAATTCTAAATATGCCAGAGGGAGTCTGGTGTGTCTGAAATTCTCTTGAGAGTTATTCCTTATTCAGTTAGAATCGTGACACAGCACATGACACAACCATTTACACTCTCCCTACTTGGTGTGCATTCCTAGTGGCCACATTCAAGATACAGAAGCAAAAAACAAACAAACAAAGAAATCTGTGTTGTTTCATTTTAAGTAATTTTTTTATTATTTAACACCTGGGGAATGTTGTTTCTAAAAAACAAGGTAACAAGGCGTGGCTCCTCTAGACTTTGCATCGGGGTGCGGCTGTGTTGGAGCTGAATCCCCCAATGATGAGGTGATGAGGATGGCACCAGAGGCACTATGTTGTTTTTACATGTTAATATGTGGCATCTATCACACTCAGCTTCCTGACTCTGGATGTCATGTGACTAGCTGCCTCAAGCTCCTCTGCCACGCCTTCACCACCAAGACGTCCTTACATTGCAGGCCAAGATAGATCCTTAAATAAGTACATAATACAACCCATACTTGTGTAAGCAAGGATGACCTATGACTGATTTTTTTTTCATGACTTCTTTTTAATGGGGTTGGGAATGGGTCGGGCTTTGGGGTGGATTGAATTTAAACCAGTGGTATGAATCGTGGAGACTCCTCCAGGAGAAGGGTTACCCAATGAGATGTGCTGTAAGGGCTTTTGTATGGAATGTGGAGTTACTCACATCAGTGCTGCCTAATCAAGACGGGTGCTAGAGCAAGCCTCCAACGGGCCCCAGAGGCAGGTGAGAGTAGCCTGGGGAAGCTTTTGAAAATAAAAGGTCCTTGGTCAGTGCATGGAGAGGACCTAGAACCCCTGCTCAGATGTAGCCAATTGGCAGCCCAGTCTCCATGTAGATACCCGAGTAAGGGGAGCGGGGGCTGTCTCTGTCATGAACTCGATTGCGGGGGCTGTCTCTGTCATGAACTCGATTGCCTGATCTTTGATCACTTCTCCCTGGCAATGTGGCTTTGCCAGGCCACAGAGGAAGAGAAGCAGGCACTCCTGGTGAGACTTGATAAGCTAGGGTCAGATGGCAGGGGAAGAGGGCTCCCACTTTCAGTGGACTAGGAAAGGGGATGGGGGAATGAGGGAGGGGGGTGTGACTGGGAGATGAGAGAGAGGGAGCTGTAATTGGGATATAAGATGAATAAATTATAAATAAATAAATAAATAAATAAATAAATAAATAAATAAATAAAAAGAAAGAAGGAAAGAAAATAAAAGGTTACAACTTTCAAGTCCACTTGCATATACTTGGACTTTGAGACAATCCCACAGAGGACTCATCACCCTTCCTCATCATCTTGGAAGTAACCTAAACAGCAGCAAAGACCTAAACAAATGTGGGGAGGCTTGTGAGGGGCTGGGGAAGTGGCTCAGCAGTTAAGATCACTGGCGGTTCCGAACCACCTGTAACTCCAGTTCTAGGGGATCCAATGTGGTCTTCTCACCTCTGGTGGTACCAGGCACACATGTGGAACCCGTACATACAAACAGGCAAAGCATGTATGCACATAAAATAAAATATAAATAAATCTTCTTTTAATTACTTATAAACCTGGCATGGTAGGACATACCTATAACCCATCATTCTACAGGCTGAGGCAGGAGAATCTTGAGTTCAAGGCTGAAATATACCACACAGCAAGATCCTGTCCCTTATACCTCCCAATCCCTATCTAAGATGGCAGGATCCCCTGATTTAAAACTGTCAGTTCAAAGCCAGGTGTGGTGGTGGGTGCACACCTTTGATCCCAGTAGTTGGGAGGCAGAGGCAGGTGGATCTCTGTGAGTTTGAGGCCAGCTTGGTCTATAAATCAAGAGCCAGGACAGCAAGGGCTACACGGAGAAACTCTGTCTCAAAAGAATTTTTAAATAAATAAATAAATAAACTGCCAGTTTGCTTTAGAGTGGCAAACATTCACACATATATACCTTTGAAAGAAATTCTTGATTTAGTCAAAGTAAGATACGGTTGGGTCCAGCCAGTTCTGTGTTACTAGAGCACTGCCCACATTGCCACTGAGGCCAAGGGTTAGAAGCAGTCCTAGAAAAAAAAAAAACCCTCAAAAAACAAATTTACATCACATCCCCTTGAAATGCAGTCTCAGTATTCTCAAATTATTTTCCACGTTCTCAGTATTTTTGAGTATTTTTTTGCTTCAAGTGGAAAGGAAGTATTCGAGCAAACAGAGGACACTTAAAAAAAAATCAGATACTGCAGGAATCTAAAAGCATGGGCGCTCCACAAAAACCCAAGAATAGAGGATTCGGCAGCACTCAGAGGCTGGAGGACACAGAGAAAGGCCATCTGCGGGATCCTGGGTCCAGCCAGCTCTGTGCATGCACAGACACTGTAGCATGATTTTCCTGGCACTGGGACATTCATTCCCCAGACCTGAGAACATCCTCTCCAGCCTGAGTGAGGCCGTGGCTGCACTCAGCTGGAAGAAGGATGAGCTGAGGGCCCTGGTGCACTGAAATCTCATCATTGGAACTCCAGTTCTCATTGTCTTCTTTGTTTTTTCTAAGTTAAACCCATGAAGATGTGTTCTTGCATGATGAGCACGTGACGTTTGGCACCCTGAGGGTCATGCCTTTTCTAGATCACTTGGTCAGCTTGCTGCCAGAGAGGGATGCAGGAGTCCTTGTTAATGAAAAGGTAGGGTCCAGAGAGATGGCTGTAAAGACACTTGCTACAAAGCCTGAGTCCCAGGGTTCTATTCCCAGAACCCACAGACTGGAATGCTAAAACTAACTCCTACTATTTTTCCTCTGATTTCTACATGTACGATATAGCCCATGCCCACCCAGGCCCTATAAACACACAAAATGAATGAACAAATGTAATTTCTACAATTTACTAATAAAAAGGAGGCCTTTTCCCTCAGCCCTCCAGCACTAACCCCAGGAAAGGTTGGCTGCTACGGTACACAATTGCTTTTCCCGACAATGTGACTCGGAGGTTTTCTGACTAGAGGTTGGCAAACTCTTCCTATAAAAGGGGAGACAGCCAATGTTTCAGTTGTGTGAACTCCTTCTGACGTTACATTCTTCTTGTTGGTTTGTCGGTCTGTTTGCTTTCCCGCTGCTGTTGTTTACAGCCTGGAACCTAACCCACACCTGGCTCCAGGAACGTACAATAACAGACTGCAAGCTCAGCAGAACTGTGGGCCATGGTCCGCCAACCACAGCCTCTCATAAGTGGATCCAAACCTGGGACCGAGGACAACACCCATGGTAAGACATTCATTCCCTGACAGAGTATGACAAGGATGTTAAAAAACGTAGGCATGTGTGAGAGGATGGCCGGTGGCCAGCATCTCTGTCGGGGACTCAGGCAGGAAAGTGTGCTTGGCTTGACCCTCACTTTTGATTCACCATCAGCTTTCAGGTTTGTTTGGACCTATAAGAAGAGTGAGAGCCAGAATACTTCGGTTTCCCCCTTTAGAGGAAGGGCTGACATCTTCTTGTGGTGACTAAGTTCTCGAGGTCTGGGATGCTCCTCTAGAATGTGAGCCACTGTGTGCAAAGTGTCACCTAGGCCTCCTTACCATAGCCTGCCATCCCATAATGTTCTGTGCCTCTACTAACCCAGGTGTCTTGTGTCTTTTCTAGGCCTATGACTTAATCAGAGGGGGGTACAGCTGTGAGTCAGAACTATGTACCCAGGCTGGAGAGGTGGATCAGCAGAGAGTGCTTGCTGCTCTTGCAGAGGACTTGAGTTTGGTTCCTAGCACCCACCTGAGGTGGCTCACAACTATATGTAACTCCGGCTCCAGGGAATCCAATGCTCTCTTCTGGCCTTCATGGGCACACACACACACACACACACACACGCTTTAAAAAATCACAAAAAAACCCCACACCTCCAAACATTTTGTGCCACCTTAAGATTGCTCTGTGTTGATGAGAGTGTGTCAAATCATTCCCAAAGACATTTGAGAACACTGTGGACGTTTGAAAGCACCCATGAAAGCACGCTTGTCTTTGTGGCTGCCTCAGGATCTACAGTAGCTGTCACCTTGTAGACATTTAGCAAAGAACGGAAAGAAGAAGAGAAAAAAAGAAGGGTGAAATGAGAAGGAAAGAAGAGAGAAAAGAAAAAATATATGGTGGAGGGAAGGAGAGGGAAAGGGAAGAAGAAAGGGAGAGAGGGAGAATGAAGAAAAGGAGAAACGAGGAGGGAGGGAAGAAGAGGAAGAGGGGAGAGAAGAAAAGAGAAGGACAGATAGAGGAGGGGGGAGAAGAGTAGAAAGAAGGGAAAAGGGAGGAGGAGAAAGGAAGGAAGGGTTCTCTGTGTCTACTCATATTTTCCAAACACAAACAGAAGTCATGCCTGTCTAGTCCTGTCCCTTGAAAGCAATGCATGACTTTGCTGAGGCCGCTCCTTACCCACAGCAGTGAGCATGGGGAACTCAAAGGACACAAACACTCTCGAACACTCACGTGTTTCCTGATTCTGCAGGGACCCTCTCAGGGCCCCGCTGCACTGTTAATGCAGGCTGCCATCGTACAGTGGTTCAAACCGCTGCCGGGGTCTGCAGGCAGTCCCCCTAACGAGCTCTTCTGCACGGATGGCAAAGCACGCAACGAAGTCGTCAGACCCCAGATGAAGTGTCAGTGAAGAGGACGCTGGCAATGAAGCCTGACTCAAAGCAAGGACAGATGCTGTGAATGCACTCCTCAGGGAAAACTCACTTGGGGAACATAGGATTTGAAGCATATTGTTCTTCTTTCTTTATTAAGGTTTACTTTATTATTTATTTCCATCTGTGCGTGTGTGCCAATGTGCGTGTGGGTGACCATGAAGGCCAGAAGAGGGCATCAGATCCTGAGCTAGAGTTACAGGCAACTGTGAGCTGACCCCCCCTCCCCAGCCTCCACCCTGGGGGCTGGGGGCGGGAGGGATGGTGCTAAGAATCGAACTTGGTTCTATGCAAGAGCATCAAGCATTCCTAACCGCAGAGCACCCCCACACACACCAGTTCTTTTCTGAACTGTCAAGCGGGCCTCACACAGGCCGAACAGATGGGACTCCCTCAGCAGGAGGGCAACCACAAGTTCTAGGTTCAGGACTGGCACCACCTAACAGGATGGCAAGTCTGCCTGGTCGCTCATGACCTTGAGAACAGAAATGCTATGTGGGAGCCTCCGAGATGGGTCTGCTCCCTGCAACTCTCCAGGAAAACCAACAGGGAAACGGCAATGATGTTGTTACAGCCTGAGTCCGCAGAGCGGTCTCCCAGACACGGGGTTTCCTAAATGCCAATGCACGGTGAAGTGCTGGGCAGCAAAGTAAGAATTTCCCAAAGAGCTTAAAGTGTTTTTAAACTAAAAGTTAGAGGCTCTAAATCTAGCATGGAATTTGGGAATATGATTTTTTTAACACGTCTGTGCAATTTTTATATGTGGTCATGCTTTTGGCATGTGTGTATTATGTACTACTTGAGGAGTTGGTAAGATTGTCCTCTTGTTTGTTTGTTTGTTTCATTTATTGCTGCTCTGGCTACTCATGTAAACTTGAGAGCTGTATTCCCCAACAAATGGCACTGAAGACACTGACCTAATCGCCTATTTAGTGACAGGATGCCTTAGGAGGTAGAGGATGCAGGGGAAGAGTGCTTTTTCTCGTGATTGCCACGGTATTAGGAAAGCAAATTGTGAAAGTTGTGATCTACAGTGTCGCCCCAAATTCCTGTGTGTGAAGAGTTGATCTCCAGCGGTAGTGCATGGGGAGGTGTTGAGACCTTCAGAACGTGAGGTTTGGGGAAGAAAATTAGATAATTGGAGTTGAGACTAGCAGAACTCCAGCTGTTTCCTCTCTCTTTGCTTCATAAACTGTTACCATGACACACAGTCCTACCGGTACATGAAAACCCAAACCAGCATGGCCAGGAGGCAACAGACAGAAATGTGAGACTGCAGAAATGCACCTTCCTTCCTCCAGCTTGTTATGTGAGGGGTATTGACACCTCAACAAAGCTAACTAACACGGAAGTGTGGATTCTTAAGCAAAAGGAAATAAGAGGAAGGAAGTAATGGAGAAAAGAAGGGAGAGGGAAATAAAGGAGGGAAGAAAGGAGGAAGTAAAGGAGGGAGGGAAAAGGAAGTAAAGGAGGAAGAGAGGTAGGGAGGAAGTAACAGAGGGAGGGCAGAAGTGAAGGAGGATGGGAAAGAAGTGGTGAAAAATGATGGCAAGAAGGATAGAATTGAACAAAAGTTGACATAAAACAGCTTTTGTTCCTGCTAATCTAGGCCTCGGATCTCTGAAGCTCACTGATCATAGTCCCCAGTGTGGAAGCCAATGGCTTCTGTGCAGACCACCCGCTCTTGGATGAACTGAACACCCAGCCACTACAGCACCCTTCCCCCGCATTTCCCAGGCAGGACTCCCTCACTCCTCCCCTCCCCACAGCTAGACACTACCCCTCTCCGTGAGCCCACCCTGGATTGCAGTCCTTCCAGATTCTCTTTCTGCCCTTTCCAGGAGCTGTGCTCTCTCAACGATACTGGCTGACTCCGGAGCAGCTGTGACCAAGAAGAGGAAAAAGTACAGGAAACATCTCAGCAAGAAAGGAAACGCAAGATGAAGGAACTCAGACAAGAGAGTCAGTTCTTCGGGACTTCCCAGTACTTTAACCTTGTTAAAGACCTGCACATTCCTGTAAAGAAGCGCATTATTGGTGCTTGCCCAAAGTCCGTTTGGCAACAGTCCCTTTTCTGTGATGCATGTGGACTTGGGTTCGCTTGTGACTTCACCCACGGAGCGCAGGCCCTGCGCCGAGCGCTGGCTGAACACTGCTCCTGCTACGTGGCATTCACTCAGCAGACATGTCTCCTTTTGGCCTGACCCCCTGGTCCTCCCCTTTGTCCTCTGCCCTTCTTTAAATATCTTCTCTCAGCCAAGGCATCTAAAGACCCTTTGGGGAAACATTAAAATAGTTACCTACTCTAAATGACAGTAAGAAGTGGAGAAAAAGAGAACAGCAAAAAGAAAACCCCACAAACCCCACAGAAGTAGTACACGTCTTAAACCTAACAATAACACAAATCAGAGGACTGAATGTCACATTCCCAAAGCACACCTTGACAGGCTGGACACAAATTCAAGAACCAGTTATGTGTTGTGTGTACCTGGTACACTTTAAATACCAAGGCATAGGTTAAACGCATGCCTTTCAAGTTTCCAGCATAGGAAAACTGTTGATTCTGGTTAGCTGATAGAAAATAAGTTTCTTTGGGGGGGGGCTTTTTATAACATTTATTCAGATGATATCATAAATGTATCATATCATAAAGTTAACTTATTTTTTTCAAAGAGTTTTTGGTTTTTTTCTTTTTATTTTTTGATTATTACAATTTATTCACTTTGTATCCCAGCTGTGGCTCCGTTCCTGGTCCCCTTCCAATCCCACTTTAATGTTTTTCAATGCTCTGTTTTATCATTTGCCTTGGCTTTTAAAATACATCAATGCTTTATTCTGTTAATGACTGCTTTAGGAAGCACAGTGTATTCATTAGTTTTTTTTTTATAGTTTGTTCATATTTAACACTATAAAATATAAGAATCTTAAAGCAATTATTCTACCACCTTCCTTCCTTCTCTATCCTTAAGGGTGTTATAATTACATATTTTATACATTATATGTGACAATGATATATAATAGACTTCAATTATTTGATTTTGCTTGAAAAGAGTCAGTTGCTTGAATGAGTCGGTTGTTAAAAAGACATCAAGAAAAATTAAAAAAAAAAAAAAGAGCCTTTGGGGAGCAGGTTCCGGGCACTCTGGCCTGGTTCCCACTCTTAGAGCTTGGGGGAGGGAGGGCTTGGCCATCATTCGGCCATATTAGGTGGTGCTACCTGGGCTGTGCCATCAGGCATCTAACACAAGCCTCTGTCAGTCCTTCTGCCCCGTAAGCCTTCCTAAGTGGAGCTACGCCTTTGCATGGGCTCGCGGCATCTCAACTCTGACTCTTCATTTCTTTCACCTTTGTGCTTGCCTTGGAGTCCTTCCGCGACCCTGGCTCCAGAGTTCATCCACTCAGCCTGGAGTCTGTCCTACTGAAACACTCTTACGATGCCTGTACCTGACTCTAGGGGGCTTCCTTGCCTCGCAGTCACCACATTTCCCCCTTTAGAGATTTATAATAAGCACCAATTCAACCCACCATGAAGGCAAACCCCGTTTCTAGGTAAGGAAGATGCACCGTGATCAGCTACAAGAGAAAAGGGAAGCAACAATCAATTGAATTTCATGGGAGAAGAGAGGTATCACTCCACGGAGACGAGACATATTTCAGGATAATAGATAACGGTCCATGCCTTCAGAGCCTGAGATAGACAGAGTGTGAGGAACGCTACTGTGGCTTGAATATATCCTCTACAAGCCATGTATTGAAAATGTAACCCCAATACAACTGTGTTGGGAGATGGGGTCCTCATAAATGAACTAATGTTGTTATTACAGGTGCTGTTTTACTCTAACAAGAAGAGTTTATAGACTCTGGTTTTCACTTCCCTTCCCTTCTCTCCTCTCTCTCTGCTTTCTCCCTTCCCCCCTCTTCACTTTCCATTCCATTCTTGCCCTTCCATCTTCCACCCTGTATGACACACGAAGATTGTGCTCACCATATTGCTGACTTGACCTTAGACTTCCCAGAGCCTAGAATTACAAGAAATTAATTTCTAACTTTTTATAAATTGTGCAGTTTGTGACAACACAGAATTGATTATGGCAGATGGTGACTAACCTGAGGCAAATATGGAAGACAGACAGTGTAAAAATATACGTCCTAGTGCTCTGGTGAGCAGACAAGGAAATCTTCTGAGAAGTATTTCCTACCCTTCATTTTGTCCCATCTACATGATTCTTCAAAAAAAAAAAAAAAAAACAAAGAAGAATGTTTTCCATTGCCCATCCCTCTCCAGGAACTGCAGATGTCAGATGTGGCATTCAGTTGCCAAATGGTTAGTGTTGTGGTTTGACTCTCCAAGTTCTCCACAGGCTGATGTTTTGAGTACTTGGTTCCAGGCTGCAGCATGGTTTTGGATGGTGTATACCTTTAAGAGAAAGCCTGTCATAAGAAGGTCATTAGAGGTAGTCCAATGAAGGCTGTAGTCCTTCCTGGCTCCTGTCCTACTGTTTCTTCCACATGTTCCCACCACCTTACCTTCTCCACCCCAACAGAATGAACTCTCTGCAACCGTGATCCAAGGCAGACCCTCCCCCACCCCAAGTCACTTCTGTCTGGAGACATGAACACAGAGATGTGGAAATAACTCACTCAGTTGTGCTCGCTTCGGCAGCACATATACTAAAATTGGAACGATACAGAGAAGATTAGCATGGCCCCTGCGCAAGGATGACACGCAAATTCGTGAAGCGTTCCATATTTTTTCAAATCTCTGAAGAAAGAAATTGAAGAAGATCTTAGAAGGTGGAAAGACCTC